>CM053027.1:256653199-257049887 GCA_028564925.1 Lithobates sylvaticus | reverse complement strand
AAGTCCTATAGGTGCCTCTGGGAACAAAATATATGATCTCTGTGTGATGGGACTAACACACTACAAGTCCTATAGGTGCTTCTGGGAAGAAAATATAGGTCTGTGTGATGGGACTAACACACTTCAAGTCCTATAGGTGCTTCTGGGAACAAAATATATGATCTCTGTGTGATGGGACTAACACACTACAAGTCCTATAGGTGCTTCTGGGAAGAAAATATAGCTCTGTGTGATGGGACTAACACACTACAAGTCCTATAGGTGCTTCTGGGAAGAAAATATAGCTCTGTGTGATGGGACTAACACACTTCAAGTCCTATAGGTGCTTCTGGGAACAAAATATAGGAGCTCTGTTTGCTGCCAGTGCCTGCCTGCCACGAACACACTACAAGTCCTATAGGTGCTTCTGGAACAAAATATAGGAGCTCTGCCTGCCTGCCACGAACACACTACAAGTCCTATAGGTGCTTCTGGGAACAAAATATAGGAGCTCTGCCTGCCTGCCACGAACACACTACAAGTCCTATAGGTGCTTCTGGGAACAAAATATAGGAGCTCTGCCTGCCTGCCACGAACACACTACAAGTCCTATAGGTGCTTCTGGGAACAAAATATAGGAGCTCTGTTTGCTGCCACTGCCTGCCAGTGCCTGCCTGCCACGAACACACTACAAGCCCCTCTTTCTAAATCAATCTTTCTAAATGAATCTATCTAACTCAATCTCTCTAAGTAAATCTCTCTAACTAAATCTAGCAGAGTGACACAGAACGATCCTGCTCTATCTACGCCGGAACAGCATGTGACCGGCGCCGATAGCGTGGCGGCCTTTTATAAGAGGGGGCGTGTACTAAAGCCCCTGAGCTGTAATTGGCTACAGGCGTCCTGCCTGTAGCCAATTATGGCTCTTCGAGTTTCCGGCGCTGTGATTGGCCAAGCATGCGGGGTCACAGTGCATGCTTGGCCAATCATCAGCCAGCAATGCACTGCGCCGGCCGCGCCGGCCGCAATGCATTGCGGGGCCGCTCGCATCACACGAACGTGATGCGAGCGGCCAAAATAGTTCTGGGCTCGCCGAGCGAGCGAACACCCTGTGCTCGATGTGAACATGGGTTCGCATCGAGCACCGGGCCCATCCCTACTTAAGAATGAGATAATGTCAGTGAATGTGCATTGATTTACTGGCATTTCAAAAGTACACCCCTTAGCATTCTTTCATAGGATCAATATGTTCCAGCATTATGAAATAAAGCACATTCTCCAAACTAGTTTCCTAAATGTAAAAAAAATAAAAACTAACCCCCAAACATATTTTATCCCTTCCTGTTTGAGTATGGATTAAAAAGTTTTTCCAACTATGATTTTATATCCACTTATACTACAATGGCTACGTTTTTCTGAACTGCCACGGTTAAAATAAGTATTATAAATCCTTAAGGTAAACTTAGTCTAACAGGGGATGGTGGGCAGTGTTAATTTCATTGACAAAAATATTTTTGTCATAATTTTCATCAGCGTCATGTTTCCAGTGAAAATGTACTCCGAATTTTCGACAATTGATGAAAACTATGACAAAAAACAATTCCAATATTCATCAATAAACAAAAACAAAAAATAAATGTGAGAAAGGAATGTTTACCCACGTGAACTTCTGTTTTCTTTGATGCTCTGCCTGTGAAGCCTGTGCAGCATTTACAAGCTTCCCAACTGTCCAGAGCACTGCATGCGGCATTATTACAGGCCTCCTCCAACATACCACCGTCCAGAGCAATGTGTGCACTAAGGATGGGCCCGGTGCTCGATGCGAACCCACGTTCGCATCGAGCACCGGGCGTTCGCTCGCTCGGCGAGCCCAGAACTATTTTGGCCGCTCGCATCACTTTCGTGTGATGCGAGCGGCCCCGCAATGCATTGCGGCCGGCGCGGCCGACGCAGTGCATTGCTGGCTGATGATTGGCCAAGCATGCACTGTGACCCCGCATGCTTGGCCAATCACAGCCCCGGAAACTCGAAGAGCCATAATTGGCTACAGGCAGGACGCCTGTAGCCAATTACAGCTCAGGGGCTGTAGTACACGCCCCCCCCCTATAAAACGCCGCCACGCCGTCTGCGCCGGTCACATGCTGTTCCGGCGCAGATTGAGCAGGCAGATTCTGTGACACTCTGCTGCATTTAGATAGTTAGAGAGATTCACTTACAGAGATTGAGTTAGATAGATTCAGTTACAAAGATTGATTGAGAAAGAGGGGCTTGTAGTGTGCTCGTGGCAGGCAGGCAGAGCTCCTATATTTTGTTACCAGAAGCACCTATAGGACTTGTAGTGTGTTCGTGGCAGGCAGGCAGAGCTCCTATATTTTGTTACCATAAGCACCTATAGGACTTGTAGTGTGTTCGTGGCAGGCAGGCAGAGCTCCTATATTTTGTTACCAGAAGCACCTATAGGACTTGTAGTGTGTTCGTGGCAGGCAGGCAGAGCTCCTATATTTTGTTACCAGAAGCACCTATAGGACATGTAGTGTGTTCGTGGCAGGCAGGCAGAGCTCCTATATTTTGTTACCAGAAGCACCTATAGGACTTGTAGTGTGTTCGTGGCAGGCAGGCAGAGCTCCTTCATTTTGTTCCCAGAGGCACCTATAGGACTTGAAGTGTGTTAGTCCCATTACACACACAGAGCTATATTTTCTTCCCAGAAGCACCTATAGGACTTGAAGTGTGTTAGTCCCATTACACACACAGAGCTATATTTTGTTCCCAGAAGCACCTATAGGACTTGAAGTGTGTTAGTCCCATTACACACACAGAGCTATATTTTCTTCCCAGAAGCACCTATAGGACTTGAAGTGTGTTAGTCCCATTACACACACAGAGCTATATTTTGTTCCCAGAAGCACCTATAGGACTTGAAGTGTGTTAGTCCCATCACACACACAGAGCTATATTTTGTTCCCAGAAGCACCTATAGGACTTGAAGTGTGTTAGTCCCATCACACACACAGAGCTATATTTTCTTCCCAGAAGCACCTATAGGACTTGAAGTGTGTTAGTCCCATTACACACACAGAGCTATATTTTCTTCCCAGAAGCACCTATAGGACTTGAAGTGTGTTAGTCCCATTACACACACAGAGCTATATTTTGTTCCCAGAAGCACCTATAGGACTTGAAGTGTGTTAGTCCCATCACACACACAGAGCTATATTTTGTTCCCAGAAGAACCTATAGGACTTGAAGTGTGTTAGTCCCATCACACACACAGAGCTATATTTTGTTCCCAGAAGCACCTATAGGACTTGAAGTGTGTTAGTCCCATTACACACACAGAGCTATATTTTCTTCCCAGAAGCACCTATAGGACTTGAAGTGTGTTAGTCCCATTACACACACAGAGCTATATTTTGTTCCCAGAAGCACCTATAGGACTTGAAGTGTGTTAGTCCCATCACACACACAGAGCTATATTTTGTTCCCAGAAGCACCTATAGGACTTGAAGTGTGTTAGTCCCATCACACACACAGAGCTATATTTTGTTCCCAGAAGCACCTATAGGACTTGAAGTGTGTTAGTCCCATCACACACACAGAGCTATATTTTGTTCCCAGAAGCACCTATAGGACTTGAAGTGTGTTAGTCCCATTACACACACAGAGCTATATTTTCTTCCCAGAAGCACCTATAGGACTTGAAGTGTGTTATTCCCATTACACACACAGAGCTATATTTTCTTCCCAGAAGCACCTATAGGACTTGAAGTGTGTTAGTCCCATTACACACACAGAGCTATATTTTGTTCCCAGAAGCACCTATAGGACTTGAAGTGTGTTAGTCCCATCACACACACAGAGCTATATTTTCTTCCCAGAAGCACCTATAGGACTTGAAGTGTGTTAGTCCCATTACACACACAGAGCTATATTTTTCTTCCCAGAAGCACCTATAGGACTTGAAGTGTGTTAGTCCCATTACACACACAGAGCTATATTTTGTTCCCAGAAGCACCTATAGGACTTGAAGTGTGTTAGTCCCATCACACACACAGAGCTATATTTTGTTCCCAGAAGAACCTATAGGACTTGAAGTGTGTTAGTCCCATCACACACACAGAGCTATATTTTGTTCCCAGAAGCACCTATAGGACTTGAAGTGTGTTAGTCCCATTACACACACAGAGCTATATTTTCTTCCCAGAAGCACCTATAGGACTTGAAGTGTGTTAGTCCCATTACACACACAGAGCTATATTTTGTTCCCAGAAGCACCTATAGGACTTGAAGTGTGTTAGTCCCATCACACACACAGAGCTATATTTTGTTCCCAGAAGAACCTATAGGACTTGAAGTGTGTTAGTCCCATCACACACACAGAGCTATATTTTGTTCCCAGAAGCACCTATAGGACTTGAAGTAGTGTGTTAGTCCCATTACACACACAGAGCTATATTTTCTTCCCAGAAGCACCTATAGGACTTGAAGTGTGTTAGTCCCATTACACACACAGAGCTATATTTTGTTCCCAGAAGCACCTATAGGACTTGAAGTGTGTTAGTCCCATCACACACACAGAGCTATATTGTGTTCCCAGAAGCACCTATAGGACTTGAAGTGTGTTAGTCCCATTACACACACAGAGCTATATTTTCTTCCCAGAAGCACCTATAGGACTTGAAGTGTGTTATTCCCATTACACACACAGAGCTATATTTTGTTCCCAGAAGCACCTATAGGACTTGAAGTGTGTTAGTCCCATTACACACACAGAGCTATATTTTGTTCCCAGAAGCACCTATAGGACTTGAAGTGTGTTAGTCCCATCACACACACAGAGCTATATTTTCTTCCCAGAAGCACCTATAGGACTTGAAGTGTGTTAGTCCCATTACACACACAGAGCTATATTTTCTTCCCAGAAGCACCTATAGGACTTGAAGTGTGTTAGTCCCATTACACACACAGAGCTATATTTTGTTCCCAGAAGCACCTATAGGACTTGAAGTGTGTTAGTCCCATCACACACACAGAGCTATATTTTGTTCCCAGAAGAACCTATAGGACTTGAAGTGTGTTAGTCCCATCACACACACAGAGCTATATTTTGTTCCCAGAAGCACCTATAGGACTTGAAGTGTGTTAGTCCCATTACACACACAGAGCTATATTTTCTTCCCAGAAGCACCTATAGGACTTGAAGTGTGTTAGTCCCATTACACACACAGAGCTATATTTTGTTCCCAGAAGCACCTATAGGACTTGAAGTGTGTTAGTCCCATCACACACACAGAGCTATATTTTGTTCCCAGAAGCACCTATAGGACTTGAAGTGTGTTAGTCCCATCACACACACAGAGCTATATTTTGTTCCCAGAAGAACCTATAGGACTTGAAGTGTGTTAGTCCCATCACACACACAGAGCTATATTTTGTTCCCAGAAGCACCTATAGGACTTGAAGTGTGTTAGTCCCATTACACACACAGAGCTATATTTTGTTCCCAGAAGCACCTATAGGACTTGAAGTGTGTTAGTACCATCACACACACAGAGCTATATTTTGTTCCCAGAAGCACCTATAGGACTTGAAGTGTGTTAGTCCCATCACACACACAGAGCTATATTTTGTTCCCAGAAGCACCTATAGGACTTGAAGTGTGTTAGTCCCATCACACACACAGAGCTATATTTTGTTCCCAGAAGCACCTATAGGACTTGAAGTGTGTTAGTCCCATCACACAGAGCTCCTCTATTTTCTTTGCAGAAGCACCCACAGGACTTCTAGTGTGTTAGTGGCATCACACAGAGCTCCTATATATTCTTCTCAGCAGCACCCACAGGACTTCTAGTGTGTTAGTGGCATCACACAGAGCTCCTCTATTTTCTTTGCATAAGCACCCACAGGACTTCTAGTGTGTTAGTGGCATCACACAGAGCTCCTCTATTTTCTTTGCATAAGCACCCACAGGACTTCTAGTGTGTTAGTGGCATCACACAGAGCTCCTCTATTTTCTTTGCATAAGCACCCACAGGACTTCTAGTGTGTTAGTGGCATCACACAGAGCTCCTCTATTTTCTTTGCAGAAGCACCCATAGGACTTCTAGTGTGTTAGTGGCATCACACAGAGCTCCTCTATTTTCTTTGCATAAGCACCCACAGGACTTCTAGTGTGTTAGTGGCATCACACAGAGCTCCTCTATTTTCTTTGCAGAAGCACCCATAGGACTTCTAGTGTGTTAGTGGCATCACACAGAGCTCCTCTATTTTCTTTGCAGAAGCACCCATAGGACTTCTAGTGTGTTAGTGGCATCACACAGAGCTCCTATATATTCTTCTCAGCAGCACCCACAGGACTTCTAGTGTGTTAGTGGCATCACACAGAGCTCCTCTATTTTCTTTGCAGAAGCACCCACAGGACTTCTAGTGTGTTAGTGGCATCACACAGAGCTCCTCTATTTTCTTTGCATAAGCACCCACAGGACTTCTAGTGTGTTAGTGGCATCACACAGAGCTCCTCTATTTTCTTTGCAGAAGCACCCATAGGACTTCTAGTGTGTTAGTGGCATCACACAGAGCTCCTATATATTCTTCTCAGCAGCACCCACAGGACTTCTAGTGTGTTAGTGGCATCACACAGAGCTCCTCTATTTTCTTTGCAGAAGCACCCACAGGACTTCTAGTGTGTTAGTGGCATCACACAGAGCTCCTCTATTTTCTTTGCATAAGCACCCACAGGACTTCTAGTGTGTTAGTGGCATCACACAGAGCTCCTCTATTTTCTTTGCAGAAGCACCCATAGGACTTCTAGTGTGTTAGTGGCATCACACAGAGCTCCTATATTTTCTTCTCAGCAGCACCCACAGGACTACCGACTACAATGGCTGGAAGACCGCCAAGGGGAGGCAGAGCGTGCAGAGCCAAGAACACAGGGCAGGCAGGCTCTGTTTCTAGTGGACGTGGCCGTGGACGTGGACGTGGTCGTGCATCGTCATCAGCACGTGGCCATGGGACACGCGCGTCTTTGTTTTCGGCAGCTGGACATGTGGAGCCGCATCATGCTGAAGGCTTGGTAGAATGGATGACCAAGCCCTCCTCATCCTCCTCATCCTCTCTCACCCAGGCTCAGGGTACTGACAGAGCATCATCAGCCACCCCTTCCCTAGACCCACCATGTCCTCCTGAGGAGTCCCCCGAACTCTTTGAGCACAGTGTTGGGTACATGCTCCAGGAGGATGCCCAACGATTCGAAGGCTCGGATGACGATACCCAGCTTGAGGAATCTGGCAGTACAGTTCCACCAGCTGCAGCTTACTGCCAGGTTTGCTCTAGTGGTGAAGAGGGAGGGGATGATGAGGTCACTGACTCCACGTGGGTGCCTCAAGGGAGAGAGGATGAGGAGGAGGACGAGAAGGAGGAGGATGCGGCGTCACATGTCCAACGAGGCAGGATGCCCCCTGGAGGCCAGGTAGAGGCCAGCACAGCAACTGTACAACACCGCAGAGCTCCGCCTGTGCAGGGCGCTGCCTCTGCACGTTATCAGAAAAGTTCTTTGGTGTGGGCCTTTTTTGAGACGAGTGCAGCAGATCGCACCACTGCTATTTGCAATATTTGTCTCAAGCGTATCTCGCGTGGCCAAAACATCAGCCGCTTGGGCACGACAAGCATGACCAGACATATGGCGACCTGCCATGCAGCTCGTTGGCAGGCACACATAAAAGACCCACACCAAAGAACTAAGCGGACCTCTCCTTGCTCCTCCTCAGCTGGGATCTCCATCCCCACTACACCTTCAGTCCTCTCTGAAAGCTGCTCTGAGAGGACTGAAGGTGTAGAATTCGGTGTGTCACAACCAAGTACTTGCAGTACACCGACGTCCGAATGCAGCAGGCAAATTTCCCTGCCCCAGCTGCTGGACCGTAGAAAGAAGTACACTCCCAGCCATCCACATGCCCAGCGGTTGAATGCTAGCCTTGCTAAATTGCTAGCACTTCAACTGCTGCCTTTTCAGTTGGTAGACTCGGCCCCCTTCCGTGAGTTTGTTCAATGTGCGGTTCCTCAGTGGCAGGTTCCCAAACGCCACTTTTTCTCGCGGAAGGCGATTCCGTCTCTCTACCGGCATGTGGAGGGCAATGTCCATGCCTCGCTGGACAGGGCGGTCAGCGGTAAGGTGCATATTACCGCTGACTCATGGTCCAGCAGGCATGGACAGGGACGGTACCTTTCTTTCACGGCCCATTGGGTCACTCTATTGGCAGCTGGGAGGGATGCAGGACAAGGTGCAGTAGTGTTGGAGGTTGTTCCGCCACCACGCCTCCAAAACGCGACTACTGCTACTGGTTGTGACACACCTCTCTCCTCCACCCCCTCCTCTTCTTCTTCCTCCAGTGCTCTGTCCTTGGAACCAGCGGTGCTCCGTAGGCGTACAAGGGGCTACGCAAGTACGCAGGCAAAAAGATGCCATGCCGTGCTTGCGCTGGTGTGTTTGGGGGACAGGAGCCACACTGGGCCAGAGGTTCTGGCAGCTCTGCAGGGGCAGGCCGAGAGGTGGTTGACGCCACGTCAGCTTAAGCCAGGAATGGTCGTTTCTGACAATGGCACCAACCTCCTCTCCGCCCTGCGACAGGGGCAGCTCACCCATGTGCCCTGCATGGCTCACGTCCTCAACCTGGTGGTGCAGCGGTTCTTGGGCAGGTTCCCAGGCTTACAGGATGTCCTGAGGCAGGCCAGGAAAGTCTGTGTGCATTTCCGCCGATCTTATAATGCCAGTGCTCGGCTGACTGAGCTGCAAAAGGAGCTGAACCTGCCCAAGAACCGCCTAATATCTGACATGCCCACCAGGTGGAACTCAACGTTGGCCATGCTGCAGCGACTGCACACGCAGCAGAGGGCCATCAATGAGTACCTTTGCGACTACGGCACCAGGACAGGGTCAGGGGAGCTTGGTTTTTTTTCCCCACGTCAGTGGAGCATGATCAGGGATGCATGCACTGTCCTCTCACCATTTGAGGAGGCCACGAGGATGGTGAGCAGTGACAGTGCATGCATCAGTGACACTGTCCCTCTTGTCCACCTGTTGGAGCATACGCTGCGTGGGATAATGGACAGGGCACTTGAGGCAGAACAGAGGCAGGAAGAGGAGGACTTCCTTGCCTCTCAAGGCCCCCTTTATCCGGACAGTGTTCCTTCTGTCCCACCCATCACACAGGAAGAGGATGAGGAGGAGGAGGAGGAGGAGGAGGAGGAGGATTGTGTGAGCATGGAGGTGGAGCCTGGCACTCAGCATCAGCAGCAGCAGTCTTTTAGGGATGATGTACAGTCCCAACAAGCCAGTGGACTTGTACGTGGCTGGGAGGAGGTGGCTGGCGATCATGTCATCCTCAGTGACCCAGAAGACTCCGGACCGAATGCCTCAGCTAACCTACGCTGCATGGCCTCCCTGATCCTGCAAAGCCTGCGGAAGGATCCTCGTGTTCTTCGGATCAAGGAGAGGGACCATTACTGGCTGGCCACTCTCCTTGATCCGCGGTACAAGGGTAAGGTTGCGGACCTTATCTTGCCGTCGCAGAGGGAGCAGAGGATGAGACATCTCAGGGAGGCCTTGCAGAAAGGTCTGTGCAACGCGTTCCCAGAAACTGGGAGGCTACAAACTCCTGGTCCTGGGCGACGAGTTGCTGAGGCTTCGGTCAGTGGCAGAAGGAGCGGTGGGGAAGGTGGACGTCTGACCGATGCGTTCAGACAATTTTTTAGTCCGCAGCCCCAAGGTATGATCGGTTCCAGCAACCATCGCCAGCGTCTGATATACATGGTGCAGGAATACCTTGGGGCAAGGTCAGACTTGGACACCTTTCCCACCGAAAATCCTCTGGCTTACTGGGTCCTGAGGATGGATCACTGGCCAGAGCTTGCACAGTATGCAATTGAGCTACTGGCCTGTCCTGCCTCCAGCGTTCTTTCCGAACGCACATTCAGTGCTGCTGGAGGATTTGTGACTGATCATAGGGTGCGCCTGTCCACCGCCTCGGTTGATCGACTGACATTCATCAAAATGAATCAGTCTTGGATCACCACCAGCTACCAGGCACCTGAGGCGGATATAACCGAATAATTTTTAATGTCACATCCCTTCAAGACTGCCTATGCTGATGCTGAGTGACTGTCCTCTTATGTTCACTGACTATCCTCTTCCTCCTCCTCAATGATCCATGCCACCACACCAGTGCCTAAGGCACAATTTTTCAGCCCCTGTTTAACAGGGGCGTGTACTTACAATTTTTTAAAAAAATGCTTCGCAACACGTGTGACTGCTGTGCTCCAAGTACAGTCTCTGTGAGGGCCGTGTTGCAGTGTTGTGGCACCAGCACCAGTGTCTAAGGCACAATTTTTCAGCCCCTGTTTAACAGGGGCGTGTACTTACAATTTTTTAAAAAAATGCTTCGCAACACGTGTGACTGCTGTGCTCCAAGTACAGTATCTGTGAGGGCCGGGTTGCAGTGTTGTGGCACCAGCACCAGTGCCTAAGGCACAATTTTTCAGCCCCTGTTTAACAGGGGCGTGTACTTACAATTTTTAAAAAAAAATGCTTCGCAACACGTGTGACTGCTGTGCTCCAAGTACAGTATCTGTGAGGGCCGGGTTGCAGTGTTGTGGCACCAGCACCAGTGCCTAAGGCACAATTTTTCAGCCCCTGTTTAACAGGGGCGTGTACTTACAATTTTTTAAAAAAATGCTTCGCAACACGTGTGACTGCTGTGCTCCAAGTACAGTATCTGTGAGGGCCGGGTTGCAGTGTTGTGGCACCAGCACCAGTGCCTAAGGCACAATTTTTCAGCCCCTGTTTAACAGGGGCGGGTAATTACAAATCTTGATCTAATAGTTCACAGCAGGGCCCATTCCTGCGCCCACCAAGAGTAACTATGAGGGCCTGCAGTCTTGTGGCAACACCGTCCACCACCACCGCCAAAGGCCCAATTTTTCTGCCCTGTTCATCAGGTGCTTGCAATTACAAATCTTGATCTAATAACTCACAGCAGGGCCCATTCCTGCGCCCACCAAGAGTAACTATGAGGGCCTACAGTCTTGTGGCAACACCGTCCACCACCACCGCCAAAGGCCCAATTTTTCTGCCCTGTTCATCAGGTGCTTGCAATTACAAATCTTGATCTAATAACTCACAGCAGGGCCCATTCCTGCGCCCACCAAGAGTAACTGTGAGAGCTTACAGTCTTGTGGCAAAACCGTCCACCACCACCACCACCACCCCCAATTTTTCTGCCCTGTTCAAGAGGTGCATGCAATTACAAATCTTGATCTATTAACTCACAGCAGGGCCCATTCCTGTGCCCACCAGTCTTGTGGCTACACCAACATCTAATAGGGCAAATTTCTGCAGAGTATATACGCCAGGCCCCTACTTTCAAACATCCAACTTACAAACGACTCCTACTTGCAAATGGAAAGAGAAAACAGGAAGTGAGAGGAAATCTACCCCTAGGAAGGGAAATTCTATCCTGTTAGATTTAATTTGGGAAAAAGGTATCTCCTCTCTACTGATACTTTATCACCAATCCTTGTTTCAATTAAAACCCCACTTTTCCAAAAACATTTGTCATTGGGACGGAAAGTGAGGTGACATGTTCTGAACACATGTGCAAAGACAGCAAATGTTACAGGGGTGATAACCCCTCCCTATGTTCTCCAAAAAGCTTAAAAATAGATTTTTTTGGGATGGAGCTACACTTCATAATGTACCTGTTCAGATTCTACTTAAGATCAAACCTAAAGCCGCAAGTGGTTTTAAATGGCTTCTTTTTTTCCTTTACAAATGTCATTTTGTGCAAGGACAGTTCTAAACACGGGAAACACATGCCACTTCACAGGCATACTTTAGACACCCCCCAGGTACCATATTTAAAGGAAAATTTCACTTTTTTTTTTTCACTTTATGCATCATTAAAATGACTGCTCCCGAAAAAACGTTAGTTTTTAAAAGTTCTTTTTGCATTGATATATGTCCCCTGGGGCAGGACCCGGGTCCCCAAACCTGTTTTATGACATTAACATGCATATTGGCCGTTGTAATTAGCACTTTTGATTTCGAACGTTCGCGTCCATTATAACGTATAGGGTTCGAAAATTCGCGCGAACTTTCGGTCCGTTCGAAGGTTCTGGTTCGAACCGAACCCGGGGGTTTTCGGCTCATCCCTAGTGTGCACTATTACAAGCCTCCTCAGATGACCACTCAGACCACTATGTTGCCCATTACAGGCCTCCTCAGATGACCGTCCAGAGCACTGTGTGCATTACAGGCCTCCTCAGATCATCCAGAGCCCTCATTGTGCATCGCAGGCCTCCTCAGCCTGTCCAGAGCACTCACTGTGCATTGCAGGCCTCTTCAGACCCTCCAGAGTACTCACTGTGCATTACAGGCTTCCTCAGACCATCCAGAGCACTCACTGTGCATTATAAGCCTCCTCAGACCATCCAGAGCACTCGCTGTGCATTACAGGCCTCCTCAGACCATCCAGAGCACTCGCTGTGCATAACAGGCCTCTTAAGACCATCCAGAACACTGCGTGCATTACAGGCCTCCTCAGACCGTCCAGATCTCTCACAAAAAATTCCTCACATTTACTTCACAACCATCCCCACTTGCTGCACAATGTTGGTGCAGGGTTACCCCTGTAGGGGCTGCTGAAAGTTGTGGCCCACCTGTCACCCTGCCCAGCCCGGCATTCACTTCCCAATCACCTTTGAGACAATGAACAGTCTATGTGGTTGTTTCTTATTTTTATTGAGAAATTTGAACGTGGATAGGGATGGGATTATATGGGATGCCCAGTAGAACAAGCAATTGGTTGATTGTATATCAATCAGATGGGACAACTATATACACTTGGCTTACTCCAGTCTCTTTCAGCACACCACTTGCTTGCAGACTGTTACTCTCTCCCTCTTTCTCTCCAGCCTATCACTTAACTCCAGACACAGCTAGCACGTGGGTAGGCCCAAATCCAACTCTGTCAGGCCTCAGCAGCTGCCTTTTGGGTAGGTCCCTTTGATGTAGCAACAATAGAAATAGGACATCTTTTAGTGCTAGCGGTCCTAAGGTGGACTACTGCTCCCAGTAAGTCCTCTTCAGGCCCTGCTAGCCCTTCTGGCTGCAGCTGCCTGACTTCACTGCCCATGACATTGCAATCCTCACTGGCATGTCACTCACCAGCCCTCCGGGCTGCAAACCTGTGATTCCCTCCTAAGACTTGCCCAGCAGTACTAGCTCCTGCTGTCCTCTCTGGCTCCTCTCTGTGCCTCCTGTTCAGATCCTTCATGCGTTCTTGAAATGATCTGTCCTGCACCCGAATCATAGGCCCAAGGTCACCCCCCCACCCAGACTGGAGAGTTCCCTCAAAGGCCCCCGACAGCCTAGTACTCCATCCTCATTTCTTCCACCCAACAACTCCTCCCCAGTTAGGCTGACTCCAGGTATTTCAAGGAGGCCTGCCCCCTGCCAATCTTAGCTGGGAATTGGTCAGGGCTCCCTGAGACACCCCAGACAGCTCCTTCCCACTTACTTGCCTCTCTTCTAGAATCCTCTAGAAGGAAAAGGAAGGTGACAGTGGAGTGATGCTGTCTGTGAATCACCAGCCTACTCTGAGACACTCCAAGCCCACACAAATGAAAACAAACAGACCTAGCTGCCAGCTAGGCCTGCTTAAATTTACCTGCTCTCACCTGCTTACCTAACTCTAACACCTACCTAAGTAGAGGGTGCTACATTGGCATCTGGGAGAAAAAGAAGAGATCTATGAATGCATTTTACATTTGAGCACAAGACCCTTTACAAACCATGTGGAGCGACATTCGCTGGTAAAAATACAACAAACTTGAAGCGTCACTTACAGATGATACATGCTGAAATTCATACAAAGGTAAGCACACTTAATTCCTCTTTCGTTGATAAAAAAAAAAATTCTCCTCTGGGTGACCTTATCGTTCTCTATGTACACTTCAGGGATTTTACCAAACTATGGCCCCATTCACACGGACGGTCCGTTCAGGTCCGCCTGTCAGTTTTTTAGGCGGACCTGAACAGACACTCCATAGACCTCTATGGAGCGTCGGATGTCAGCGGTGACATGTCCGCTGACATCCGACCCGCTCCAATCCGAAAAAGTGTGATGGAATGAAAACCCTATTTTTCCATCCGTCTGCGGATCGGGTCGGGTGACGACGGACTCTACGGTCCGTCGTTATCCGATCTCCCATAGGGGAAAGTGGCGCTCTGACAGGTCCGTTCCTGCACAGAGTGCAGAGATAGACCTGTCATCTTCCTGCTCAGCGGGGATCAACGGAGCGATCCCCCGCTGAACAGAGCAGGCTCCGTACATGGACAGGTCCGTGTGAAAGAGCCCTTTGTTGCAGCCAGATTTCCTACTTTTTGTTTGTTTGTGTCCAATGTGTAGTCACTGAATATGTATGGGAGTGATTTCATAAATATCTATAAGCTGCTGCACCTGCAGGGGTGGCTCTAATGAGGGAAATTGCAGGGTCTGCATTCCTTTAGATGTGCTTTTACTTTGGAAGTATCACATCAAAAAGTATATTTTTGTTGCATGGGGGATGCCCAAAATCTGGCTTATATCTTAATGCAGGTTTCTAGGAAAATCAGTAAGCCAGTCACACAAATAGAAAATTAGTCAATTTCTGGGGAGTTGATGGGGAGTTTCATATAACATCTGTAATTGTGTATGGAATGCCTGCAGGTTGTCATATTACATTTTATTTTACATACATTTACAGCACTGTAGATTGAAAAGGAAAGATCATTTGTATTAACATGTTTTACAATTTGACTTGTGTCGCAATTGTATATGCTATTATTTTGTATAAGCTACATTATTTTTTATTTCCTAATCTTTTCCCCACAAAAGTGGAGTTACCCTCTGATTTGGAAAATGAGCTGAATTGGAGAATTAGACCTACCTTTTAAAGTGTTATTAAACCCAGGACAGTGCATTCACAATATCTGGTCTCCAACAGCACACAGAACATGGAAATGCAATTATTTTAGTGAATATAAACTGCTAAATAAATTTTCTCATCAGCATTTAGAGCAGTCTTGTGACTTCTTGCAGTGTCCAGCCAAGGACTAGTTGGGTTGTAAACCCAAGAAAAAAACAACAACCTGTAAGCAAAGGCATAATGAGCTAGTATGCATCGCATGCTAGCTCATTATAAAATACTTACCTTAGAACGAAGCCCCTCGCACTCATTTATACACTGAGCAAAATTATAAACGCAACACTTTTGTGTTTTCCCCTATTTATCATGCAAAGTTGCAAAGTTCTTTGACTTTTTCTATGTACACAAAGGGCCTATTTCTATCAAATATTGTTCACAAATCTGTGTTAGTGAGCACTTCTACTTTGCCAAAATAATCCATCCACCTCAAAGGTGTGGCATATCAAGATGCTGATTAGTCAGCATGATTATTGCACAGTTGTAGGGATAAGTCCGATGTTCGCCGAATTTAGAACATTATGGGGCGTTCGCGGGAAATTTAATAATGAATGGCGAGACCGTCAATGCACTGTGAGATCACAGTGCATTGATGGATGCTGACTGGCCAAAGCATGCACCTGACCTGCATGCTTTGGCCAATCACAGTGCACTCTGCTGTGAGAGCCATCATTGGTCAAAGGCAGGGTGCCTTTGACCAATCACGTCCCACACTATATAAGGCTGCTCACATTGCGGCCGTACACAATTTTATGAATGAGAGCAGCAAAATAAAATTTCTAATAGATTGTCATTTAAAACTTCTCACAGCTGTAATGTATTACCGGACCCCGGCAATATAGATAAAAATCATTGAAAAGAACAGCATGGCTTCCCCCCAGTCCAATACCAGGCCCTTTGGGTCTGGCATGGATATTAAGGGAAATCCTGTGCCAAAATTGAAAAAGAAATGGCGTGGGGGTTCCCCTCTAAAATCCATACCAGGTCTTCAGGTCTGGTATGGACTTTAAGGGGAACCCCACACCAAAATAAAAAAAAAATGGCTTGGGTGTCCCCCCAGCATCCATACCAGGCCCTTCAGGTCTGGTATGGATTTTAGGGGAACCCCATGCCCAAAAAAATGGCATGGGGATCTCCCCCAAAATACATACCAGACCCTTATCCAAGCACGCAACCTGGCAGGCCGCAGGAAAAGGGGGGGCGAGAGAGTGCCCCCCTCCTGAACTGCACCAGGCCACAGGCCCTCAACATGGGAAGGGTGTTTTGGGGTCCCCCCCAAAACACCTTGTTCCCATGTTGATGGGGACAAGGGCCTCTTCCCCACAACCCTTGCCCAGTGGTTGTGGTGGTCTGTGGGCGGAGGGCTTATCGTAATCTGGAAGCCCCATTTAACAAGGGGACCCCCAGGTGCCGGCCCCATCCTATGTGAATGGGTATGGGATAAAAGTGTAAAAAAATTAAAAATTACAGTAGACAGTTTGGGACAATTCCTTTATTAAAAAAAAAAAAATGTCCCGCGATGTTCATTCATCTTCGATCACAGCACAGACGACCCGAGAAAAAATGTTAAAAACTCTGCCTCGTTGGGAGGCCCCTGCCGACTGCAGCCTTTTTGGGATGACACCTGTTATATAGCTGAGGCAGGGCCATGTAAACGGGTGACCCTGCCCCCCTCTGACGTTACGAGATGTCACATGACATCAGAAGGAATGGGGTCACCCGCTTACATCACCGGGTGGCCCCGTCTTCAGATATATAACAGCTGTCATCGCAAAAAAGGCTGCAGTCGGCGGGAGCCTCCCATCGAGGCAGAGTGTTTCAATTTTTTTTTTAAATAAAGGAATTGTCCCAAACTGTCTACTGTCATTTTTACACTTTTTTTTTACACTTTTTTACACTTTTTTGGTGAATGTGTAGGGGTACAATGTACCCGATACCTATTCCCATGGGGGGTGGGATCTGGGGGTCCCCTTGTTAAAGGGACCTTCCAGATTCTGATAAGTCCCCCACCCTCAGACCACCACAACCACCGGGCAAGGGTTGTGGGGAAGAGGTCCTTCTCCCATAAACATGGGGACAAGTCGTTTTGGGGGGGACCCCAAAACATCCTCCTCATGTTGAGGGCATGTGGCCTGGTGTGGTTCAGGGGTGGCACTCTCTCGTCCCCCCCTTTTCTTGCGGTCTGCCAGGTTGCATGCTCGCATAAGGGTCTGGTGTGGATTTTGGGCGGGACCCCATGCCATTTATTTTAAAATTTTGGTGCAGGGTTCCCCTTAATATCCATACCAGATCCAAAAGGCCTGGTAAAGGACTTGGGGGGGACCCATGCCATTTTTTTTCAATGATTTTTATCTATATTGCCGGGATTCGACAATACATTACAGCCGCGAGCAGTTTTAAATGACATTTTTTTCCTTTAGAAATTACATTTTGCTGTACTACTGTTATAAACACAGGAAAGATGCGCTACTCTACAGGCAGACTAATGCCACGTACACACAATCAGACTTTTCGGACAGACTATCCGGTGGACTTAGTCCAGCGGACAATCCGCCAGACTTTCCAGCGGAGGTCCGCCGGACTTTCCGAACGCGCGGACTTGCCCACACACATCCGGACTTTTCTGACGGACAATCCGCCGGAGTTTTGGCGGAGGCCCGCCGGACTTTTACATGGAGTAAAGTCCGTTAATTTATAACGCGACTCCAGGTAGACGGGACTAGCGAAGGAAGTCAATGTCGCCGCCTCGATCGGTGAGATTGACACCTTGCTAGCCCCGTCACCTGGTATGGATTTAAAGGGGAATTCCTACGCTAAAAAAACGGCATGGGAGTCCCTCCCAAATCCATATCAGACCCTTATCCGAGCACACAGCCGGTCAGTCAGGAAAGAGGGTGGGGACGAGCGAGCGCCCCCCCCTCCTGAGCCGTACCAGGCCGCGTGCCCTCAACATGAGGGGGTGCCTTGGGGAAAGGGGGGCCGCAGTCACCCCAAAGCACCTTGTCCCCATGTTGATGAGAACAAGGGCCTCTTCCCGACACCCCTGGCCGTTGGTTGTCGGGGTCTGGGGGCGGGGGGCTTATCGGAATCCGGGAGCCCCCTTTAATAAGGGGGCCCCCAGATTCTGGCCCCCACCCTGTGTGAATGAGTATGGGGTATGCTGTACCCCTACCCATTCACCTGGTGAAAAAAGTGTAAATAAAAAACACAACACAAGTTTTTAAAATACTTTATTACACATCTCCGGGGGTCTTCTTCCGTCTTGGGGGTCTTCTCGCCGGACTCCACCACTATCTTCTGCTAGCTCTTTTACTAGAGAAGCCCGGCTTTCTCCTTCATCGCCACCGCCTTCTGGGGGTCTTGTTCTCACTTTGGGCGTCTTGTCCTGCTCTTCTGTTCTTCTTGCCGCCATCGCCGTCGCTGTCACCGCCGCCTTCTGCTTCTGCTTCTGCTTCTTCTTCTTCTTTCTTCATCCGATGTTGACAACATCCTCCGGGACTGTGACATCATAAGGGGACGGGGTCACCATGTGAAATGAGTCGGTGGCCCCGCCCCTTGTCTCTATATAACTGGCCGCACAACGCGTCTCGGCCATTAGAAGCAGAGACAGCGTTGTGTCAACATCGGATTAAGAAAGAAGAAGAAGGCGACGGCGGCAGCGACGGCAGCGGCCACGGCGATGGCAGCAAGTAGAACAGAAGAGCGGGACAAGACCCCCAAAGTCGGAACAAGACCCCCAGACGGCGGCGGCGACGAAGGAGAAAGCCGGGCTCCTCCGCTAGTAAAAGAGCTAGCAGAAGATAGCGGAGGAGTCCGGCGAGAAGACCCCCCAAGATGGAAGAAGACCCCCCGGAGCTGTGTAATAAAGTATTTTAAAAACTTGTGTTGTGTTTTTTATTACACTTTTTTTCACCAGGTGAATGGGTAGGGGTACATCGTACCCCATACTCATTCACGCCCCGACAATCAACGGCCAGGGTTGTCGGGAAGAGGCCCTTGTCCTCATCAACATGGGGACAAGGTGCTTTGGGGTGGGGGGGGGGCCCTGCCCCAAGGCACTCCCTCATGTTGAGGGCATGCGGCCTGGTACGGGTCAGGAGGGGAGGTGCTCGCTTGTCCCCACCTCACTTCCTGACCGACCAGGCTGCGTGCTCAGATAAGGGTCTGATATGGATTTGGGGGGACCCCCACGCCGTTTTTTCAGCGTAGGGATTCCCCTTTAAATCCATACCAGGTGACGGGGCTAGCAAGGTGTCAATCTTGCCGATCAAGTCGGCGACATTGACTTCCTTCGCTAGTCCTGTCTACCTGGAGTCACGTTATAAATGAACGGACTTTACTCCGTGTGTCGGCAAGTCCGTTCATTTCAAAGGTCCTGCAGACTAGCACAAAGACGACCGGATTGTCCGGCGGACAATTTTGAGTCAAAACTTCTTACTAAGTCCGCCGGACTTTTGGGAAGAAAAAGTCAGCCGGAGCCCACACAATACCGCCGGCATGGGCGTCCGCAGGTAGGGGCAAGGGGGGTCAAGTGCCCCCCCCCTGGAATCAGGGATCGGATCCAGGGGCGTACTATGTTGCGGGGGGGGCGGTCCGCCCCAGGTGCCACACATTAGGGGGGTGTCAGGCGGCTCCCCCATCCTCCCCTGTATGAAACAGTGAGAGCGGGACGGGCTTGGTAGTGCAGCCGCGATGTGACATGCTGAGCAGGGAGACCTCAGGCGGACTGACCCACTGTCACAATGCTGTGCATCTCGCTCTCTGTTAAATTTTAACAGTCCAGCGAGTACAAATCCCCCCCTCCACAGAGATGGAAGAGGCTGCATCTGCTCTGCCCCCTCCCTCCCCTCTGTTTCTGTGTCCCGTCCATGCTCCGTGCAGCCCGTGTGCTGCGTCTGGAAGGAATGTGGGGGCGGGAACATTTAAACAAGTAGCCGCTGAGGGAAGTAGTGTGAGCAACCTGGAGACATCCAAGTGAGTGATCAGCGCTGTCACTGTGTCCAGACTCTGCCCTCTCTCTCCCAAATCTCTTTCACTCCCCCTCTTTCCTCTGTTGTCCTCCAGAGTCTTTCATTAACTCTATGCTTATAGTTGGCCCCAGTGGCGGCTGGTGCTCAAAATTTTTGGGGGGGGCGCAAACAAACAGCCTCACTGTGCCATCAAACGCTGCCACTGTGCCCATTAAACGCTGCCACTGTGCCCATTAAACGCTGCCACTGTGCCCCACGTGCTGCCACTGTGCCCATCAAACGCTGCCACTGTGCCCATCAAACGCTGCCACTGTGCCCAAACGCTGCCACTGTGCCCCAAGTGCTGCCACTGTGCCCCAAGTGCTGCCACTGTGCCCCAAGTTCTGCCACTGTGCCCCAAGTTCTGCCACTGTGCCCCAAGTTCTGCCACTGTGCCCCAAGTGCTGCCACTGTGCCCCAAGTGCTGCCACTGTGCCCCTTAAGTGCTGCCATTGTGCCCCAAGTTCTGCCATTGTGCCCCTTAAGTTCTGCCATTGTGCCCCTTAAGTGCTGCCACTGTGCCCCAAGTTCTGCCATTGTGCCCCAAGTTCTGCCATTGTGCCCCTTAAGTGCTGCCATTGTGCCCCAAGTTCTGCCATTGTGCCCCTTAAGTGCTGCCACTGTGCCCCAAGTTCTGCCATTGTGCCCCAAGTTCTGCCATTGTGCCCCAAGTGCTGCCATTGTGCCCCTTAAGTGCTGCCACTGTGCCCCTAAAGTGCTGCCACTGTACCCCTAAAGTGCTGCCACTGTGCCCCTAAAGTGCTGCCACTGTGCCCCTCAAGTGCTGCCACTGTGCCCCCTGCCTGCCCTCTGCACTTACCTTGTCCCGGTGTGCAGCTGGTGACGGCGTCAGGCGACGAGCGGTGTCTCCGTCGGATGTCTTCTCCCGCGCTCCTCCTGTCTTCTTCTGCTGTGATTGGACGCTAGGTGATTGGACGCCTAGCGTCCAATCACAGCGCCTGTGACTTCAGCCAATCAGGTGACAGGTAACAGACCTGGCAACCTGATTGGCTGAGAGGCGGGTCTGTGTTAGGGAAGCGATGTATTCGCTTCCCTAACACAATACTGTGTAATCAGCGAACGCACAGCCGTGCGCCCGCTGTTTACACTTAGGGAAGCCTATTAGAGCACACCGCTCTAATAGGGTCCCCTATTAGAGCTTACAGCTCTAATAGGGGCGCTTCCAGCAACACCCCCCCCACTGTAATTCAGATGCCCGGCGCCCGATCAGGGGCCGGACACCTGAATAGGGGGCGGCAGCGGTGACAATAGATAGATTCATGCATTGCATGAATCTATCTATTGGTGATAGAGCGGTGCAGGAGAGGGGGGGCGGCGCTCCTGCGCCCTCTATGCACGCACCGCCACTGGTTGGCCCCATCATGTTACTTTACCAGGGTGTGATCATAGACATTGCATGTGATTCGCACCGCATTGCTGTGCAAATCACATGCTATGTCTGTGCAAAGAGGACCCTTTTTTTGGTCTGCACTGGAATCGGATTGGATGGGTGTTTACACTTATGCAATCCGATTCCTGCACCATTTCACAGTTCTCACTGCAATCTGCAAACCGATCTGGGGGTGTCATTAATTTTACATTGACACCCGTAGCAGTTTGCAAAGGGCAGCGTGAACGGCCGTCAAGCAACATGCAATGCAGGAATCCGCACTGGAATTGCGCTGATTTCTGCATCGCATATATGTGAACCAGGACTCAAGTGGGGTCACACTGATGCGCTGTGGTTCAGTTGCCTCAATTTTCACTACAGTCCCACAGACTTCTATTAGGTTACACATTTTTGCAACATTTTCTGAAAGCGCACCAAATGTCCTCTATACTGAATCTTTGATGTGCTTTCAGAAAACACAGTAAAATTACACAAAATAATAGAAGTCTGTGGGACTGCAGCTAAAAATGGGGATAAAATGCAGAAAAACTGTGTATACCCCAGCACTGCGACAAACTCCAGGACACCAGTGTGAACCCAAAGGCTTCAGGGTGCTGTGTAATGTAAAGGGGTCCTGAGGTGCAGGGGGTTGTGTAATGTAAAGGGGTCCTGAGGTGCAGGGGGTTGTGTAATGTAAAGGGGTCCTGAGGTGCAGGGGGTTGTGTAATGTAAAGGGGTCCAGAGGTGCAGAGGGTTTTGTAATGTAAAGGGGTCCTGAGGTCGAGGGTGCTGTGTAATGTAAAGGGGTCCTGAGGTGCAGGGTGCTGTGTAGTGTAAAGGGGTCCTGAGGTGCAGGGTTCTGTGTAATGTAAAGGGGTCCTGAGGTGCAGGGTGCTGTGTAATGTAAAGGGGTCCAGGATGTGCAGAGGGTTTTGTAATGTAAAGGGGTCCAGGAGGTGCACAGGGTTTTGTAATGTAAAGGGGTCCTGAGGTGAAAGGTGCTGTGTAATGTAAAGGAGTCCAGGTGGTGCAGGGGGTTGTGTAATGTAAAGGAGTCCAGAGGTGCAGGGTGCTGTGTATTGTAAATGAGTCCAGGTGGTGCAGGGGGTTGTGTAATGTAAAGGAGTCCAGGTGGTGCAGGGGGTTGTGTAATGTAAAGGGGTCCTGAAGTGCAGGGTGCTGTGTAATGTAAAGGGGTCCAGGAGGTGCAGAGGGTTGTGTAATGTAAAGGGGTCCAGGAGGTGCAGGGAGGTTGTGTAATGTAAAGGGGTCCAGGAGGTGCAGGGGGGTTGTGTAATGTAATGGGGTTCGGGGGGTTGTGTAATGTAAAGGAGTCCAGAAGGTGCAGAGGGTTTTGTAATGTAAAGGGGTCCTGAGGTGCAGGGTGCTGTGTAATGTAAAGGGGTCCTGAGGTGCAGGGTGCTGTGTAATGTAAAGGGGTCCTGAGGTGCAGGGTGCTGTGTAATTTAAAGGGGTCCAGGAGGTGCAGAGGGCTGTGTAATGTAAAGGGGTCCAGGAGGTGCAGGGGGTTGTGTAATGTAAAGGAGTCCAGGAGGTGCAGAGGGTTGTGTAATGTAAAGGGGTCCAGGAGGTGCAGGGGAGTTGTGTAATGTAAAGGGGTCCAGGGGGTTGTGTAATGTAAAGGAGTCCAGGAGGTGCAGAGGGTTTTGTAATGTAAAGGGGTCCTGAGGTGCAGGGTGCTGTGTAATTTAAAGGAGTCCAGGAGGTGCAGAGGATTGTGTAATGTAAAGGGGTCCAGGAGGTGCAGCGGGTTGTGTAATGTAAAGGGGTCCAGGAGGTGCAGAGGGTTGTGTAATGTAAAGGGGTCCAGGAGGTGCAGGGGGTTGTGTAATGTAAAGGAGTCCAGGAGGTGCAGAGGGTTGTGTAATGTAAAGGGGTCCAGAGCTGCGGGGGGCTGTGTAATGTAAAGGGGTCCAGTTGTCGAGAGGGTGTACAAAGTAGTGACAAACAGATATTGGGGATGAAGAGGTATACAGGGGACACAGTGGGGTGTTTTTACATTTTAAATTGAAGGGGGGGGGGGGGGGGGTGCCAGATATAGGAGTCGCCCCGGGTGCCAAATGCTCTAGGTACGCCCCTGATCAGATCTTAAATTCAGCACAGTTGTGTCTCTATCGAGGTGCCGCACCCAGGTGCCACCCACCAGTGGGGTGACACCATTAAGGTGCTGTCAAGTGTAGTGTGACTTTGGGCTCTTTTCCCTGCTCAGTCCAGCAGAGAACTTGGCGGTGCTGTGACGGAAGAATGGCGAGCTGCGGGCTATCAGAGGTTTCCCCCGCTCGCCCCACCCATTCTTCTGTCAGGGAGAAGAGACAGCGGCTCTCACCAGGTTCCCCACCCAGCTTCCTGCCCTGCTCCGTTCCTTCCCTATTGGACATAACTGAGGGCCAATCAAAGGCGACTAGGAGAGGCAAGCTTCATGGGACAGGTAGTCCCAAAAGATTGGCGGCTCCATTTTCCACAGGGAGGAGGCTACAGCTCGATCAAGAGAGAGATTGAGAGACTGCAGCCTGGAAAGAACCTGAGGGAGAGAGTGCTACAGGACGAGGAGTGTGCTGGGCGGAAGCCAGAGAGAGAGCCTGCCAGGGCCACAAAAGAGAGTCATGCTGTCCAGTACCACCAGAGAGAGAAAGACTGAGCCACTACCAGGGTACAGACATGCTACACTACTGACCAGAGACGTCCCCGGGGAACCCAGAGTGAACGATCGTCCAGCCGGAGTGATCACTGCTGTAGTTTCACTGGGTCTGGTAAGAGGGCCTGTTGGCCATTACCCATTACTCATCCTAGGGATTGTAATACGTCTGCAGACTCTGACCATAATAATGTGATAATCACATTGTCGAAAAGGGGCGGTGCATGGGTGACCCTAAAATTATGCCCCCCCCTGAAAAAAGTTCTGCGGACGCCCATGACCGCCGGATAGTCCGATTGCGTGTACGGGGCATAAGGACACCCCCAGGCAAAATATTTAAAGGAATAATTAATTTTCATTGTTTCTCCTGAAAAAAACGTCTGTTTTTAAAAATATTTTTGCATTGATACATGTTCCCTGGGGCACAATTTTTGCACAGGTGTGCCTTAGGCTGGCCACAATAAAGGGCTACTATAAAATGTGCAGTTTTATCACACAGTACAATGCCACAGATGTCACAAGTTTTGACGGAGCGTGCAATTGGCATGCTGAGTGCAGGAATTGAATGTTCATTTCTGTACCGTAAGCCGTCTCCAAAGGCGTTTCAGAGAATTTAGCAGTACATCCAACCGGCCTCACAACCGCAGAGCACGTGTAACCACACCAGCCCAGGACCTCCACATCCAGCATCTTCACCTCCAAGATCGTCTGAGACAAGCCACCTGAACGGCTGCTGCAACAATCGGTTTGCATAACCAAATAATTTCTGCACAAACTGGTAGAAACGGTCTCAGGGAAGCTCATCTGAATGCTCTTCGTCCTTATTGGGGTCTCGACCTGACTGCAGCTCGTCGTTGTAACAGACTTGAGCTGGCAAATGCTCATATTAAATGGCATCTTGCACTTTAGAAAGGTGTTCTCTTCACGGACGAATCCCGTTTTTCACTGTACAGGGCAGATGGCAGACAGCATATATGGCGCCATGTGGGTGAGCGGTTTGCTGATGTCAATGTTGTGGATTGAGTGGCCCATGGTGGCGGTTTGGTTATGGTATGGGCAGGCGTATGCTATGGACAATGAACACAGGTGCATTTTATTGATGGCATTTTAAATGCACAGAGATACCGTGACGAGGTGAACCCATGCCATTTTTGTGCCATTCATCCACGACCATCATCTCATGTTGCAGCATGATAATGCACGACCCCATGTTGCAAAGATCTGTACACAATTCCTGGAAGCTGAAAACATCCCAGTTCTTGCACGGCCAGCATACATGTCACCCATTGAGCATGTTTGGGATGCTCTGGATCGGCGTATACAACAGCGTGTTCCAGTTCCTGCCAATATCCAGCAACTTCACACAGCCATTGAAGAGGAATGGACCAACATTCCACAGGCCACAATCAACAACCTGATCAACTCTATGTGAAGGAGATGTGCTGCACTGCGTGAGGCAATCGGTGGTCACACCAGATACTGACTGGTTCAAGGCCAGCCATTTATTATAATATAGAGAAACAACTTTGAGCTTTGTGGATGGGTGAGAGAGAAAGAAAAATCAAAATAACTTGATTTTTTTCCCCCCTAATTTAACCCCACAGATACAGAAAACCTCCAATGACATGCCAAGTCAAGCCAGTGCACCACAAGAAACCATTTGCGCATATATTTTTTCAATGCTTTAAAGTACAAAATTAACTGTAAAGCCCCATACACACGGTCGGACAATCCGCGGACCAGGTCCGTCGGACCATGTCCGTCATACTTTGTCCGATGTTGGTTTTGCGTACACACGGTCGGACAAAGTTGTCGGAAAATCCGATCATTCTGAACGTGGTGACGTTTGTTGCCTACGACAGGACTACGTAGAGGCTAGTAGCCAATAGCTTTGGTCTTGTAATGTGATCTGAGCATGCGTAGCACTTTGTCCGGTCGGACAACCGTACACACGATCGGATTTGGTGTGATCGGACCGTGTTGACGGCAAATCTTTCCAGCAGGAGATAAGACTTTGTCCGTCGGACAAACCGACGTACACTGTCCGATGGTGCATACACACGGTCTGATTTTTCAACAACATTGTCCGATCGGACAGAATCCATGAAAAAGTCCGACCGTGTGTATGGGGCTTTAGGAACACCAGCATTTTGCTTCATTCTTTGAAATATTCTGTCCGTTTGAAGCAGCTGCTTGTTTTGTCAACCCTACTGTCTATGAAACCCTTATTAATGTGGCTGATGATAATATTCAGGAACTGCTTTAAAAGGCAAAGGAGTAAGAAAATCCACATTGCCACACACACAAGATGAATATCTGTCTGAAGATGATGCAGAAGAGGAGAATATTGAAAAATCAATGGAAGAAGCACCATCCATATCAAACCAGCCAGTCTTTTGGTTTCTCTCAAAATGCTGCAGAAGGTCTAGGCAGAGGACCTCTCCAAACAGCATAGAGCAGCAGATCAGATAAAATAAGGAAGAGCTTTTGCAACAACCCATCACTGATGACACCGGAACAGATTTTTGGCTAGGAAAGAATCACACCTTATCACCAGTTAAAACCTTTTGCATTAGACCTGTTGGCTATGCCAGCTTCTCAAACCTTTGCAGAAAGGGTATTCAGTGTCACTGGTGACCTCTCTAGAGGTCAGCAGAATAGAGCAAGGGTCATGTGGGTACAAAGTTCTTTCCTTAAAATTAATTGAACCAAATAGAATTTTGGAGTTCCGCCAAAAAAAAAAAGTCAGCAGCTACAAAAAGTTTAGCTGCTGACATTTAATAATCAAACACTCACCTGTCCCATGGGTCCAGCGATGCAGGCGTATGAAGCCCTGCTCCTCTCCCCCTCCTCTCCACTGGGATTATTACTGTGGGCGCCCGGCTATAACTTCACAGCCAGGCACTCACTGTGCATCGCGATCCTCGCTGCATGCTGTGAATGGCCGGGCAATCTTCTGTGACCTGTGACGTGTCCCAGAAGATTGGAGGGAGCCCAGGGAGAAAGTGAGAGCTGGATACCTCTGAAAAGAGGGTATCTGCTCCCCCCCAAACAAAGGGGTCACCATCACTTAAAGCAGAAGTTCAATTTTTGGGTGAAACTCCGCTTTAAGCATACCTAAATACTTGTGGGTTGTGCTTATTGCTATAGGAAGAATCAATATTTCATCAGTTCTAATTGTCAAATTAATGGAAAAAAATCACAGGCTACAATGCCATTGGTATATGGAACTATAACAACCACCACTTTTTATCAACTCCTCTCTCTCTTAGCATTGACAAATTTGAAGATATAGGTAAATATCACAGTAATTAAAAAAAATAATAGACCGGTAACTTTGAGTTAGATGCATATTGTTGCTGAATGCTGTCAATAGTAGTGAATAGTATTCACTGTTATTGACAGTACTTCCTAAACCTATACACAGGGCCGGATTCATAATTGGGCAGAGTGGGCAGGCATGTACCTACAAGCACCCTCCAAAGAGGGGCACTGTATAGGTATCTTGAAGGTATCTTGAAGGTATCTGAACAGTGCACAGTGCCCCTCTATGGAGGGCGCTTGTAGGCACGTACCTGCTCTGCCTATTTAATTATACATCCGGCCATGCGTATAGGTTTAGGAAGTGCTGTCAATAGCAGTGAATACTACTGCCACACCAAATTGTGGGTGTGCAAAAATTGTGGGCATGGTCAAACCCTGGGTACATTCGGGGGGGTGAACCAACTTGGATGTCATATTAAGTGCAGCGGCTGTGTCCGTGCAGCCACTGAACCTCAATTGACTTTATTGGGACTTCCCACATGGGGATGCATTGAACACCTATGCATCCTCGTGTGGGTAAATACAGACATCACACAGGGCACAGATGCATACTTCCTATGTGAACAAGACCTAATTGTTATGTGGGTTGGATAGCTGGAAAGAGAATATGTCAGTTATTTCATATATCTTACACACAGCCTGTCTCTCTGCTCCTGTTTGGTATTACTTGCAACAATTGATAAATGTCCCCATATATGTTGTGAACTCACCGACTCCAGGTTCACCCTCTAAGACCCAGACAAGCTCTCTCTCTCAATCTAGTCTTTAGGTCCAGGCTCTTTCTCCCTGAATTCAGCATGCCCTGCAGGCACATCCTCTTCTAGCCCAGGACTTTCAGGTACTCCCTCTTTTCAAGTCCAGAGCTTCCAGACACTCCTTCATCTAGTCCAGGACCTCCAGTCACCCTGTTTCTTTATCCAGGGCCTCCAGACACCTGCTGTCCTAATCCACAGCCTCCTCTGCATACTCCCCTCTCCCCTGCATACTCTGCATACTCCCCTCTCCTAGTTCATGGCCTCCTTTACACACTCCCCTCTCCTAGGTCATGGCCTCCTCTGCACACTCCCTTCTCCTAGCTCATGGCCTCCTCTGCACACTCCCCTCTCCTAGCTCATGGCCTCCTCTGCACACTCCCCTCTCCTAGCTCATGGCCTCCTCTGCACACTCCCCTCTTCTAGCTCATGGCCTCCTCTGCACACTCCTCTCTCCTAGCTCATGGCCTCCTTTGCACACACCCCTCTCCTAGTCCAGAGCCTTATTCAGCACACATCACTGTCCTATGCCCCGTACACACGGTCGGATATTCCGATGGAAAAAGTCGGATTGGATTAAGTTGTCGGAAAATCCGATCATGTGTGGGCTTTAGAAGGCTTTTTCTGTCGGAAAAAATTTGAGAGCAGAATCTCAAATTTTCCGACAACAAAATCTGATCAGACTTTTTCCGATTGTGTATAGGGACAAAGTGCCACGCATACTTAGATCAAATTACGAGACCAAAGCTATTGGCTACTAGCCTCTACGTAGTTCCGTATTACGCAACGAACGTCACCACGTTCGGAACGATCAGATTTTCCGACAACTTTGTCCGACCGTGTGTATGCAACACCAGTTTCGGACAAAATCTGTCGTAAAAAATCGGACGGATTTTGTGGTCGGAATTTCCGACCGTGTGTATGGGGCACTATACCACAGCCTCCTCCACACACCCTCCTCTACTAGGTCAGGGCCGTCTTTAGCCCATTACCTTCTCCTAGTCTGAGGTAAGCACACCCCCTTCTCCTAGTCTATGGCCTTCACTGCACAGATTCCTCTCCTAATCCATGGCCTCCCCCTCAGTCCAGGGGCCTTTGCCTCTTCTAATATAGGGCTTAAAGTTTCAGGCAGGCTCTTCCCTATAAATCTGTGCTGCGTCTAAGCTGCCTCAATTTCTGTCAGAAAAAGTGTGCGCCAGTATGATGCTGCATAGGCGGGGACTTGTGTCGAGGATGAGGGTGACCCCACAGTGAGCCTGTGCTGAATCACTCTGCTCCTCCCACCCAGCCCATAGAAAAGCATTTTTGAGTGACATGGTCTCTACTGTTGCTAAGTTGCTTAGCAATAGTAGCTGCAGCATTACTCAAGAAAGGTTTTCTATGGGGTGGGTGGGAGGAATGGGGTGATTTAGGACTGGTGCGCTGTGAGATGCTGGCGCCGCTGCGACCTACCAGCCAAACTGCCAAATGTGTGTGACATTATACTTGATCAGCAGTGGAAACCTTAGAGCTACGCTACCAGGTGCGAGCCGCACCCTTTAGGTATGCCACTGACCCTAATTATCCCTCAGCACAGAACTCCCTCCACCCCCTAGTACAAAGCTTGACTCACCCCCTAGCCCCCAATACACAGAGCTTTTCCCTTGCCCCAGCCCCCTCAGAACAGAGCTCCCCTCCTCCTACCCCCAGTACACAGAGCTCCCCCTCCTCATGCCCCTCCCCAGGTACAGCACTACTAAAGAGCACTCCATGCCTAGCCTCTTGGCAGCTGCTCCTCTTGAACTAAGAAGGTGTTGCCACTTAAAGTATAATGTCATATGTAAATACTGAAGCAGCTTAGGAAGCCACTTCTGTGTGTACAAATGAGAGTGGCCAGTAGGGAGCAATGGGCTAATGTCGGAGGTGGCGGTTCAGAATACCGTCACTCTCCAGATGGAAAAAAGCCCTGCTGAGAGGAGTGACACTGCAGTCACTCCTGTCAGTGAAAGTCAGGGGCAGTGGATCTCCCAGTGCACCCCAACCTCTTACTGGTTGAATGTACAAGCAGTGCCTGGGGCAGGTGCCCCTTTTGCCCCCCATTGTACTGGCTTTTTAATGCACATAACAATGATCTACTCTTGATAGAAGTAGATCATATTATTATATGAAAATTATACATATATTTTAGCTAAAAATAAATCTAAAAACTCTTCAAGGCATAAAGAAAATGCATCCAATTAGTTGATGAGACCCTTGACATTTACTGCAGACTTCATATTCTCATTAGGCAGAGATCATAAATTAATATTTTTATTTTATGTTATCATTTTTTTCATCTGTATCTTCCTTTTACACTTGTAAGAAAAATTGTAATTCCCTTTTACATTAAATATTAACTGTCATCACTGCTAGTTTAGTTAATATCATCCCTAACAAATTCTAGATTTGTTTGTTAGCAATACATATACAGCCAAAATATGGAAACTAAAAAAGGCCCCATGTTCAGAATTAACCTTTCTGATGAGTTTAAAGATATGTAAGATATGTATCAATTATAATAGCTCAATTCAAGCCAAAAAAAAAAACATATCCAGTCTTCTATTGCAATTGTGTTTATTGTGAGGCTTTTAGTAAATAAGAGACTTTGGTTCTGGTGAGGTAGCCAACAGCCAACTGGAAATATTTTCTGGCTGCTACATACACATTTGTTTTTGATAATGGCTAATGAATTAGCATTAGCAAAAAAAAGCTATCTTTTCTACTATACAGCAATATAATTCATCAATTGTCTGCCTGCAGGAAAAGCATCTTAATCAGAACACTACTTCTTTATTAAAGAATGGGAGGTTTCCTATTCAATATCACTTGGTATATTCTATATTTGCTAGAGGGGTTAGTGTACTAATATATTCTAGGATTCAGTTTTCTTGCAGGCAGACGTTGATAGATTCTCAGGGCAGATATGTTCTATTGGTTTGTACTTTATTTTCTACGGTATGTATAGTGGGCTCAGTGTATACTCCCCCGCCATATATTTCAGAGTTACTGCAGAAAATTAGCATGTTCTTGGTGGAGCATCCTGGTATTCCAATAATGGGGGACTTTAATAATGATTGTAAAATGGGTATGGATCATCATCCAGCGGGTCAATGGTCAGAAACCCCTTTCTCTAGGCAGTTACAGGAAATGGGATTATATGATATGTGGCGGTTTTTAAATCTCATGACATGCCTTTTCGTGTTATTCTTCTACTTATAGAAAATTATACCCAGGGCTAAATCAATACTGGATAGACTTAACTCTTTCATTAGTATCGGATATACAATACCTGGTAAGAGGGGTTTCAGACCATTCACCAGTATTGCTAACTATAAAAAAATTAAACCACATACTAAGTCTAACTGGTGTGTAAACGCCTCGTGGTTACAGGTATTGCCACAGGGTGAATCCATCTGCCAGCACCTATAATGCTAAAACCGCAATTCCTCAAGTAGTATGGAATACTATGAAGGCCTTCTTGAGAGGGCTATTGATACAAGCTATTAGTAGGTTTAAAAAATCTGGTGTGTAATGGGAGACCATTTTGGCAGTGGAAGTGCAACAAAAAGAATTTCATATAAAAGAATTTCAATAAATCATTTTATTTGGAAAGATATACAACTTCTATAAAAAAGAACAGCTTTGGAAAAAGCTGAACAAGCTATTTTTTTTACAAAGAGCAGGTACTTTGAGGAGGGAGAAAGAAACAGGAAAATGCTGACAGTCCCAGATCCAATCTAATTTTGCTCCTCTTATCCTTATGCCAACAGGTAACATTTCCCATAATCAAGAGGGTATTTTATCCTCTTTTTCTATTTTTTATAGAGACTTATTTCTGAGTATCATATGAACCAACTTAGGGACTTCCTGTCCCAATTAGAGAAACCATCTATCTCTGGTGGGGACTGAGAGTGTATTGATGCACCTCTGACGTTAGAGGAGCTAGTTAGAGAAGCCTCAGTGTCTCCTAATGGAAAATCCCCAGGTACCGACGGTCTACTGTCAGAAATAAGACATATGGAGATATATTACTGCCAGAATTGTTGAAAGTGTTTAATCAGGCGTTTGCTTTTTTTAAACTTCTGGATTTTATGAACAATGCTAATGTTATAGTATTACCCAAGCCAGATAAAGATCATTCATTGCCAGAGTCTTATCAACAGGATTCTGGCAAGGGTGCTGGCTAATAGACTAAACAATGTCTTACAAAAGTTGATACATTCGGATCAGTCAGGTTTTATTATAGGTGGGTGCACAACAATAAACTTGAGAAGATTATTCCTACAGATACCATCTGATAATGTAGGGAATAGGGCTATATTGTCCTTAGATGCAGCCAAAGCATTTGCCTGTGTCGAGTGGACATATTTATGGGAGGTTCTTGAGAAATTTGGCTTGGGTAGTGGTTTTGTGAGGTGGCTAGGGATGAGCCGAACACCCCGGGTTCGGTTCGCACCAGAACCTTCGAACCGACCGAAAGTTCGCGCGAAATTTTCGAACCCTATACGTTATAATGGACGCGAACGTTCGAAATCAAAAGTGCTAATTACAACGGCCAATATGCATGTTAATGTCATAAAACAGGTTTAGGGACCCGGGTCCTGCCCCAGGGGACATATATCAATGCAAAAAGAACTTTTAAAAACTAACGTTTTTTCGGGAGCAGTCATTTTAATGATGCATAAAGTGAAAAAAAAAAAAAAAAAAAAGTGAAATTTTCCTTTAAATATGGTACCTGGGGGGTGTCCAAAGTATGCCTGTGAAGTGGCATGTGTTTCCCGTGTTTAGAACTGTCCTTGCACAAAATGACATTTGTAAAGGAAAAAAAGAAGCCATTTAAAACCACTTGCGGCTTTAGGTTTGTTCTTAAGTAGAATCTGAACAGGTACATTATGAAGTGTAGCTCCATCCCAAAAAAATCTATTTTTAAGCTTTTTGGAGAACATAGGGAGGGGTTATCACCCCTGTAACATTTGCTGTCTTTGCACATCTGTTCAGAACATGTCACCTCACTTTCCGTCCCAATGACAAATGTTTTTGGAAAAGTGGGGTTTTAATTGAAACAAGGATTGGTGATAAAGCATCAGTAGAGAGGAGATACCTTTTTCCCAAATTAAATCTAACATGATAGAATTTCCCTTCCTAGGGGTAGATTTCCTCTCACTTCCTGTTTTCTATTTCCGTTTGCAAGTAGGATTCGTTTGTAAGTTGGATGTTTGAAAGTAGGGGCCTGCCGTATATACTCTGCAGAAATTTGCCCTATTAGATGTTGGTGTAGCCACAAGACTGGTGGGCACAGGAATGGGCCCTGCTGTGAGTTATTAGATCAAGATTTGTAATTGCATGCACCTGTTGAACAGGGCAGAAAAAATGGGCCTTTGGTGGTGGTGGTGGTGGAAGGTGTTGCCACAAGACTGTAAGCCCTCAAAGTGACTCTTGGTGGGCGCAGGAATGGGCCCTGCTGTGAGTTATTAGATCAAGATTTGTAATTGCAAGCACCTGATGAACAGGGCAGAAAAATTGGGCCTTTGGCGGTGGTGGTGGACGGTGTTGCCACAAGACTGTAGGCCCTCATAGTTACTCTTGGTGGGCGCAGGAATGGGCCCTGCTGTGAGTTATTAGATCAAGATTTGTAATTGCAAGCACCTGATGAACAGGGCATAAAAATTGGGCCTTTGGCGGTGGTGGTGGACGGTGTTGCCACAAGACTGTAGGCCCTCATAGTTTACTCTTGGTGGGCGCAGGAATGGGCCCTGCTGTGAGTTATTAGATCAAGATTTGTAATTGCAAGCACCTGATGAACAGGGCAGAAAAATTGGGCCTTTGGCGGTGGTGGTGGACGGTGTTGCCACAAGACTGCAGGCCCTCATAGTTACTCTTGGTGGGCGCAGGAATGGGCCCTGCTGTGAACTATTAGATCAAGATTTGTAATTACCCGCCCCTGTTAAACAGGGGCTGAAAAATTGTGCCTTAGGCACTGGTGCTGGTGCCACAACACTGCAACCCCTCACAGAGACTGTACTTGGAGCACAGCAGTCACACGTGTTGCGAAGCATTTTTTTTAAAAAAATTGTAAGTACACGCCCCTGTTAAACAGGGGCTGAAAAATTGTGCCTTAGGCACTGGTGCTGGTGCCACAACACTGCAACTCGGCCCTCACAGATACTGTACTTGGAGCACAGCAGTTACACGTGTTGCGAAGCATTTTTTTTTTTTTTTTTTAAAAAATTGTAAGTACACGCCCCTGTTAAACAGGGGCTGAAAAATTGTGCCTTAGGCACTGGTGCTGGTGCCACAACACTGCAACCCGGCCCTCACAGATACTGTACTTGGAGCACAGCAGTCACACGTGTTGCGAAGCATTTTTTTAAAAAATTGTAAGTACCCGCCCCTGTTAAACAGGGGCTGAAAAATTGTGCCTTAGGCACTGGTGCTGGTGCCACAACACTGCAACCCCTCACAGAGACTGTACTTGGAGCACAGCAGTCACACGTGTTGCGAAGCATTTTTTTTTTAAAAAATTGTAAGTACACCCCCCTGTTAAACAGGGCTGAAAAATTGTGCCTTAGGCACTGGTGCTGGTGCCACAACACTGCAACTCGGCCCTCACAGATACTGTACTTGGAGCACAGCAGTCACACGTGTTGCGAAGCATTTTTTTAAAAAAATTGTAAGTACACGCCCCTGTTAAAAAAAAAAAAACAGGGGCTGAAAAATTGTGCCTTAGGCACTGGTGCTGGTGCCACAACACTGCAACCCGGCCCTCACAGATACTGTACTTGGAGCACAGCAGTCACACGTGTTGCGAAGCATTTTTTTAAAAAATTGTAAGTACCCGCCCCTGTTAAACAGGGGCTGAAAAATTGTGCCTTAGGCACTGGTGCTGGTGCCACAAACACTGCAACCCGGCCCTCACAGATACTGTACTTGGAGCACAGCAGTCACACGTGTTGCGAAGCATTTTTTTTAAAAAAATGTAAGTACACGCCCCTGTTAAACAGGGGCTGAAAAATTGTGCCTTAGGCACTGGTGTGGTGGCATGGATCATTGAGGAGGAGGAAGAGGATAGTCAGTGAACATAAGAGGACAGTCACTCAGCATCAGCATAGGCAGTCTTGAAGGGATGTGACATTAAAAATTATTCGGTTATATCCGCCTCAGGTGCCTGGTAGCTGGTGGTGATCCAAGACTGATTCATTTTGATGAATGTCAGTCGATCAACCGAGGCGGTGGACAGGCGCACCCTATGATCAGTCACAAATCCTCCAGCAGCACTGAATGTGCGTTCGGAAAGAACGCTGGAGGCAGGACAGGCCAGTAGCTCAATTGCATACTGTGCAAGCTCTGGCCAGTGATCCATCCTCAGGACCCAGTAAGCCAGAGGATTTTCGGTGGGAAAGGTGTCCAAGTCTGACCTTGCCCCAAGGTATTCCTGCACCATGTATATCAGACGCTGGCGATGGTTGCTGGAACCGATCATACCTTGGGGCTGCGGACTAAAAAATTGTCTGAACGCATCGGTCAGACGTCCACCTTCCCCACCGCTCCTTCTGCCACTGACCGAAGCCTCAGCAACTCGTCGCCCAGGACCAGGAGTTTGTAGCCTCCCAGTTTCTGGGAACGCGTTGCACAGACCTTTCTGCAAGGCCTCCCTGAGATGTCTCATCCTCTGCTCCCTCTGCGACGGCAAGATAAGGTCCGCAACCTTACCCTTGTACCGCGGATCAAGGAGAGTGGCCAGCCAGTAATGGTCCCTCTCCTTGATCCGAAGAACACGAGGATCCTTCCGCAGGCTTTGCAGGATCAGGGAGGCCATGCAGCGTAGGTTAGCTGAGGCATTCGGTCCGGAGTCTTCTGGGTCACTGAGGATGACATGATCGCCAGCCACCTCCTCCCAGCCACGTACAAGTCCACTGGTTTGTTGGGACTGTACATCATCCCTAAAGACTGCTGCTGCTGATGCTGAGTGCCAGGCTCCACCTCCATGCTCACACAATCCTCCTCCTCCTCCTCCTCCTCCTCCTCCTCCTCATCCTCTTCCTGTGTGATGGGTGGGACAGAAGGAACACTGTCCGGATAAAGGGGGCCTTGAGAGGCAAGGAAGTCCTCCTCTTCCTGCCTCTGTTCTGCCTCAAGTGCCCTGTCCATTATCCCACGCAGCGTATGCTCCAACAGGTGGACAAGAGGGACAGTGTCACTGATGCATGCACTGTCACTGCTCACCATCCTCGTGGCCTCCTCAAATGGTGAGAGGACAGTGCATGCATCCCTGATCATGCTCCACTGACGTGGGGAAAAAAAAACAAGCTCCCCTGACCCTGTCCTGGTGCCGTAGTCGCAAAGGTACTCATTGATGGCCCTCTGCTGCATGTGCAGTCGCTGCAGCATGGCCAACGTTGAGTTCCACCTGGTGGGCATGTCACATATTAGGCGGTTCTTGGGCAGGTTCAGCTCCTTTTGCAGCTCAGTCAGCCGAGCACTGGCATTATAAGATCGGCGGAAATGCACACAGACTTTCCTGGCCTGCCTCAGGACATCCTGTAAGCCTGGGAACCTGCCCAAGAACCGCTGCACCACCAGGTTGAGGACGTGAGCCATGCAGGGCACATGGGTGAGCTGCCCCTGTCGCAGGGCGGAGAGGAGGTTGGTGCCATTGTCAGAAACGACCATTCCTGGCTTAAGCTGACGTGGCGTCAACCACCTCTCGGCCTGCCCCTGCAGAGCTGCCAGAACCTCTGGCCCAGTGTGGCTCCTGTCCCCCAAACACACCAGCGCAAGCACGGCATGGCATCTTTTTGCCTGCGTACTTGCGTAGCCCCTTGTACGCCTACGGAGCACCGCTGGTTCCAAGGACAGAGCACTGGAGGAAGAAGAAGAGGAGGGGGTGGAGGAGAGAGGTGTGTCACAACCAGTAGCAGTAGTAGCGTTTTGGAGGCGTGGTGGCGGAACAACCTCCAACACTACTGCACCTTGTCCTGCATCCCTCCCAGCTGCCAATAGAGTGACCCAATGGGCCGTGAAAGAAAGGTACCGTCCCTGTCCATGCCTGCTGGACCATGAGTCAGCGGTAATATGCACCTTACCGCTGACCGCCCTGTCCAGCGAGGCATGGACATTGCCCTCCACATGCCGGTAGAGAGACGGAATCGCCTTCCGCGAGAAAAAGTGGCGTTTGGGAACCTGCCACTGAGGAACCGCACATTGAACAAACTCACGGAAGGGGGCCGAGTCTACCAACTGAAAAGGCAGCAGTTGAAGTGCTAGCAATTTAGCCAGGCTAGCATTCAACCGCTGGGCATGTGGATGGCTGGGAGTGTACTTCTTTCTACGGTCCAGCAGCTGGGGCAGGGAAATTTGCCTGCTGCAATCGGACGTCGGTGTACTGCAAGTACTTGGTTGTGACACACCTAATTCTACACCTTCAGTCCTCTCAGAGCAGCTTTCAGAGAGGACTGAAGGTGTAGTGGGGATGGAGATCCCAGCTGAGGAGGAGCAAGGAGAGGTCCGCTTAGTTCTTTGGTGTGGGTCTTTTATGTGTGCCTGCCAACGAGCTGCATGGCAGGTCGCCATATGTCTGGTCATGCTTGTCGTGCCCAAGCGGCTGATGTTTTGGCCACGCGAGATACGCTTGAGACAAATATTGCAAATAGCAGTGGTGCGATCTGCTGCACTCGTCTCAAAAAAGGCCCACACCAAAGAACTTTTCTGATAACGTGCAGAGGCAGCGCCCTGCACAGGCGGAGCTCTGCGGTGTTGTACAGTTGCTGTGCTGGCCTCTACCTGGCCTCCAGGGGGCATCCTGCCTCGTTGGACATGTGACGCCGCATCCTCCTCCTCCTCGTCCTCCTCCTCATCCTCTCTCCCTTGAGGCACCCACGTGGAGTCAGTGACCTCATCATCCCCTCCCTCTTCACCACTAGAGCAAACCTGGCAGTAAGCTGCAGCTGGTGGAACAGTACTGCCAGATTCCTCAAGCTGGGTATCGTCATCCGAGCCTTCGAATCGTTGGGCATCCTCCTGGAGCATGTACCCAACACTGTGCTCAAAGAGTTCGGGGGACTCCTCAGGAGGACATGGTGGGTCTAGGGAAGGGGTGGCTGATGATGCTCTGTCAGTACCTGAGCCTGGGTGAGAGAGGATGAGGAGGATGAGGAGGGCTTGGTCATCCATTCTACCAAGCCTTCAGCATGATGCGGCTCCACATGTCCAGCTGCCGAAAACAAAGACGCGCGTGTCCCATGGCCACGTGCTGATGACGATGCACGACCACGTCCACGTCCACGGCCACGTCCACTAGAAACAGAGCCTGCCTGCCCTGTGTTCTTGGCTCTGCACGCTCTGCCTCCCCTTGGCGGTCTTCCAGCCATTGTAGTCGGTAGTCCTGTGGGTGCTGCTGAGAAGAATATATAGGAGCTCTGTGTGATGCCACTAACACACTAGAAGTCCTATGGGTGCTTCTGCAAAGAAAATAGAGGAGCTCTGTGTGATGCCACTAACACACTAGAAGTCCTGTGGGTGCTTCTGCAAAGAAAATAGAGGAGCTCTGTGTGATGCCACTAACACACTAGAAGTCCTGTGGGTGCTGCTGAGAAGAATATATAGGAGCTCTGTGTGATGCCACTAACACACTAGAAGTCCTATGGGTGCTTCTGCAAAGAAAATATAGGAGCTCTGTGTGATGCCACTAACACACTAGAAGTCCTATGGGTGCTTCTGCAAAGAAAATATAGGAGCTCTGTGTGATGCCACTAACACACTAGAAGTCCTGTGGGTGCTTCTGCAAAGAAAATAGAGGAGCTCTGTGTGATGCCACTAACACACTAGAAGTCCTGTGGTGCTTCTGCAAAGAAAATAGAGGAGCTCTGTGTGATGCCACTAACACACTAGAAGTCCTGTGGGTGCTTCTGCAAAGAAAATAGAGGAGCTCTGTGTGATGCCACTAACACACTAGAAGTCCTGTGGGTGCTTCTGCAAAGAAAATAGAGGAGCTCTGTGTGATGCCACTAACACACTAGAAGTCCTATGGGTGCTTCTGCAAAGAAAATAGAGGGAGCTCTGTGTGATGCCACTAACACACTAGAAGTCCTGTGGGTGCTGCTGAGAAGAATATATAGGAGCTCTGTGTGATGCCACTAACACACTAGAAGTCCTATGGGTGCTTCTGCAAAGAAAAATATAGGAGCTCTGTGTGATGCCACTAACACACTAGAAGTCCTGTGGGTGCTTCTGAAAAGAAAATAGAGGAGCTCTGTGTGATGCCACTAACACACTAGAAGTCCTTTGGGTGCTTCTGCAAAGAAAAATAGAGGAGCTCTGTGTGATGCCACTAACACACTAGAAGTCCTATGGGTGCTTCTGCAAAGAAAATAGAGGAGCTCTGTGTGATGCCACTAACACACTAGAAGTCCTGTGGGTGCTTCTGCAAAGAAAATAGAGGAGCTCTGTGTGATGCCACTAACACACTAGAAGTCCTGTGGGTGCTGCTGAGAAGAATATATAGGAGCTCTGTGTGATGCCACTAACACACTAGAAGTCCTATGGGTGCTTCTGCAAAGAAAATAGAGGAGCTCTGTGTGATGGGACTAACACACTTCAAGTCCTATAGGTGCTTCTGGGAAGAAAATAAAGGTCTGTGTGATGGGACTAACACACTTCAAGTCCTATAGGTGCTTCTGGGAACAAAATATAGCTCTGTGTGTGTGATGGGACTAACACACTTCAAGTCCTATAGGTGCTTCTGGGAAGAAAATATATAGCTCTGTGTGTGTGATGGGACTAACACACTTCAAGTCCTATAGGTGCTTCTGGGAACAAAATATAGCTCTGTGTGTGTGATGGGACTAACACACTTCAAGTCCTATAGGTGCTTCTGGGAAGAAATATATAGCTCTGTGTGTGTGATGGGACTAACACACTTCAAGTCCTATAGGTGCTTCTGGGAACAAAATATAGCTCTGTGTGTGGGTGATGGGACTAACACACTTCAAGTCCTATAGGTGCTTCTGGGAAGAAAATAAAGCTCTGTGTGTGTGATGGGACTAACACACTTCAAGTCCTATAGGTGCTTCTGGGAACAAAATATAGCTCTGTGTGTGTGATGGGACTAACACACTTCAAGTCCTATAGGTGCTTCTGGGAACAAAATATAGCTCTGTGTGTGTGATGGGACTAACACACTTCAAGTCCTATAGGTGCTTCTGGGAACAAAATATAGCTCTGTGTGTGTGATGGGACTAACACACTTCAAGTCCTAAAGGTGCTTCTGGGAACAAAATATAGCTCTGTGTGTGTGATGGGACTAACACACTTCAAGTCCTATAGGTGCTTCTGGAACAAAATATAGCTCTGTGTGTGTGATGGGACTAACACACTTCATGTCCTATAGGTGCTTCTGGGAACAAAATATAGCTCTGTGTGTGTGATGGGACTAACACACTTCAAGTCCTATAGGTGCTTCTGGGAACAAAATATAAGCTCTGTGTGTGTGATGGGACTAACACACTTCAAGTCCTATAGGTGCTTCTGGGAACAAAATATAGCTCTGTGTGTGTGTGATGGGACTAACACACTTCAAGTCCTATAGGTGCTTCTGGGAACAAAATATAGCTCTGTGTGTGTGATGGGACTAACACACTTCAAGTCCTATAGGTGCTTCTGGGAACAAAATATAGCTCGTGTGTGTGATGGGACTAACACACTTCAAGTCCTATAGGTGCTTCTGGGAACAAAATATAGCTCTGTGTGTGTGATGGGACTAACACACTTCAAGTCCTATAGGTGCTTCTGGGAAAAAATATAGCTCTGTGTGTGTGATGGGACTAACACACTTCAAGTCCTATAGGTGCTTCTGGGAACAAAATATAGGTCTGTGTGTGTGATGGGACTAACACACTTCAAGTCCTATAGGTGCTTCTGGGAAAAAATATAGCTCTGTGTGTGTGATGGGACTAACACACTTCAAGTGCCTATAGGTGCTTCTGGGAAGAAAATATATGCTCTGTGTGTGTGATGGGACTAACACACTTCAAGTCCTATAGGTGCTTCTGGAACAAAATATAGCTCTGTGTGTGTGATGGGACTAACACACTTCAAGTCCTATAGGTGCTTCTGGGAACAAAATATAGCTCTGTGTGATGTGATGGGACTAACACACTTCAAGTCCTATAGGTGCTTCTGGGAACAAAATATAGCTCTGTGTGTGTGATGGGACTAACACACTTCAAGTCCTATAGGTGCTTCTGGGAACAAAATATAGCTCTGTGTGTGTGATGGGACTAACACACTTCAAGTCCTATAGGTGGTTCTGGGAACAAAATATAGCTCTGTGTGTGTGATGGGACTAACACACTTCAAGTCTATAGGTGCTTCTGGGAACAAAATATAGCTCTGTGTGTGAGATGGGACTAACACACTTCAAGTCCTATAGGTGCTTCTGGGAAGAAAATAAAGGTCTGTGTGATGGGACTAACACACTTCAAGTCCTATAGGTGCTTCTGGGAACAAAATATAGCTCTGTGTGTGTGATGGGACTAACACACTTCAAGTCCTATAGGTGCTTCTGGGAACAAAATAAAGGTCTGTGTGATGGGACTAACACACTTCAAGTCCTATAGGTGCTTCTGGAACAAAATATAGCTCTGTGTGTGTGATGGGACTAACACACTTCAAGTCCTATAGGTGCTTCTGGGAACAAAATATAGCTCTGTGTGTGTGATGGGACTAACACACTTCAAGTCCTATAGGTGCTTCTGGTAAGAAAATAAAGGTCTGTGTGATGGGACTAACACACTTCAAGTCCTATAGGTGCTTCTGGGAACAAAATATAGCTCTGTGTGTGTGATGGGACTAACACACTTCAAGTCCTATAGGTGCTTCTGGGAACAAAATATAGCTCTGTGTGTGTGATGGGACTAACACACTTCAAGTCCTATAGGTGCTTCTGGGAAGAAAATATAGCTCTGTGTGTGTGATGGGACTAACACACTTCAAGTCCTATAGGTGCTTCTGGGAACAAAATATAGCTCTGTGTGTGTGATGGGACTAACACACTTCAAGTCCTATAGGTGCTTCTGGGAACAAAATATAGCTCTGTGTGTGTGATGGGACTAACACACTTCAAGTCCTATAGGTGCTTCTGGGAACAAAATATAGCTCTGTGTGTGATGGGACTAACACACTTCAAGTCCTATAGGTGCTTCTGGGAAGAAAATATAGCTCTGTGTGTGTGATGGGACTAACACACTTCAAGTCCTATAGGTGCTTCTGGGAACAAAATATAGCTCTGTGTGTGTGATGGGACTAACACACTTCAAGTCCTATAGGTGCTTCTGGGAACAAAATATAGCTCTGTGTGTGTGATGGGACTAACACACTTCAAGTCCTATAGGTGTTCTGGGAACAAAATATAGGAGCTCTGCCTGCCTGCCACGAACACACTACAAGTCCTATAGGTGCTTCTGGGAACAAAAATATAGGAGCTCTGCCTGCCTGCCACGAACACACTACAAGTCCTATAGGTGCTTCTGGAACAAAATATAGGAGCTCTGCCTGCCTGCCACGAACACACTACAAGTCCTATAGGTGCTTCTGGTAACAAAATATAGGAGCTCTGCCTGCCTGCCACGAACACACTACAAGTCCTATAGGTGCTTCTGGTAACAAAATATAGGAGCTCTGCCTGCCTGCCACGAACACACTACAAGTCCTATAGGTGCTTCTGGTAACAAAATATAGGAGCTCTGCCTGCCTGCCACGAACACACTACAAGCCCCTCTTTCTCAATCAATCTTTGTAACTGAATCTATCTAACTCAATCTCTGTAAGTGAATCTCTCTACCTAACTAAATCCAGCAGAGTGTCACAGATCTAGCCTGCTCAATCTGCGCCGGAACAGCATGTGACCGGCGCAGACGGCGTGGCGGCCTTTTATAGGGGGGGGGGCGTGTACTACAGCCCCTGAGCTGTAATTGGCTACAGGCGTCCTGCCTGTAGCCAATTATGGCTCTTCGAGTTTCCGGGGCTGTGATTGGCCAAGCATGCGGGGTCACAGTGCATGCTTGGCCAATCATCAGCCAGCAATGCACTGCGCCGGCCACGCCGGCCGCAATGCATTGCGGGGCCGCTCGCATCACACGAACGTGATGCGAGCGGCCAAAATAGTTCTGGGCTCGCCGAGCGAGCGAACGCCCGGTGCTCGATGCGAACGTGGGTTCGCATCGAGCACCGGGCCCATCCCTAGAGGTGGCTTATATTATTATATTCTGCTCGGCGAGCATGTGTACAGGTAAATGGCTCCACATCAGATTTTTTTTCTTTATGGAGAGTTACTAGGCAAGGGTGTCTGTTATCCCCATTGTTATTCACATTGGCTATAGAACCACTAGCGATAGCAATTAGGCAGACTAGCACTATTAAGGGGTTTAAGCCAGGAATAAGGGAGGATAAACTCTCCCTGTATGCTGATGATGCTCTACTGTTCCTGGGAGATACAGACCAATCTTTGATCTCTGCTATGACATTGATAAAAACCTTTGGTTCTTTTCTGGGATTTGCTATACATTGGGAAAGATCTGTGTTATTTCCAGTAGATGAACCAATCACCAATCCTACCACAGATAGTCCATCAGATTAATGTGATGTCTTTTTAATATCTTGGCATACGGTTTTCTCTTAAAATAGGGACATATTTGAACTATAACTTAGCCCCTGTATTAGATATGTTTAAAGCAAAGAGTATGGACTAAATTACCCCTATCCTTGGTAGCATATTAATAAAAATGTTCTGAGCTCCGCAGCTATTTTATGTTCTGCATAACTCGCCAATGTGGATACCTCTCAAATGGCTTAAAAAAATAGACTCCCTATTTTTATATTTTATTATGGAAAGGGCAAAACCCTAAAATTAAACTCTCTACATTACAGCTTCCTAAAGCTATGGGGGGTCTGGCTGTTCCAAATGATAAACTGTATTTTTTGGCAGCCCATCTCCAACAGGTTGCAGGATGGGGATTGGTAGACTGGACAGACCCTATTCAGTCATTACTCCCGTGTAGACCCTCCTGTTACCACTTAATAGCTCAATTAGAATTTGGGTCCTTTGCACGTGCCCCACAAAGTCCTACTTTAGAACTTATGCATAAAGTGTGGCAGGAAATGAGGTCTGGGATAGATTTTAAGGGGAACCCTAGCCAAAAAAAAATGTCGTGGGGTCCCCCTCAAAATCCATACCAGACCCTTATCCGAGCACGCAACCTGGCAGGCCGCAGGAAAAGAGGGGGGGACGAGAGCGGCCCCCCCTCCGCCTGAACCGTACCAGGCCACATGCCCTCAACATTGGGAGGTTGCTTTGGGGTCCCCCCAAAGCACCTTGTCCCCAATGTTGATGAGGACAAGGGCCTCTTCCCCACAACCCTGGCTATTGGTTGTGGGGGTCTGCAGGCGGGGGACTTATCGGAATCTGGAAGCCCCCTTTAACAAGTGGACCCCCAGATCCCGCCCCCCCCCTGTGTGAAATGGTAAGGGGGTACAAAAGTACCCCTACCATTTCACCAAAAAAGTGTCAAAAATGGTAAAAATGACAGGAGACAGTCTTTGACAATTCCTTTATTAAAATCCTTTATAAAAATTTGCATTGATACATGTCCCCTGGGGGAGGACCCAGGTCCCAAACACTTTTTATGACATTAACATGCATATTAGTCTTTAAAATTAGCACTTTTAATTTAGAGCGTTCGCATCCATTAAAACTAATAGGGTTCTAAAGCTCGCACGGACTTTAGGTCCGTTTGCGGGTTCTGGTGCGAGCCGAAGGGGGGGGGGGGGGGGTGTTCGGCTCATCCCTAATTATGAAATATGGGAATATATCAGTTTATTCTCCTTTATGTGGAAAATAAAAATTATGAGGAACTAGGTAAATTGGAGGGGTTTGGGGTATGGAGAGAATTAGGGATACAATATATTGCGCAGCTGTATACTGATAATTTGTTAGCAACATTTCAAGAATTACAGTTAATTAATATTTATTGTCCTCTCATGCATTTTATCAGTATTTACAGGTGTGGCATGCCCTACAGACTCAGTTTAAAGATAATAAACTAAAGTTACAAAACATATCTAGGAGGGTGCTGTACATAGATGATAGATGTAAGAAGAGGGTGTTGTTTTCTTCTCAACAAAAGTGTTGACACGTGTTTATAAAAATACAAACGTAGTATAAATACAATTGCATTTAAAAATGCTCATTGCATCTCAGACATGGTGCAATTAAGAATTTTTACCTTTGGTGGTTTCTCTCCTTATCTGTCACTTACGGTACTTCTTTCCTCTATTTACTGTATTGTAGATCTTTCTCCGCCTTTTTCTCATTCTCTTTCTCTTCAATTCTGACTCTCACACTTTCTCTCTTTCTTGCTATTATCTGTTCCTTTCTTATACATTTTCTTTAGCTATATTTATTGTTTAATCTTTTGTACTTACTATGCCTTTTTTTACTTCAAAGTGTATTTTAACATTTGCAGTCAAATCTGAGAAAACCCCACTATACCGTATGTTATGTCATACCTTTCCAATGTTTCTGAGGAGAAGAATTCATGAGCGACTGCAAGAATGTCTCAACTACCTCAGCATGATCGGTTCCGATAACTGGACTGGGGACTGGTTGAGTCCAGTTATCATTAAGATACAATCTTAATGAAGAAGCCAAACTCAATGTTTAACCCTTTATTAAAACAGACAGGATTTAAATCTAGTACAGCTAATGAGATTACATCTGTCTCTACACAGGGTTAATTATGGCACACACAGCTTCCCAGCCTCCCTAACAACAAGGAGAACTATATAATGAATTGCCCTCTATTGGAAATCCCAGAAATATATTTTAAGTTAAGCTAGGTGAATTGAGACATTAAAAAATATAAAGTAGGTGTTATCCCAGTTTGTCTACAAGTGTGTAAATACCCTTAAGGCTGGGTTCACACTGCTGTGCGGAGTGGCTCACAGCAGGTGTGTAGTGCATCCCTGTATTCCATTTCAGGGATGAATCATGGCTGAATTATTGGCTGGATTCGGACCTGAAACGCACCAGAAGACGCACAGGACTCTTCTGCAAACCAGTTCACAGCCATCCCAGAGCTGTGTGAACCGGCTTCATTGAGAGCCGGTCACAGTCACCTGACAAGCGAATTGGAAGCCCACATCCAATTTGCACTAGTGTGAACCCAGCCTTAGCCCACGTTCACACTGAGGGCAGGTTTGAAATCGTGTGAGTTCAGCCCCCAAAGTCACCAAAAGTAGTGCAGGAACTACTTTTGGGAATAGATGCGGGGCCGCAAAGTTGACGTAGCACTGTTTCAGACGGTGTTGTTGCTGGAAATAGGCTTCGATTTGGCATGTGATTTGACATGTCAAATCGCATGTCAAATCTGCCCAATGTGAACTTGGCCTAAAAGATACCTTCTCCCCTATCTTCCTCTCTGCTGTCTTTCAACTTTGTCTCTTAAGCCCCATACACACGGTCGGACAATCCGCGGACCAGGTCGGTCGGATTCTGTCCGACGTACTTTGTCCGATGTTGGTGTTGCGTACACACGGTCGGACTACGTTGTCGGAATATCCGGTCCGGAAGAACGTCGTGACGTAAGTCGTCGTCCACGAGATTACAAAAGGGAAGTTCAGCACCACGTCAGGCACCCGTTGGGCTCCTTCTGCTGATCCCGTGTTTATCGAGAGTTAGTGGAAGTTTGGTGACTTAAGATTCGCGCTTCTCAGTTTTCTGACTCAGATCGTTACTGCTCTTCAGTTTGTGCTTGTCGTGCGTATCTGTTTATTAGTGCGTGTAGTCAGTTCGCATTTGTTGGTCATTGCGGCCTATATCTTGATATAGGACGCTTTGATTTGCACTGCTTATTGTCTGCTCGTTGCTGGTATTCAGTTCGTTCTTTCAGGCCTTGCTGTTTATCGTTGCTTTCTGTTTGTCCGTTCTGACCAGCCGACCTTTTGTGACCTTCTGAGCGATGTTTCCCGTGCGTACTCGTCGCCAAGTTCGTGCTGTACGCGGAATTGGTGTCGGGCTTTTAGCTTTGACCCAAGACCCGTCCATGAACAGAGTGACGAGGAGTATGTGGACCAAGAATTGGTTGCTTCAACGTGACCAGTTCTCGCACATGCCTTTGCTTCGTGAGATCCGGGAGAATAATCTGATGATTTCAGGAACTTTCTCAGGATGACGGACCCCGATTTTCACCGTCTTTTGGCTTTGCTGACCCCCTTTATCAGCCGGCAGGATACCTGCATGAGACAAGCCATTACTCCGGAGCAGAGGCTTGTTGCCACGTTGAGGTACTTGGCGACAGGGAGAAGTCTTCAGGATTTGAAGTTCTCTTCAGGTATCTCTCCCCAGGCCCTGGGAATCATTATTCCAGAGACCTGTTCTGCCATCATCCAGGTCCTGCAGGAGGACTATATTAAGGTAACATTTCTACTTGACTATTCCCTTCTATGTATGCTCTGTTTGCTAATGTCTTGTATTTTTGACCTCCTTCCCTAATTACCATGATTGCAATATGTTCTAATATGCTGTGCCCCTTTTCTCCTTCATGCATTTTTCCCTTCACTTACCTCCCCAGCATGCTCTTCTGCCCCAATAGACACCTATGGCCTAGTCACTTAATCAATGTCTTTTGTCTGCTGCATAGTATTGTTTGCCCCAAACACCCCCTAAAATATGCACAAATGTTTGCTGTGTGGTTTACTTCATGTAGAGCCCCCTTTAGAATTTTTTTTTTTTTTTGGGGGGGGGGGGGGTGGCAAACTCATTAGGAACCCCCTCCCCCAACTGCTCTGTCAGATGGTACATACACACTATATACCTACCTCTTTTATAGTGGGCATCTTTAGGGATGAATTCAGCAAAGCATGTAGTGCAAGGGGCTGCCTCCATACATTCCATTTCCTAATTTTTTGTCTTCTTTCCCTCCTATTAGCTTGCTTGGTAATTTCAGAATGTCACAATGTGCTTTCCTTTTTTTGGGGTGGGGGGGGGTTGAAATGTTATTTTATCTTTCCTGGGGGCTGCCAATAGTGTTAAGTACAGAGGGTCTGGCCAAACTAGCACACATTATTGAGCCATTTGCCAATCAATGAAGTGCAGAGGGTTACCTGCCCCCCCCCCCCCCCCAAAACCCTAGTTATTGCCAATGGCCCATCAGAAGTGTGGGGATTGATGGGGGGTGAGTCATCTGTGAAGGGGAGCCTCTACTTTTCTGTGCAAATACTTTCCAGCCTCCAATTGTATACAATGCTCTTGTTCCAAGATGTTGATTGTCTAATCTGCTTGCAATGTTTAGGTGCAAAGTGACTAATTATTTTTTCTTGTTTCACTCCACAGTTCCCTTCCACGCCACAGGAATGGCAGACTGTGGCCTCCCACTTTGCCAGCCGTTGAGACTTTCCTAACTGCGGAGGGGCAATTGATGGGAAACACGTCCGCATCGTCCCACCGCCCAACTCGGGGTCCTACTATTATAATTATAAAGGGTTTAATAGTGTAGTGATGTTGGCGGTGGTGTCGGCAACATACGAGTTTATGTATGTGGACGTGGGGTTGAACGGCCGGATATCGGATGGTGGTGCCATTACGCACACGGAGTTCTACTGGCGTCTCCAAAGTGGCAGTCTGTGCTTGCCACCTCCAGAGGAGAATGCCGAAGGACTCCCCTTCGTCTTTGTCGCAGATGAAGCGTTTGCGTTGACTCCCCATGTGATGAGGCCGTTCCCGATGAGGACCCTCACCCCGGACCAGAGGGTCTTCAACTACAGGCTGTCCAGAGCCAGAAGAGTGGTGGAGAACACTTTTGGCATCCTGGCCAGCCGCTTCCGCCTGTTCCTGACGGCATTTAACTTGGCGGAATACAAACTGAACCACATAGTTCTTGCCTGTTGCATATTGCACAACTTCCTCAAAAGACATAACAGGAACTATGTGGTGCCCGTTGGCCCAGATGTGGAGGGCCCTCCAAATGCGGACCTCACAGCCCTTCGAGTGGCACGTCCAGGCTTGCCCCCTCTAAATGCCTGCGTGGTCCGCGACCAATATATGGAGTACTTTGTGGGTAGGGGGGCCATTGCTCTGCCTGACGATGTGTGAGAGGCATTTTTTAATAAATCGGATATTTGAACCAACCTATGATTTCTTGTCATTTCAGTCTTGTTTTTAGCTTATTTTACCTTGACATTTTTTCCCTTTGCCTTCGACAGTGGGAATGCACTTTCTGGGGAAAAGGAGGTAACAGTCTCTTCTTCACAAAAAGATTCTTCTCATGTTGTGTGTTAGCTACCTAATCTTTGGTCTAGAGAAGGTTTGTCCTGCATAACTGACAGCCAAAATACTCCTTTTCATCACCAGGTCTGACATGTGTGTATTCTGAAAAATGCTGTGCTCCGTGTTATCGTACAAAGCACTGTGGGTGTCATTTACATAAGTCAAATCCGCTATGCTCTACAAGTGCATTGCAAAAGTTCCCTGGGAAAGGAAATTGCAGTGCAAAGTGGATTTGCCTTTAGTAAACACCCATTGCCCCCCATATCCTTTACATTTTACATACATAATGCATTGTGTATTTTAAATAAGGAAGCCACACATTTGGAAAAATAAAAAAGTTTACTTGGAAAACATTCACAAGTGCGTTTACAATCTTCACGCCAAAACTGACAACATCTTGGTTATTTACAACATTGTTTACAAAGATTACGCAAATGGTAAAACCAGGCATGGAGCTAAGCAGAACCTATGAAGTAGGAAAGTTCAACTTTGTAAAGTGAAGACAAGATCAGACATGACTATATGTTCAAAGTGTGTTTGATCTTGCCTTCATCACATGGGGGGGTCACCCCGAAAAGTGGAAATTTGGAACATGCACACAATTTGGGTCTGAAAATGGTCATTAGATGGTAAAACACATGCCTAGAAGCTTCAAAGTGCCATTTTCCATCATGGGGATGAATGGACGTTTTTTGGGGGTGCAACCCCTTCACCACAACCACTTTCGTAGTTCGTAAAGTGTTTGCACCCCAAAAAAACGTTGGCATTCATCCACCATGATGGGAGCTAGCACATGTGGACACAATGTGTGCATGTTCCAAATTTCACACAGTTTTTAAGTTGCAAATGTGTTCAGAAGCTGGCACAAATGTGTGTTAATTACTTGGTGCGTTTTCATATTTTTCCTAAAACATCAATGATGTTCTTCAATTTTTGTTGAACATCATTGATGTTTTGCTTTATGTAATCTAGATCTCTATTGCAGACCATTATCTCTCCGATGAGTACGTGGGCACTCTCTGTGGTAAAGTGCGATTTTTCTTCCACAACATCCACGTCACCTAAAAACCACAAACAAACAAAAATGGGGTGTTGGAAATGAGGCAGCCATACATGGATTAGCTTACCAGTAGCTGTGTTCTCCAACACTCACCTGTTGTGGTGACAATTTCTCCAAGTTCGATGATCTCTCCTTCCTCCTCCTCCTCCTCTGCTTCTGCTCTTTCCCCTTTTTTGGGAGGTGTTGGTTTGGGGGTTTCCTCAGACGGCCCAAGTTTTCGCTCCCCTATGAGAATGTACAAAAGGAAGATTTAGCAACACAATCTATTGAGGGCAGAAATAGGAAATGACAAACATTGCTTGAAAGTGACGGACACTATTTTAGTTTGGCCAGTTACAAATGTCAACTACATGAATGTAGTCACTTTGTAAAGGTGCTAAAATGACTAGCTTTTTAGTAGAAGTTTGTGTGATGGAGACCCCCCTCTAGTATCCATGGAGCACATGTGTGGAAAAGCCTAATAAAAAGGGGGTTTGGGTGTCCCAGCACTAGTGCTCTAGAGTCCAGATGGGTAAACAGCTACTGGGTGACCTCTCCTTTACATTGAATAAATTGGCTTTACATTCTTGATGACATTTCTAGTGAGAACAAACTTCCTTTCCCCAAAAAAACACCAAACATCGTATTATAAGTGGCCGAACGATCGAGGTTGCGTACGATCGAATGGACACACACACGACCATGACAGTGGCAGAAAGATCGAGGCTGAGTACGATCGAATGCACAGACGAACCTGAAAGTGGCCATTTTGGAATGTACAACTTTGTAAAAATCAAACCACAATGGAGCAGTATGCAAGCAAGAAATCAAACACAAAACACAACTACTTACTTTTTAGAAGAATTTGCTTGATCTTTCTGTACTGATCGGCCTCCCTCAGTTTCAGGTCTGACCAGCGTTTCCTCAGTTGCTCCTTGGATCGTTGTACCCCAAACTGATTGTACAGCCTTCTCACAACTTTAGACATGATCTTGGCCTTGCGGACATTGGGGTTGAGGTAAGGCCCATACTTCCCATCATAGTCGCTCCTCTTTAATATGTCCACCATCTCCAACATTTCTCAAAATGACATATTGGAGGCCTTGAATTTCAGGCTCCGGGATCGGGACGTTTCTGCCTCCGGACTTTCCTCGTCCTCCTCCTCGTTGGTGGGATATTTGTGGCGCACCTGCTGTGTCCCCGCCATGTGCTCTCCCCACTGCGCCGTAAAGAGAAGGGGTGGGGAATAGACGAGAAAGATCGTCAGGGGCGGGCGGAGTTTGACGCATGCGCACTGTATATAAAACGTCACACGCCTGTGTCGTAGCCACGATCTGGGAGACGAGGGGAGAGAAAAACTCACACGAGACGATCGCTACAAACGAAGGTACAATTTGACGTTGGTACATAACTAGCCTAGACTGATTTGAACTTGAGGCTTCTTTATGGAGAAGATTAGGAGAGTTTAGACTGACATAATTGAGAGGGTTTTGTGTGGTGTTGTGTCTTGCAGAGATTATGCAGGGATTCAACGACATGAGTTTTCTCCCCCTCTTCATTGCCAAATACAGGGAATTTCCCATTTTATGGCAGGGTAAACACCCACATTACACCAACAAACCAAAGAGGCACGCAGCCCTGGAGGAACTTGTGGAATTTGTCAAGCCAAGGTTCCCCACGGCAACTGTTGATGATATAAGAAAGAAAATTGGCAGCCTGAGGAGTGCATATATCAGGGAGCGCAAGAAGGTCGTGAAGTCTGAGGAAACTGCAACTTCAGCAGATGAGGTCTATGTGCCCAAGCTCTGGTACTATCAGAGTCTCCATTTTCTGAAAGACCAGACTGATGTCACGGAGCCAACCTCGACTCCTCCTTCCACGCTTCCTTGCGCGCAGGCCACCCCTGATGAGGCTTCCGAGGAGCAACCTGGGCCTTCCAGTATGGAAGAGGTGGAGGAGCCCAGCTTGTTCCAGGTATAGTAGTTTTGTTACCATTTATGGGAATAATGAATGATGTTCACTTAATTCAGGATCCCCAATTGCTTAGTTCCTAACGTGTTTGACATATCAACTGACAGTAGTGTTGGAGACATTTGGGGCCAGAATCTAAACTGCTGGGCTGAGAATTGTATGGTTTTCTATTTGTAAACATTTTGCAACAGTCACTAGATGAGAATTGTGTGTGTTTGATGAACAAATAACTGAAACTATGTCCCTTTTTCATACACAGGAAGACCTCAGCCAGGAGGTGGCTGTGGAAGGTGGCAGTCAGGAGGAGGCAGGGGTTAGTGGCAGCCACCAGCTGGGTAGTGGCAGCCAAGAGGGGGCTACGCCGCGGAGCCTGACTGACACCCAAACCCCTCCCCTCCGCCTTCCGTACAAAAGGGCGAGAAGGGGGGGTTATGCGGCACAGTCAGCGCTCCGCATGATCAGAGAGGCTTCAGACTCCCTACATGCCACACCCGCCGACGAGGAGACCTTTGGCTCGGTGGTTGTCACAAAAATGATGGGTATGGAGGTGAGGCAACGCAACATGTGTGAGGGGCTCATCCTCCATGTCCTAAATAAGGGTAGGGCTGGGGAGATGACCCCAGTCACACATGTTTGCCATAGCTACCATGCTCCGCCTCCTCCTCCTCCTCCTTCTGCCACCCCACCAGCACGACAGCCACAGCGTGCAAGGAAGCGTGGAAGGAAGACCTGAGAGTGACGACCTGGAATCAGTCTGGTCTGAGAGAAGATGGAGCCTCTTGTAGTACCAGAGCCTGGGGACCTAGATGGCATCTGCTGCAGTTCGGATACTTTGGACTTCACGACCAGATTGCACTCCCCTTAATATACGTACTCCTCAGGCCCCAATTTTCTACGCTTGAACAATGATGGTTGCCGTGGGGGGCCAAGACTTTGCAAATTCCCCAAGTTTCACCATGGCTGCGTTCCTCTTTGGTTTGTTGGTGTGACCTAAATAAAGGTTTTTTTGATTTGAAATAATCATTGACTATTGTGTTTTACTTTGCTACAATGACAGTTTTTCTTTGAGTAAGCAGGTACATTTCACTAATCCTAAAGTAGAATTAACAAGGGGCACCAACAACAAACAAACCTCCTAGTAAATTTAAGCAAGAAATACAAATGTTAATAATGTGTTTTTGGTAATTTGAGACACACAACCCCCTCCAAAAAAAAAAACAAAAAAAAACATTCAAATATGTATTCCCCAAAAAAAAAAAAAAAAGGACAAATCATGGTAAAAAAATAACAAAGATTCTTTTCCGTTCAGAGTAAAAATAAACATGTAGTGTATAAATGCTGCAAAGTAATAAAGAAGTAAGTTTGTGAGAAGTGCGGGTGAATAGGAGCAGCTAAAAGATGTCATTCTTGTTGCATTGTAAAGAAAAAGAGAATGCGCTGCATTAAAGTCATTTTAACATTGCAGCGTGACGAATGTGCTGTGTCGATTAGGAAAGGTAGTTTTACTGACCGAGCGCTTCCGTCACAGAATTTCTTCTGAGCATGCGTAGCACTTTGTCCGTCGGACAAGCATACACACGCTCGGATTTGGTGTGATCGGACCGTGTTGACGGCAAAGATTTCCAGCAGGAGATAAGACTTTGTCTGTCGGACAAACCGACGAACACTGTCCGATGGTGCATACACACGGTCTGATTTTTCAACAACCTTGTCCGATCGGACAGAATCCATGAAAAAGTCCGACCGTGTGTATGGGGCTTTACACTTCTGCCCTTAACACATTTAATCAAATGGCAAGGCAGTTCTAGTGGCTAATACATCAGCTCACTCATGGAGTTGCTCTCCAATGGAATTGCTGATACTGGTCTACAAACTCAGCATTCTGGGCATTCATGTAATAAAAAAAAATAGCTTTCTACAGCTATCTTGAAAGGGACTGGTACACAAATTAAAATCCATTTATAGTCCAACTGTTGCCCTTTTTTAAATGTGGTTGGAGTCAAGGAGGAATAAAACAAATGCAGTTTATTTTTTTGTGCTGTACTACTGGGAAATGCTACCTTTTTGCCACTGCAGCTGGCATCCCCAGTTTAAATTTTCCCCTCACCGCTTGTTCTGGTGACAGCTGCAGTTTAGCATTTCCTGTCATTTTCTTTTTTAGTGACAGTGGTCACCAGAACAAATAGAAGGGGCGATTAAAAACAACACCTAAAACTTGACATAGGTTATTACCTCAACTTTATTAAAAAAAGAAAACAATTTGGCTATACTTTAATCGCTTGTCTACTGGGATAATTTTTCACTTGTCTACTGAAAGGGACAGTGTAAAAAAATAAATAAAAAAAACTTACATAGTTTGTCACCAATGCACGGGCGTGTATCATTTTAAAGCATATCGTATTTGGTATAAATGTACTCGGCATAAGATAATATTTTTATATTTTACCAAACATTTTGGCAATATAGTGTGTTTTTGTGCATTAAAAAAAATTGCATGTGAAAAAACGCTGTGCAAATACTTTGTGAAAAAAAAAATTGCAACACCCACCATTTTAATCTGTAGAGCCTCTGAACCCCCAAACATTATATATTTTTTTTTTAAAGCAAAGTCATTTTCTAGGAAAAAAATAAATTTTTTTCATGTAAACAAAAAAGTGTCAGAAAGGACTTGGTGGTTCAAGTGGTTAGAAGAGTGGGTGATGTGTGGCATAAGCGTCTAATGTTGGGCATAAAATGTCAGGACAGTTCAAACCCCCCCCCCCCCCCAAATGACCCCTTTTTGAAAAGTAGACACCTCAAGCTGTTTGCTGAGAGGCATGTGAAATCCACGGAATATTTTAAATTTTGCCATACGTTTCGGAAAAATTTTACTTTTTTTTTACCCAAAGTTGTCACTAAATGATGTATTGCACACACATGGCATGGGTATATGTGGAATTACACCTCAAAATACATTCTGCTGCTTCTTCTAAGTACGGGGATACCACATGTGTGAAACTTTTTGGGAGCCTAGACCCCGAAAACCAATCGCCGTCCTCAGGCTTTCTAAGGGTGTAAATTGTTGATTTCACTCCTCACTACCTAACATATTTTTGGAGGCCCTGAAATGTCAAGGTAGCACGACCCCCCCCCCCCAAATGACCCTATTTTGGAAAGTAGACACCCCAAGGTATTTGTTAAGAGGCATGGTGAGTATTTTGCAGCTCTCATTTGTTTTGGAAAATTAAGAAAGAAAAAGGAAAATGTTTTTTTTTTCTTTTTCAAATTTCAAAACATTGTGACAAAAAGCAAGATCTGCAAAATACCCAACGTGCTATCTTGGCATTTCATGGCCTCTGAAACTGTGATAGGTAGTGAGGAGTGAAATCAACAATTTAGAAAGCCTGAAGGCAGTGATTGGTTTTCGGGGTCCTGTATGCGGCTAGACTGTCAAAAAGTCTCAAACATGTGGTATCCCCGTACTTAGGAGAAGTAGCAGAATGTATTTTGGGGTGTAAGTTCACATATACCCATGGCATGTGTGAGCATTATATCATTTAGTGACAACTTTGTTTAAATAAAAAAATATTGTGATTTTCCCGAAACTTGTGGCAAAATATATAATATTCCATGAACTCAACATGCCCCTCAGCAAATAGCTTGGGGTGTCTACATTCCAAAATGGGGTCATTTGGGGGGTGCTATCTTGGCTATTCATGGCCTCCGAAACTGTGATAGGTAGTGAGGAGTGAAATCAAAAATTTACGCCCTTAGCAATCCTGAAGGTGGGTTATTGGTTCTCAGAGCCCTGTACGTGGCTAGGCTCCCCAAAAGTCTCACACATGTGGTATCCCCATACTCAAGAGAAGCAGCAGAATGTATTTTGGGTGTGATGCCACATATACCCATGGCATGTGTGAGAAATCTATAATTTCAGTGACAATTTTGTGTAAATTTTTTTGTGCATTTTTCAATCACTTGTGACAAAAAAATTAATATTCAATGGACTCAAAATTATTATTATTATTATACACAATTTATATAGCGCCAAAAGTTTACGCAGCGCTTTATAATGTAGAGGGGGGACAGCACAATTACAGTACTGTTCAATACAGAAGGGACAGGAGGGCCATGCTCGTAGAGCTTACATTCTAAAGGGAGGGGGTGGTGGTACAAAAGGTAATAGATGTGGGGAATGATTTGATGGGGGTATTAAAAGGGTTACACATAGGAAAATGAATATGTATTGCAGAAATGTTCTGAATCTTTTTTTTTTTTTTAATTTTGCCTTAACACTTTAACAAAAAATATGTCCTATATTTCTCACAATTTTTACAGTGTACATCACAAAACTGCTTGAGAAACAGCAAGTTTTAAAATACTTAATGTTAGCCAATGTAACAAAACGTGTACCTAATTGTAATGTGGGTTCATGTTGTGTAAGGCTGTCAGCACAATACTACAGGTCCCCACTGCGACCAGTGCCTTCCAGGATTCTATGGAGACCCAACTGCAGGAACACCTCAGGACTGTCAGCTATGTGCTTGTCCTTTAACTTCACCTTCCAACAAGTGAGAGTCTTTTCTTCTTGTCACAAATCGCTAATAATTATGGATATAATTTTGTCCTTAGAACTACAACTGATTATAAATAGAATAACCTGTTTTAGTCCAACTTGTTATTTGTCTGGAGAAGAGGACGTGAAATGTGACCAGTGTGTGCCCGGTTATACTGGACATACCCATGATTGCTTCTTTAGGTTCAAAAAATATAGAATTCAATTGGGGGTTATTTACTAAAGGCAAATCCACTTTGCACTATAAGTGCAAACTACAAGTGCAAAGTGCACTTGAACTTGCTCTGAAAGTGCACTTGGAAGTGTAGTCACTGTAAATCTGAGGGGTAGATCTGAAATGAGGGGAAGCTATGCTGATTTTATCATCCAATCATGTGCAAGCTAAAATGCTCTATTTTCTTTTCTTTGCATGCCCCCCTCAGATTTACAGCGACTGCACTTCCAAGTGCACTTTCAGTGTAATTTCAAGTGCACTTTGCACTTGTAGTTGGCACTTGTAGTGCAAAGTGGATTTGCCTTTAGTAAATAACCCTCATTGTCTAATTTATTTAAAAAAATTGTAGTGTATTATCCTAAAATTAGACATGCTTGACTACAGAAATAATGAAAATGCATATTTTAATGATGGCACATCAATAAGGCCATCATTGGTCAAAGGCAGGGTGCCTTTGACCAATCACGTCCCACACTATATAAGGCTGCTCACATTGCGGCCGTGCACAATTTTATGAATGAGAGCAGCAAAATAAAATTTCTAATAGATTGTCATTTAAAACTGCTCACAGCTGTAATGTATTACCGGACCCCGGCAATATAGATAAAAATCATTGAAAAGAACAGCATGGCTTCCCCCCAGTCCAATACCAGGCCCTTTGGGTCTGGCATGGATATTAAGGGAAATCCTGTGCCAAAATTGAAAAAGAAATGGCGTGGGGGTTCCCCTCTAAAATCCATACCAGGTCTTCAGGTCTGGTATGGACTTTAAGGGGAACCCCACACCAAAATAAAAAAAAAAATGGCTTGGGTGTCCCCCCAGCATCCATACCAGGCCCTTCAGGTCTGGTATGGATTTTAGGGGAACCCCATGCCCAAAAAAATGGCATGGGGATCTCCCCCAAAATCCATACCAGACCCTTATCCAACCACGCAACCTGGTAGGCCGCAGGAAAAGGGGGGGGCGAGAGAGTGCCCCCCTCCTGAACTGCACCAGGCCACAGGCCCTCAACATGGGAAGGGTGTTTTGGGGTCCCCCCCAAAACACCTTGTTCCCATGTTGATGGGGACAAGGGCCTCTTCCCCACAACCCTTGCCCAGTGGTTGTGGTGGTCTGTGGGCGGAGGGCTTATCGTAATCTGGAAGCCCCATTTAACAAGGGGACCCCCAGGTGCCGGCCCCATCCTATGTGAATGGGTATGGGATAAAAGTGTAAAAAAAAGTAAAAATTACAGTAGACAGTTTGGGACAATTCCTTTATTAAAAAAAAAAATGTCTGAACCAGTCGCGACCGACGAGGTCCTTGCGGCAATCAAAACCCTTAAATCTAACAAACGCCCTGGCCCTGACGGCCTCCCGGGCGCCTACTACAAGAAATTCGCCCATACCCTGGCCCCACTCCTTGCCCATTCTTTCAACGCTATACTGAAACAACAATCTTTCGGCCGCGATACCCTGACTGCTATAATCGCCATGATCCCTAAACCCAACACAGACCACACCCTTTGGTCCAACTACAGACCCATATCATTGTTGAACGTGGACATAAAGATCCTGGCCAAGATCCTTGCCCTGAGACTTAATCCAATCATAGGAGACCTGATATCCAAGGATCAGGTTGGCTTCATACCCCGCAGGCAGGCCAGTGACAATATTCGCCGCACAGTCCTTCTCCAACACATAGCCAAGTCACGCAAAATTCCCATGCACCTCCTGTCCTTGGATATCAGGAAAGCCTTCGACACGGTATCCTGGCCCTATATGCAATACATTCTGCAGAAATGGGGCTTTGGTCCCAACTTCCTCCAATGGATAACAGCCCTATACACACAACCACAAGCATATGTGAAATACTCGGGATTTAACTGTTTCCCAATTCAAAGGGGTACCAGACAAGGATGCCCCCTATCCCCATTGATATTTGCCCTCATAATTGAACCCCTAGCCTCCCTGATTAGATCAAACCAAAATATCCGGGGCATAGAAATAGCTAACACTATTATGTCTCTTTGCAGACGACGCCCTCTTATTTGTCACCTCCCCTCACACCACCCTCCCTAACCTCCTGCAACTCCTGGAAAGGTTTGCCAAGGTCTCAGGACTCGAAGTCAACCAAGCGAAATCCAGAGCATTGAATGTCTCATTACCCCAACCTGAACTCCAACGCCTGCAGGCTAACTACCCATTTATCTGGTCCTCTAACTCAATCCCTTACTTGGGGATCAAACTCACGAGCAATCCCCAGCACCTATTCCAAGCAAACTATACCCCTATGTTGAAGAATGTGACCTCAATGCTTAACACCTGGTTGCCACTCTGTGTCTCCTGGTTAGGTAGAATAGCAGCAGTGAAAATGTCACTCCTACCCAAGCTTCTCTACTTATACAGAGTCTTGCCTATACCGATACCGGCCTATTTCCACAGAATAACCCAAAACCGGGTATATAAATATATATGGGGAACCAAAAGGCCCAGGATTTCTAGGCCAGTCCTACTCCGCAGTAAACTACAGGGGGGCCTAGGGGTGCCAAATTTCTTACATTACTTTCACGCAGCCCAGCTAGCTCAACTGACCCTTTACCATGCCGCTTCAGAAATCCCACTCTGGGTCGCACTAGAGGCAATAGACACCCACCCTATCCCCATATCCAACTTGCTCTGGCTGCCCTCAGCCCACCGGGGACCGATAACTAACCCAGTCACCCTCCACTCACTAAAACTATGGGACAAACTATCCAAGACTTTTAGACTAGTCTCCCCCCATCGACCACTCCTCTCCTTTATAGGTCACCCGCTATTCCACCCCGCCTACACCAAACCAATATCTTTTCAGACCTGGCAACAGGCAGGGTTGCACCGCTTCCAGGACTTAATTTCCCATGGCTCGGTTACACCTTTCCCGATCTTGCAGACCCGCTCACAATTGCCCCCTAAAGAATGTTTCCGATACCTGCAAATCTCCCACTTCATCCGCACCAACCTTGGCCCAAATATATCCAAGACTGGCCTGTCCACCTTCGAAGACGTATGCGACTCAGACCCACACGCCCCTGGCATAATCTCGAGACTATACACGCATCTGACCTCTCCCAACACGACAATGCCCCTCTATGCTCTAGCCTGGTCCAGGGACTTGAACATTGATCTAGATCTGGATGACTGGTCAACCATTTGGACGAACACTAAACTAGCTTCACAAAACGTCATTGCTTCAGAAGCCAACTATAAAGTTCTAATGCGCTGGTACCTAGTGCCCACCAGGATTGCTAAGTTTACCCCCACCTACATATCTGGTGGACATGCCCAATAGCCCAACGCTTCTGGGCAACTATATTTCAAATGGGTTCAACCCTACTCGGACACACCATCCTCCCAGACCCCGCTCTCGCTATCTTAAACCACACCACACAGGACTACACTAAGGCACAATTGCGCCTTCTATTACAACTCACTACGGCAGCTAAACAAACAATTGCTAGGAACTGGAAAACCCCAAACCTTAACATCACTGAAGTTAAGAACAGAATCACCCGAGCGATGATACACAGTAAGATAGAAGCCAAAATTTTAGATAGAGCCCCCCAACACCTTAAGATTTGGCACCCCTGGATGGAACATTTTCTCCCCCAAGACTTTGACAGGCTTCTTCTGGAACCATAGCTCCTCAATCTATGCCCGGCTCCCTCTGACTATTGATGTAAATTCTCCGGCTCCTGGGAGCCACTCGACCAAACCTAAACCTATACTCATTCTTATACCCACCCCTCCCCCCACCTCTCTCATTGCTCTCTCTCTTTCCCCCCCCCCCTAGTGCACTCCTCCTAGCTGCCCCCGCTATTTTCCACTCTTTCCCCTCCCCCTCCCCCCTCTGTGTTCCCCTTCCCCGAATCTAAGTTTAGTTAGGGGCATTTCTTGCCCTAAGGACCTCATCTGTTACCATTGCTCTCCCTTACGGAGCTCTGGTGGCCCAATCTATGTATGTTTATGTTGGGGAGTTACCCCGGACAATAGTAGAGGCCACCTGTGAACCCGTTATACACCCACGATAACTTAATGTTCCCTTTTGTTCGATTCAGGGAATTTTCCATATGATTGTATTGCGTAATCACATGCTCTGTATGACATGGAAATCTACACGTAAGATGTTTGTAACAGTATCAGTTTATTTGTTATTTCTGTTTGTACTGTAATCTTGTACTCAATAAAAATTTTGAAAAGAAAAAAAAAAATGTCCCGCGATGTTCATTCATCTTCGATCACAGCACAGACGACCCAAGAAAAAATGTTAAAAACTCTGCCTCGTTGGGAGGCCCCTGCCGACTGCAGCCTTTTTGGGATGACACCTGTTATATAGCTGAGGCAGGGCCATGTAAACGGGTGACCCTGCCCCCCTCTGACGTTACGAGATGTCACATGACATCAGAAGGAATGGGGTCACCCGCTTACATCACCGGGTGGCCCCGTCTTCAGATATATAACAGCTGTCATCGCAAAAAAGGCTGCAGTCGGCGGGAGCCTCCCATCGAGGCAGAGTGTTTCAATTTTTTTTTAAATAAAGGAATTGTCCCAAACTGTCTACTGTCATTTTTACACTTTTTTTTACACTTTTTTGGTGAATGTGTAGGAGTACAATGTACCCGATACCTATTCCCATGGGGGGTGGGATCTGGGGGTCCCCTTGTTAAAGGGACCTTCCAGATTCTGATAAGTCCCCCACCCTCAGACCACCACAACCACCGGGCAAGGGTTGTGGGGAAGAGGTCCTTCTCCCATAAACATGGGGACAAGTCGTTTTGGGGGGACCCCAAAACATCCTCCTCATGTTGAGGGCATGTGGCCTGGTGTGGTTCAGGGGTGGCACTCTCTCGCCCCCCCCTTTTCTTGCGGTCTGCCAGGTTGCATGCTCGCATAAGGGTCTGGTGTGGATTTTGGGCGGGACCCCCATGCCATTTATTTTAAAATTTTGGTGCAGGGTTCCCCTTAATATCCATACCAGATCCAAAAGGCCTGGTAAAGGACTTGGGGGGAACCCATGCCATTTTTTTTCAATGATTTTTATCTATATTGCCGGGATTCGACAATACATTACAGCCGCGAGCAGTTTTAAATGACATTTTTTTCCTTTAGAAATTAAATTTTGCTGTACTACTGTTATAAACACAGGAAAGATGCGCTACTCTACAGGCAGACTAATGCCACGTACACACAATCAGACTTTTCGGACAGACTATCCGGTGGACTTAGTCCAGCGGACAATCCGCCAGACTTTCCAGCGGAGGTCCGCCAGACTTTCCGAACATGCGGACTTGCCCACACACATCCGGACTTTTCTGACGGACAATCCGCCGGAGTTTTGGCGGAGGCCCGCCGGACTTTTACATGTAAAAGTCTGTTAATTTATAACGCGACTCCAGGTAGATGGGACTAGCGAAGGAAGTCAATGTCGCCGCCTCGATCGGTGAGATTGACACCTTGCTAGCCCCGTCACCTGGTATGGATTTAAAGGGGAATCCCTACGCTGAAAAAACGGCATGGGAGTCCCTCCCAAATCCATATCAGACCCTTATCCGAGCACACAGCCGGTCAGTCAGGAAAGAGGGTGGGGACGAGCGAGCGCCCCCCCCTCCTGAGCCGTACCAGGCCGCGTGCCCTCAACATGAGGGGGTGCCTTGGGGAAAGGGGGGCCGCAGCCACCCCAAAGCACCTTGTCCCCATGTTGATGAGAACAAGGGCCTCTTCCCGACAACCCTGGCCGTTGGTTGTCGGGGTCTTCGGGCGGGGGGCTTATCGGAATCCGGGAGCCCCCTTTAATAAGGGGGCCCCCAGATTCTGGCCCCCCACCCTATGTGAATGAGTATGGGGTACGCTGTACCCCTACCCATTCACCTGGTGAAAAAAGTGTAAATAAAAAACACAACACAAGTTTTTAAAATACTTTATTACACATCTCCGGGGGTCTTCTTCCGTCTTGGGGGTCTTCTCGCCGGACTCCACCACTATCTTCTGCTAGCTCTTTTACTAGAGAAGCCCGACTTTCTCCTTCATCGCCACCGCCTTCTGGGGGTCTTGTTCTCACTTTGGGCGTCTTGTCCTGCTCTTCTGTTCTTCTTGCCGCTATCGCCGTCGCTGTCACCGCCGCCTTCTGCTTCTTCTTCTTCTTTCTTCATCCGATGTTGACAACATCCTCCGGGACTGTGACATCATAAGGGGACGGGGTCACCATGTGAAATGAGTCGGTGGCCCCGCCCCTTGTCTCTATATAACTGGCCGCACAACGCGTCTCTGCCATTAGAAGCAGAGACAGCGTTGTGTCAACATCGGATTAAGAAAGAAGAAGAAGAAGAAGGCGACGGCGGCAGCGACGGCAGCGGCCACGGCGATGGCAGCAAGAACAGAAGAGCGGGACAAGACCCCAAAGTCGGAACAAGACCCCCAGACGGCGGCGGCGATGAAGGAGAAAGCCGGGCTCCTCCGCTAGTAAAAGAGCTAGCAGAAGATAGCGGAGGAGTCCGGCGAGAAGACCCCCCAAGATGGAAGAAGACCCCCCGGAGCTGTGTAATAAAGTATTTTAAAAACTTGTGTTGTGTTTTTTATTACACTTTTTTTCACCAGGTGAATGGGTAGGGGTGCATCGTACCCCATACTCATTCACATAGGGTGGGGGGCCGGAATCTGGGGGCCCCCTTATTAAAGGGGGCTCCCGGATTCCGATAAGCCCCCGCCCGCAGACCCCGACAATCAACGGCCAGGGTTGTCGGGAAGAGGCCCTTGCCTCATCAACATGGAGACAAGGTGCTTTGGGGTGGGGGGCCGCAGGGCCCCCCTTTCCCCAAGGCACTCCCTCATGTTGAGGGCATGCGGCCTGGTACGGGTCAGGAGGGGAGGTGCTCGCTTGTCCCCACCCCACTTCCTGACCGACCGGGTTGCGTGCTCGGATAAGGGTCTGATATGGATTTGGGGGGGACCCCCATGCCGTTTTTTCAGCGTAGGGATTCCCCTTTAAATCCATACCAGGTGACGGGGCTAGCAAGGTGTCAATCTTGCCGATCAAGTCGGCGACATTGACTTCCTTCGCTAGTCCTGTCTACCTGGAATCACGTTATAAATGAACGGACTTTACTCCGTGTGTCGGCAAGTCCGTTCATTTCAAACGTCCCGCAGACTAGCACAAAGACGACCGGATTGTCCGGCGGACAATTTTGAGTCAAAACTTCTTACTAAGTCCGCCGGACTTTTGGGAAGAAAAAGTCAGCCGGAGCCCACACAATCCCGCCGGATAGTCCGATTGCGTGTACGGGGCATAAGGACACCCCCAGGCAAAATATTTAAAGGAATAATTAATTTTCATTGTTTCTCCTGAAAAAAACTTCTGTTTTTAAAAATATTTTTTGCATTGATACATGTTCCCTGGGGCAGGACCCGATTCCCCAAACACTTTTTATGGCAATAACATGCAAATAAGCCTTTAAAATTAGCACTTTTGATTTTTCATGTTCGTGTCCCATAGACTGGTGTTCACGTGTTCGCACAATTTTTGCACAGGTGTGCCTTAGGCTGGCCACAATAAAGGGCTACTATAAAATGTGCAGTTTTATCACACAGTACAATGCCACAGATGTCACAAGTTTTGACGGAGCGTGCAATTGGCATGCTGAGTGCAGGAATTGAATGTTCATTTCTCTACCATAAGCCGTCTCCAAAGGCGTTTCAGAGAATTTAGCAGTACATCCAACCGGCCTCACAACCGCAGAGCACGTGTAACCACACCAGCCCAGGACCTCCACATCCAGCATCTTCACCTCCAAGATCGTCTGAGACCAGCCACCTGAACGGCTGCTGCAACAATCGGTTTGCATAACCAAATAATTTCTGCACAAACTGGTAGAAACGGTCTCAGGGAAGCTCATCTGAATGCTCTTCGTCCTTATTGGGGTCTCGACCTGACTGCAGCTCGTCGTTGTAACAGACTTGAGCTGGCAAATGCTCATATTAAATGGCATCTTGCACTTTAGAAAGGTGTTCTCTTCACGGACGAATCCCGTTTTTCACTGTACAGGGCAGATGGCAGACAGCATATATGGCGCCATGTGGGTGAGCGGTTTGCTGATGTCAATGTTGTGGATTGAGTGGCCCATGGTGGCGGTTTGGTTATGGTATGGGCAGGCGTATGCTATGTACAATGAATACAGGTGCATTTTATTGATGGCATTTTAAATGCACAGAGATACCGTGACGAGGTGAACCCATGCCATTTTTGTGCCATTCATCCACGACCATCATCTCATGTTGCAGCATGATAATGCATGGCCCTATGTTGCAAATATCTGTACACAATTCCTGGAAGCTGAAAACATCCCAGTTCTTGCACGGCCAGCATACATGTCACCCATTGAGCATGTTTGGGATGCTCTGGATCGGCGTATACAACAGCGTGTTCCAGTTCCTGCCAATATCCAGCAACTTCACACAGCCATTGAAGAGGAATGGACCAACATTCCACAGGCCACAATCAACAACCTGATCAACTCTATGTGAAGGAGATGTGCTGCACTGCGTGAGGCAAATGGTGGTCACACCAGATACTGACTGGTTCAAGGCCAGCCATTTATTATAATATAGAGAAACAACTTTGAGCTTTGTGGATGGTTTAACCCCACAGATACAGAAAACCTCCAATGACATGCCGAGTCAAGCCAGTGCACCACAAGAAACCATTTGCGCATATATTTTTTCAATGCTTTAAAGTACAAAATCCACATTGCCACACACACAAGATGAATATCTGTCTGAAGATGATGCAGAAGAGGAGAATATTGAAAAATCAATGGAAGAAGCACCATCCATATAAAACCAGCCAGTCTTTTGGTTTCTCTCAAAATGCTGCAGAAGGTCTAGGCAGAGAACCTCTCCAAACAGCATAGAGCAGCAGATCAGATAAAATAAGGAAGAGCTTTTGCAACAACCCATCACTGATGACACCGGAACAGATTTTTGGCTAGGAAAGAATCACACCTTATCACCAGTTAAAACCTTTTGCATTAGACCTGTTGGCTATGCCAGCTTCTCAAACCTTTGCAGAAAGGGTATTCAGTGTCACTGGTGACCTCTCTAGAGGTCAGCAGAATAGAGCAAGGGTCATGTGGGTACAAAGTTCTTTCCTTAAAATTAATTGAACCAAATAGAATTTTGGAGTTCCGCCAAAAAAAAAAAGTCAGCAGCTACAAAAAGTTTAGCTGCTGACATTTAATAATCAAACACTCACCTGTCCCATGGGTCCAGCGATGCAGGCGTATGAAGCCCTGCTCCTCTCCACCGGGATTATTACTGTGGGTGCCCGGCTATAACTTCACAGCCGGGCACTCACTGTGCATCGCGATCCTCGCTGCATGCTGTGAATGGCCGGGCAATCTTCTGTGACCTGTGACGTGTCCCAGAAGATTGCAGGGAGCCCAGGGAGAAAGTGAGAGCTGGATACCTCTGAAAAGAGGGTATCTGCTCCCCCCCAAACAAAGGGGTCACCATCACTTAAAGCAGAAGTTCCATTTTTGGGTGAAACGCCGCTTTAAGCATACCTAAATACTTGTGGGTTGTGCTTATTGCTATAGGAAGAATCAATATTTCATCAGTTCTAATTGTCAAATTAATGGAAAAAAATCACAGGCTGCAATGCCATTGGTATATGGAACTATAACAACCACCACTTTTTATCAACTTCTCTCTCTCTTAGCATTGACAAATTTGAAGATATAGGTAAATATCACAGTAATTAAAAAAAATAATAGACCAGTAACTTTGAGTTAGATGCATATTGTTGCTGAATGCTGTCAATAGTAGTGAATAGTATTCACTGTTATTGACAGTACTTCCTAAACCTATACACAGGGCCGGATTCATAATTGGGCAGAGTGGGCAGGCATGTACCTACAAGCACCCTCCAAAGAGGGGCACTGTATAGGTATCTTGAAGGTATCTTGAAGGTATCTGAACAGTGCACAGTGCCCCTCTATGGAGGGCGCTTGTAGGCACGTACCTGCTCTGCCTATTTAATTATACATCCGGCCATGCGTATAGGTTTAGGAAGTGCTGTCAATAGCAGTGAATACTACTGCCACACCAAATTGTGGGTGTGCAAAAATTGTGGGCACGGTCAAACCCTGGGTACATTCGGGGTTGTGAACCAACTTGGATGTCATATTAAGTGCAGCGGCTGTGTTCGTGCAGCCACTGAACCTCAATTGACTTTATTGGGACTTCCCGCATGGGGATGCATTAAACACCTATGCATCCTCGTGTGGGTAAATACAGACATCACACAGGGCACAGATGCATACTTCCTATGTGAACAAGACCTAATTGTTATGTGGGTCGGATAGCTGGAAAGAGAATATGTCAGTTATTTCATATATCTTACACACAGCCTGAACTCACCGACTCCAGGTTCACCCTCTAAGACCCAGACAAGCTCTCTCTCTCAATCTAGTCTTTAGGTCCAGGCTCTTTCTCCCTGAATTCAGCATGCCCTGCAGGCACATCCTCTTCTAGCCCAGGACTTTCAGGTACTCCCTCTTTTCAAGTCCAGAGCTTCCAGACACTCCTTCATCTAGTCCAGGACCTCCAGTCACCCTGTTTCTTTATCCAGGGCCTCCAGACACCTGCTGTCCTAATCCACAGCCTCCTCTGCATACTCCCCTCTCCCCTGCATACTCTGCATACTCCCCTCTCCTAGTTCATGGCCTCCTTTACACACTCCCCTCTCCTAGGTCATGGCCTCCTCTGCACACTCCCTTCTCCTAGCTCATGGCCTCCTCTGCACACTCCCCTCTCCTAGCTCATGGCCTCCTCTGCACACTCCCCTCTCCTAGCTCATGGCCTCCTCTGCACACTCCCCTCTCCTAGCTCATGGCCTCCTCTGCACACTCCTCTCTCCTAGCTCATGGGCTCCTTTGCACACACCCCTCTCCTAGTCCAGAGCCTTATTCAGCACACATCACTGTCCTATGCCCCGTACACACGGTCAGATATTCCGATGGAAAAAGTCGGATTGGATTAAATTGTCGGAAAATCCGATCATGTGTGGGCTTTAGAAGGCTTTTTCTGTCGGAAAAAATTTGCAGAATCTCAAATTTTCCGACAACAAAATCTGTTTAGACTTTTTCCGATTGTGTATAGGGACAAAGTGCCACGCATACTCAGATCAAATTACGAGACCAAAGCTATTGGCTACTAGCCTCTACGTAGTTCCGTAGTACGCAACGAACGTCACCACGTTCGGAACGATCAGATTTTCCGACAACTTTGTCCGACCGTGTGTATGCAACACCAGTTTCGGACAAAATCGTAGTCGTAAAAAATCGGACGGATTTTGTGGTCGGAATTTCCGACCGTGTGTATGGGGCACTATACCACAGCCTCCTCCACACACCTTCCTCTACTAGGTCAGGGCCGTCTTTAGCCCATTACCTTCTCCTAGTCTGAGGAAAGCACACCCCCTTCTCCTAGTCTATGGCCTTCACTGCACAGATTCCTCTCCTAATCCATGGCCTCCCCCTCAGTCCAGGGGCCTTTGCCTCTTCTAATATAGGGCTTAAAGTTTCAGGCAGGCTCTTCCCTATAAATCTGTGCTGCGTCTAAGCTGCCTCAATTTCTGTCAGAAAAAGTGTGCGCCAGTATGATGCTGCATAGGCGGGGACTTGTGTCGAGGATGAGGGTGACCCCACAGCGAGCCTGTGCTGAATCACTCTGCTCCTCCCACCCAGCCCATAGAAAAGCATTTTTGAGTGACATGGTCTCTACTGTTGCTAAGTTGCTTAGCAATAGTAGCTGCAGCATTACTCAAGAAAGGTTTTCTATGGGGTGGGTGGGAGGAATGGGGTGATTTAGGACTGGTGCGCTGTGAGATGCTGGCGCCGCTGCGACCTACCAGCCAAACTGCCAAATGTGTGTGACATTATACTTGATCAGCAGTGGAAACCTTAGAGCTACGCTACCAGGTGCGAGCCGCACCCTTTAGGTATGCCACTGACCCTAATTATCCCTCAGCACAGAACTCCCTCCACCCCCTAGTACAAAGCTTGACTCACCCCCTAGCCCCCAATACACAGAGCTTTTCCCTTGCCCCAGCCCCCTCAGAACAGAGCTCCCCTCCTCCTACCCCCAGTACACAGAGCTCCCCCTCCTCATGCCCCTCCCCAGGTACAGCACTACTAAAGAGCACTCCATGCCTAGCCTCTTGGCAGATGCTCCTCTTGAACTAAGAAGGTGCTGCCACTTGAAGTATAATGTCATATGTAAATACTGAAGCAGCTTAGGAAGCCGCTTCTGTGTGTACAAATGAGAGTGGCCAGTAGGGAGCAATGGGCTAATGTCGGAGGTGGCGGTTCAGAATACCGTCACTCTCCAGATGGAAAAAAGCCCTGCTGAGAGGAGTGACACTGCAGTCACTCCTGTCAGTGAAAGTCAGGGGCAGTGGATCTCCCAGTGCACCCCAACCTCTTACTGGTTGAATGTACAAGCAGTGCCTGGGGCAGGTGCCCCTTTTGCCCCCCATTGTACTGGCTTTTTAATGCACATAACAATGATCTACTCTTGATAGAAGTAGATCATATTATTATATGAAAATTATACATATATTTTAGCTAAAAATAAATCTAAAAACTCTTCAAGGCATAAAGAAAATTCATCCAATTAGTTGATGAGACCCTTGACATTTACTGCAGACTTCATATTCTCATTAGGCAGAGATCATAAATTAATATTTTTATTTTATGTTATCATTTTTTTCATCTGTATCTTCCTTTTACACTTGTAAGAAAAATTGTAATTCCCTTTTACATTAAATATTAACTGTCATCACTGCTAGTTTAGTTAATATCATCCCTAACAAATTCTAGATTTGTTTGTTAGCAATACATATACAGCCAAAATATGGAAACTAAAAAAGGCCCCATGTTCAGAATTAACCTTCCTGATGAGTTTAAAGATATGTAAGATATGTATCAATTATAATAGCTCAATTCAAGCCAAAAAAAAACATATCCAGTCTTCTATTGCAATTGTGTTTATTGTGAGGCTTTTAGTAAATAAGAGACTTTGGTTCTGGTGAGGTAGCCAACAGCCAGCTGGAAATATTTTCTGGCTGCTACATACACATTTGTTTTTGATAATGGCTAATGAATTAGCATTAGCAAAAAAAAGCTATCTTTTCTACTACACAGCAATATAATTCATCAATTGTCTGCCTGCAGGAAAAGCATCTTAATCAGAACACTACTTCTTTATTAAAGAATGGGAGGTTTCCTATTCAATATCACTTGTTATATTCTATATTTGCTAGAGGGGTTAGTGTACTAATATATTCTAGGATTCAATTTTCTTGCAGGCAGACGTTGATAGATTCTCAGGGCAGATATGTTCTATTGGTTTGTACTTTATTTTCTACGGTATGTATAGTGGGCTCAGTGTATACTCCCCCGCCATATATTTCAGAGTTACTGCAGAAAATTAGCATGTTCTTGGTGGAGCATCCTGGTATTCCGATAATGGTGGACTTTAATAATGATTGTAAAATGGGTATGGATCATCATCCAGCGGGTCAATGGTCAGAAACCCCTTTCTCTAGGCAGTTACAGGAAATGGGATTATATGATATGTGGCGGTTTTTAAATCTCATGACATGCCTTTTCGTGTTATTCTTCTGCTTATAGAAAATTATACCCAGGGCTAAATCAATACTGGATAGACTTAACTCTTTCATTAGTATCGGATATACAATACCTGGTAAGAGGGGTTTCAGACCATTCACCAGTATTGCTAACTATAAAAAAATTAAACCACATACTAAGTCTAACTGGTGTGTAAACGCCTCGTGGTTACAGGTATTGCCACAGGGTGAATCCATCTGCCAGCACCTATAATGCTAAAACCGCAATTCCTCAAGTGGTATGGAATACTATGAAGGCCTTCTTGAGAGGGCTATTGATACAAGCTATTAGTAGGTTTAAAAAAGCTGGTGTGTAATGGGAGACCATTTTGGCAGTGGAAGTGCAACAAAAAGAATTTCATATAAAAGAATTTCAATAAATCATTTTATTTGGAAAGATATACAACTTCTATAAAAAAGAACAGCTTTGGAAAAAGCTGAACAAGCTATTTTTTTTACAAAGAGCGGGTACTTTGAGGAGGGAGAAAGAAACAGGAAAATGCTGACAGTCCCAGATCCAATCTAATTTTGCTCCTCTTATCCTTATGCCAACAGGTAACATTTCCCATAATCAAGAGGGTGTTTTATCCTCTTTTTCTATTTTTTATAGAGACTTATTTCTGAGTATCATATGAACCAACTTAGGGACTTCCTGTCCCAATTAGAGAAACCATCTATCTCTGGTGGGGACTGAGAGTGTATTGATGCACCTCTGACGTTAGAGGAGCTAGTTAGAGAAGCCTCAGTGTCTCCTAATGGAAAATCCCCAGGTACCGACGGTCTACTGTCAGAAATAAGACATATGGAGATATATTACTGCCAGAATTGTTGAAAGTGTTTAATCAGGCGTTTGCTTTTTTTTAAACTTCTGGATTTTATGAACAATGCTAATGTTATAGTATTACCCAAGCCAGATAAAGATCATTCATTGCCAGAGCCTTATCAACAGGATTCTGGCAAGGGTGCTGGCTAATAGACTAAACAATGTCTTACAAAAGTTGATACATTCGGATCAGTCAGGTTTTATTATAGGTGGGTGCACAACAATAAACTTGAGAAGATTATTCCTACAGATACCATCTGATAATGTAGGGAATAGGGCTATATTGTCCTTAGATGCAGCCAAAGCATTTGCCTGTGTCGAGTGGACATATTTATGGGAGGTCCTTGAGAAATTTGGCTTGGGTAGTGGTTTTGTGAGGTGGCTTATATTATTATATTCTGCTCGGCGAGCATGTGTACAGGTAAATGGCTCCACATCAGATTTTTTTTCTTTATGGAGAGGTACTAGGCAAGGGTGTCCGTTATCCCCATTGTTATTCACATTGGCTATAGAACCACTAGCGATAGCAATTAGGCAGACTAGCACTATTAAGGGGTTTAAGCCAGGAATAAGGGAGGATAAACTCTCCCTGTATGCTGATGATGCTCTACTGTTCCTGGGAGATACAGACCAATCTTTGATCTCTGCTATGACATTGATAAAAACCTTTGGTTCTTTTCTGGGATTTGCTATACATTGGGAAAGATCTGTGTTATTTCCAGTAGATGAACCAATCACCAATCCTACCACAGATAGTCCATCAGATTAATGTGATGTCTTTTTAATATCTTGGCATAAGGTTTTCTCTTAAAATAGGGACATATTTGAACTATAACTTAGCCCCTGTATTAGATATGTTTAAAGCAAAGAGTATGGACTAAATTACCCCTATCCATGGTAGCATATTAATAAAAATGTTCTGAGCTCCGCAGCTATTTTATGTTCTGCATAACTCGCCAATGTGGATACCTCTCAAATGGCTTAAAAAAATAGACTCCCTATTTCATATTTTATTATGGAAAGGGCAAAACCCTAGAATTAATCTCTCTACATTACAGCTTCCTAAAGCTATGGGGGGTCTGGCTGTTCCAAATGATAAACTGTATTTTTTGGCAGCCCATCTCCAACAGGTTGCAGGATGGGGATTGGTAGACTGGACAGACCCTATTCAGTCATTACTCCCGTGTAGACCCTTCTGTTACCACTTAATAGCTCAATTAGAATTTGGGTCCTTTGCACGTGCCCCACAAAGTCCTACTTTAGAACTTATGCATAAAGTGTGACAGGAAATGAGGTCTGGGATGGATTTTAAGGGGAACCCTAGCCAAAAAAAATTGCCTAAAAGAAGATTTTAATAAAGGAATTGTCAAAGACCATCTCCTGTCATTTTTACAATTTTTGACACTTTTTTGGTGAAATGGTAGGGGTACTTTTGTACCCCCTTACCATTTCACACAGGGGGGTGCCGGGATCTGGGGTCCCCTTGTTAAAGGGGGCTTCCAGATTCCGATAAGCCCCCCGCCCGCAGACCCCCACAACCAATGGCCAGGGTTGTGGGGAAGAGGCTCTTGTCCTCATCAACATGGGGACAAGGTGCTTTGGGGGGGACCCCAAAGCATCCCCCCAATGTTGAGGGCATGTGGCCTGGTACGGTTCAGGCGGGAGGGGGGGCCGCTCTCGTCCCCCCCTCTTTTCCTGCGGCCTGCCAGGTTGCGTGCTCGGATAAGGGTCTGGTATGGATTTTGAGGGGGACCCCACGCCATTTTTTTTGGCTAGGGTTCCCCTTAAAATCCATCCCAGACCTCAAGGGTCTGGTATGGATTTTGAGGGGGACCCTACGCCATTTTTTTTTTTTGGCTGGGGTTCCCCTTAATATCCATCCCAGACCTGAAGGGCCTGGTTATTGAATTTGGGGGGACCCCCACGCTTTTTTTTTTTTTCATTTTTTTTATTTTTTATCAATGACTTTTTTTTTAGGAATAACTTTCAGTTTCAATGAATGACTGTTCTCTGTATTACGGGAGCCGTCAATTCACATTAGCCGCGAGTGATTTTAAATAGCTTTTTTACTTGCAAAAATGACACTTTTTGCAGAGACAGTTCTAAACACGGGAAACATGCGCCCCTTTACATGCATACTATAGACACCCCCCAGGTACGAAATTTAAAGGAATATTACACTTTTATTGTTTCAATTTAAGCATTATTAAAATCACTGCTCCTGAAAAACGGCCGTTTTAAAAAAAAAATTTGCATTGATACATGTCCCCTGGGGGAGGACCCAGGTCCCCAAAAACTTTTTATGACATTAACATGCATATTAGTCTTTAAAATTAGCATTTTTAATTTCGAGCGTTCGCATCCATTAAAACTAATAGGGTTCTAAAGCTCGCACGGACTTTAGGTCCGTTCGCGGGTTCTGGTGCGAGCCGAACGGGGGGGTGTTCGGCTCATCCCTAATTATGAAATATGGGAATATATCAGTTTATTCTCCTTTATGGGGAAAATAAAAATTATGAGGAACTAGGTAAATTGGAGGGGTTTGGGGTATGGAGAGAATTAGGGATACAATATATTGCACAGCTGTATACTGATAATTTGTTAGCAACATTTCAAGAATTACAGATAAAATATTTATTGTCCTCTCATGCATTTTATCAGTATTTACAGGTGTGGCATGCCCTACAGACTCAGTTTAAAGATAATAAACTAAAGTTACAAAACATATCTAGGTACATAGATGATAGATGTACGAAGAGGGTGTTGTTTTCTTCTCAACAAAAGTGTTGACACGTGTCTATAAAAATACAAACATAGTATAAATACAATTGCATTTAAAAATGCTCATTGCATCTCAGACATGGTGGAATTAAGAATTTTTACCTTTGGTGGTTTCTCTCCTTATCTGTCACTTACGGTACTTCTTTCCTCTATTTACTGTATTGTAGATCTTTCTCCACCTTTTTCTCATTCTCTTTCTCTTCAATTCTGACTCTCACACTTTCTCTCTTTCTTGCTATTATCTGTTCCTTTCTTATACATTTTCTTTAGCTATATTTATTGTTTAATCTTTTGTACTTACTATGCCTTTTTTTACTTCAAAGTGTATTTCAACATTTGCAGTCAAATCTGAGAAAACCCCACTATACCGTATGTTATGTCATACCTTTCCAATGTTTCTGAGGAGAAGAATTCATGAGCGACTGCAAGAATGTCTCAACTACCTCAGCATGATCGGTTCCGATAACTGGACTGGGGACTGGTTGAGTCCAGTTCACATTAAGATACAATCTTAATGAAGAAGCCAAACTCCTAAACGTTTAACCCTTTATTAAAACAGACAGGATTTAAATCTAGTACAACTAATGAGATTACATCTGTCTCTACACAGGGTTAATTATGGCACACACAGCTTCCCAGCCTCCCTAACAACAAGGAGAACTATATAATGAATTGCCCTCTATTGGAAATCCCAGAAATATATTTTAAGTTAAGCTAGGTGAATTGAGACATTAAAAAATATAAAGTAGGTGTTATCCCAGTTTGTCTACAAGTGTGTAAATACCCTTAAGGCTGGGTTCACACTGCTGTGCGGAGTGGCTCACAGCAGGTGTGTAGTGCATCCCTGTATTCCATTTCAGGGATGAATCATGGCTGAATTTTTGGCTGGATTCGGACCTGAAACGCACCAGAAGACGCACAGGACTCTTCTGCAAACCAGTTCACAGCCATCCCAGAGCTGTGTGAACCGGCTTCATTGAGAGCCGGTCACAGTCACCTGACAAGCGAATTGGAAGCCCACATCCAATTTGCACTAGTGTGAACCCAGCCTTAGCCCACGTTCACACTGAGGGCAGGTTTGAAATCGTGTGAGTTCAGCCCCCAAAGTCACCAAAAGTAGTGCAGGAACTATTTTTGGGAATAGATGCGGAGCCGCAAAGTTGGCGTAGCACTGTTTCAGACGGTGTTGTTGCTGGAAGTAGGCTTCGATTTGGCATGTGATTTGACATGTCAAATCGCATGTCAAATCTGCCCAATGTGAACTTGGCCTAAAAGATACCTTCTCCCCTATCTTCCTCTCTGCTGTCTTTCAACTTTGTCTCTTACACTTCTTCCCTTAACACATTTAATCAAATGGCAAGGCAGTTCTAGTGGCTAATACATCAGCTCACTCATGGAGTTGCTCTCCAATGGAATTGCTGATCCTGGTCTACAAACTCATTCTGGGCATTCATTTCTACAGCTATCTTGAAAGGGACTGGTACACAAATTAAAATCCATTTATAGTCCAACTGTTGCCCTTTTTTAAATGTGGATGGAGTCAAGGAGGAATAAAACAAATGCAGTTTATTTTTTTGTGCTGTACTACTGGGAAATGCTCCCTTTTTGCCACTGCAGCTGGCATCCCCAGTTTAAATTTTCCCCTCACCGCTTGTTCTGGTGACAGCTGCAGTTTAGCATTTCCTGTCATTTTCTTTTTTAGTGACAGTGGTCACCAGAACAAATAGAAGGGGCGATTAAAAACAACACCTAAAACTTGACATAGGTTATTACCTCAACTTTATTAAAAAAAGAAAACAATTTGGCTATACTTTAATCGCTTGTCTACTGGGACAATTTTTCACTTGTCTACTGAAAGGGACAGTGTAAAAAAATAAATAAAAAAAACTTACATAGTTTGTCACCAATGCACGGGCGTGTATCATTTTAAAGCATATCGTATTTGGTATAAATGTACTCGGCATAAGATAATATTTTTATATTTTACCAAACATTTTGGCAATATAGTGTGTTTTTGTGCCTTAAAAAAAATTGCATGTGAAAAAACGCTGTGCAAATACTTTGTGAAAAAAAAAAAATTGCAACACCCACCATTTTAATCTGTAGGGCCTCTGAACCCCCAAACATTATATATTTTTTTTTAAAGCAAAGTAATTTTCTAGGAAAAGAATAAAAAATGTTCATGTAAACAAAAAGTGTCAGAAAGGACTTGGTGGTTCAAGTGGTTAGAAGAGTGGGTGATGTGTGGCATAAGCGTCTAATGTTGGGCATAAAATGTCAGGACAGTTCAAACCCCCCCCCCCCCCCCCCCCCCCCCCAAATGACCCCTTTTTGAGAAGTAGACACCTCAAGCTGTTTGCTGAGAGGCATGTGAAATCCACGGAATATTTTAAATTTTGCCATACGTTTCGGAAAAATTTTACTTTTTTTTTTTTTTACCCAAAGTTGTCACTAAATGATGTATTGCACACACATGGCATGGGTATATGTGGAATTACACCTCAAAATACATTCTGCTGCTTCTTCTAAGTACGGGGATACCACATGTGTGAAACTTTTTGGGAGCCTAGACCCCGAAAACCAATCGCCGTCTTCAGGCTTTCTAAGGGTGTAAATTGTTGATTTCACTACTCACTACCTAACATATTTTTGGAGGCCCTGAAATGTCAAGGTAGCACGACCCCCCCCCCCCCCAAATGACCCTATTTTGGAAAGTAGACACCCCAAGGTATTTGTTAAGAGGCATGGTGAGTATTTTGCAGCTCTCATTTGTTTTGGAAAATGAAGAAAGAAAAAGGAAAATGTTTTTTTTTTCTTTTTCAAATTTCAAAACATTGTGACAAAAAGCAAGATCTGCAAAATACCCAACGTGCTATCTTGGCATTTCATGGCCTCCGAAACTGTGATAGGTAGTGAGGAGTGAAATCAACAATTTACGCCTTTAGAAAGCCTGAAGGCAGTGATTGGTTTTCGGGGTCCTGTATGCGGCTAGACTGTCAAAAAGTCTCAAACATGTGGTATCCCCGTACTTAGGAGAAGTAGCAGAATGTATTTTGGGGTGTAAGTTCACATATACCCATGGCATGTGTGAGCAATATATCATTTAGTGACAACTTTGTTTAAATAAAAAAATATTGTGATTTTCCCGAAACTTGTGGCAAAATATATAATATTCCATGAACTCAACATGTCCCTCAGCAAATAGCTTGGGGTGTCTACATTCCAAAATGGGGTCATTTGGGGGGGTGCTATCTTGGCTATTCATGGCCTCCGAAACTGTGATAGGTAGTGAGGAGTGAAATCAAAAATTTACGCCCTTAGCAATCCTGAAGGTGGGTTATTGGTTCTCAGAGCCCTGTACGTGGCTAGGCTCCCCAAAAGTCTCACACATGTGGTATCCCCATACTCAAGAGAAGCAGCAAAATGTATTTTGGGTGTGATGCCACATATACCCATGGCATGTGTGAGAAATCTATAATTTCAGTGACAATTTTGTGTAAATTTTTTTGTGCATTTTTCAATCACTTGTGACAAAAAAATTAATATTCAATGGACTCAAAATTATTATTATTATTATACACAATTTATATAGCGCCAAAAGTTTACGCAGCGCTTTAAAATGTAGAGGGGGGACAGCACAATTACAGTACAGTTCAATACAGAAGGGACAGGAGGGCCCTGCTCGTAGAGCTTACATTCTAAAGGGAGGGGGTGGTGGTACAAAAGGTAATAGATGTGGGGAATGATTTGATGGGGGTATTAAAAGGGTTACACATAGGAAAATGAATATGTATTGCAGAAATGTTCTGAATCTTTTTTTTTTTTTTAATTTTGCCTTAACACTTTAACAAAAAATATGTCCTATATTTCTCACAATTTTTACAGTGTACATCACAAAACTGCTTGAGAAACAGCAAGTTTTAAAATACTTAATGTTAGCCAATGTAACAAAACGTGTACCTAATTGTAATGTGGGTTCATGTTGTGTAAGGCTGTCAGCACAATACTACAGGTCCCCACTGCGACCAGTGCCTTCCAGGATTCTATGGAGACCCAACTGCAGGAACACCTCAGGACTGTCAGCTATGTGCTTGTCCTTTAACTTCACCTTCCAACAAGTGAGAGTCTTTTCTTCTTGTCACAAATCGCTAATAATTATGGATATAATTTTGTCCTTAGAACTACAACTGATTATAAATAGAATAACCTGTTTTAGTCCAACTTGTTATTTGTCTGGAGAAGAGGACGTGAAATGTGACCAGTGTGTGCCCGGTTATACTGGACATACCCATGATTGCTTCTTTAGGTTCAAAAAATATAGAATTCAATTGGGGGTTATTTACTAAAGGCAAATCCACTTTGCACTATAAGTGCAAACTACAAGTGCAAAGTGCACTTGAACTTGCTCTGAAAGTGCACTTGGAAGTGTAGTCACTGTAAATCTGAGGGGTAGATCTGAAATGAGGGGAAGCTATGCTGATTTTATCATCCAATCATGTGCAAGCTAAAATGCTCTATTTTCTTTTCTTTGCATGCCCCCCTCAGATTTACAGCGACTGCACTTCCAAGTGCACTTTCAGTGTAATTTCAAGTGCACTTTGCACTTGTAGTTTGCACTTGTAGTGCAAAGTGGATTTGCCTTTAGTAAATAACCCCCATTGTCTAATTTATTTAAAAAAATTGTAGTGTATTATCCTAAAATTAGACATGCTTGACTACAGAAATAATGAAAATGCATATTTTAATGATGGCACATCAATAAGAGGTTGCCCTTGCCTAAACTAAAGCTTTTATGAAGGCAAATTAGTGTGATTTATGCACATCCACTCCTCTCTTCTGTGTGTCTTCACATAGAGAGATTGTTATATGAAAACACTACATTCCGCTACTGTTTAGGTGTGTTAAGCAGAAATGGAATGAAACAAAGAGAAAACCAATATGGCTGAAGGCTGAGAGTGGTCAACATTCCAGGTTTTATTTTCAGGTGAAGGTAGAGATTAACTCTGATATTACAGTTCCTGTCGGTGTGAATCGGGGAGGAACTATACAAGTCTGATTCAACTTACCACTTTTCATTTGTTCTGTAAAGCCCTTATAATTTGTTACAGATTTGTGCTGTATAGTTAGCACAGTAATGTCCTTCGGCAGTTTTTTTTATTGGGGATACGAATAACCTATTAGTGCTGATGTCGCCAGCTTAGTCACTTAATGGCTGACACATTCAAATTATGCAGGTTTGATGACTAATTTAAACCAAGCAATGAAAGAGAGTGTATCCAAGGGGCTGGTAATTATTATTATTATTATTATACACAATTTATATAGCGCCAACATGCTCAAAATACCTCTCAGCAGATTCCTTGGGGTGTGTACAAAATGGGATAATTTTGAGGGGTTTTGTACTGTTTTGTACTGCCATGCCATTTTAGCACCTTAAGAAATGAGATAGGCAGTCATAAACTAAAAGTTGCGTAAATTCCAGTAAATGTACCTTAGTTTGTAGACGCTATAACTTTTGCGTAAACCAATAAATATATGCTTATTGAATTTTTTTTTACCAAAGACATGTGGCTGAATACATATTGGTCTAAATGTATGTCTAAAATTGAGTGTATTGGATTATCTTTACAACAAAAAGTAGAAAATATATTTTTTTCTTTTATATCTGCATGACCATGTCACGCAGATATACTGCGGCACAATGGCTCTCCTGGGCAAAATCCCGTACGGGCACGTCCTACCCTTTTTCGGCCACCGGAGGCATGCTCGCTGCACAGCGGATGACCTGACGCACGTGGCCGGTGGTTACGGTCGTCGCAGGCCACGCGCGATCGCCAGCGCAGGGATTTGTGTGTGTAAACACACAAATCTCTGTGCTGTCAGAGGAGAGGAGCTATATCGTTTGTTCCTACTAAGTAGGAAAAAACTATAGGTCTCCTCTGCTAGTCATTCCCATCCCCACACAGTTAGAACACAGTGAAGGAACACACAATTAACCCCTTGATCCCCCCTAGTGTTAACCCCTTCCCTGCCAGTGACATTTACACAGTAATCAGTGCATTTTTATAGCACTGATCGCTTTATAAATGCCAATGGTCCCAAAAAAGTGTCAAAAGTCTACAATCTGTCCGTCGCAATGTCGCAGTACTGCTAAAAATCGCAGATCACCGCCATTACTAGTACATTAAAAGAAATAAATAATAAAAAAAATGCTATAAAAATGCCATAAATCTTTCCAGTAGTTTGCAGACGCTATAACTTTTGCACAAAGCAATCAATATACGCTTATTGCAATTTTTTTTTTTTTACCAAAAATATGTAGAAGAATATATATATATATTGGCCTAAACTGATGAAGAAATTCTTTTTTTTTTTAAATTGGGGATATTTATTATAGCAAAAAGTAAAAAATATTGTTTTTTTTTTTCAAAATTTTCGTCTTTTTTTGTTTGGATCGCAAATAATAAAAATCCCAGAAGTGATCAAATACCACCAAAAAAAAAGCTCTTTTGTGGGAAAAAAAGGACACAAATTTTGTTTGTGTACAGCATTGCATGACCGTACAATTACCAGTTAAAATAGCGCAATGCTAAATTGAAAAAAGTGCTCTGGTCATTTAGGAGGTAAAGTGGTTAATACCCATTTTACCTTTTTGTTTTAATCAACAATTTGAGGACTGCACTTCTTTATTTTATATGATGGTGTAATTTGTTTTGTCTCTGTTAAAAAAAAAAAATATTTACAGTAAAAAATAAAAAATTGTGGAAGTTGCAATTTTTTCCGTTGCACAGTAGCTGCACAACTATTTATCAAACACATTTTCACTGAAAAAATACTACAATTAGTTCAGGTGCACAAAAACACTACATACTACCAAATTTTTTGGTAAAATGTTAAATATTTGGTACATGCTAACTTTATATCATGTATCATGATAGTTAGATAGTTACAGTTACTTGATAACAAACATGTCAAGTCTTTATTTGCGTGTGCCCTTGCAATGCAAAAAACAATGGTATTCAAATTCTCCACAAGCAACACTTTAGAAACCTTTACAGGTTGGTAATTGCGAGTTAACCATGAATTATGGCCCTAGAATTATTGCTCTTGCTCCAACATTTCCAGCAATATCTCACATGTGGCACAATTGCCATTTACATACACACGCATGCCCTATAAGGCTGTTTGCATTTGGGTGTGTGTGCAGGGCAACAGGGGGTGTCTTTAAATTTTCACATATACCCAGTGAGGTGACTGGCTTCAGATGATACACGGAAAGTAAACAAATACTCCTATATATGTTATACCTGTTTATCTGCAGTCTTCTCTCTTCTCTACATCAAAGTGCTGAATTTATAAGCTTGTATGAGCTCTCAGGAAAAAAAAAGGGGGGGGGGGGGGGGTACATAAATGACACTCAGCAGAGCTCAGTGAGGAGAGCTTTCAGAGCTGATTGGAGGGAGGACACACAGCACACAGGAACAGAGCCAAGACTGTCATTGAGCTTAATATCTCTCCCCTGTCTCCTTTTTTTATTTAGTGTCAGAAAAATGTGTCAGCAGTGAATTATGCTAATAGCAGAAGAACAAAGCAGCAGACAGAAATGTCACTTAAGCTCCATGCACACTGAGCGTTTTTGTACACAGTTTAGGAGAGTTTAGCATTTTTTTTTCTGCCAGAAAGCTCTAATCAAAAAAGCAAACCAGAAGGGTATTTTTCCTGCCTCTAAATGCTGAACTTAAAATATGCCTCTAATCATCCTAATGTGCATGGAAACATAAGATAACATTGAGCTGCTTCTACAGGCAAAACACAAAATTGCTGTAGAAGCAGCGATTTTTAAGCCAGTGTGCATGGACCCTTAGTGCTCTTAATTGAGACACGTTCACACTGTTGATATACTTTGTTCATATTTCATGTCTGAGGTTTACAACTACATAATTTTTTATTTAACTTTATTGCTATCACAAGGGAGCTAACAAGACCCTATGTAATAGCATTGAACAGGTCCTTCAAAGAGGAAGTAAACCCTGATGGGTTTTACTTCCTCTTTTGCTCCCCGCCATGCCTGCAAATGAAAAGCATAATGGGATAGTATGCATCGCATACTAGCCCATTATATGACACTTACCTGCAAACGAAGCCAGCGCTGTCTCCTGAGCAGGCCGCACCCATCTTCGCCACTCTTCCTTCAAGGGCCATGAACTCCGGCTCTGTGACTGGCTGGAGTTGCGTGACCTCACTCTCGAGCATGCGCACCGTCAGTCACGGCACACTCTGGGGGAAGAAATGGCATGGTGGTCTGAAGACAGCAGCCCACTGCGAAGTGAAATATCTCCTAAACAGCACACGTTTAGGAGGTATGTCCACTACCTATAGGTAAGCCTTAAAAAAACAAATAGAAAAGCGCCACTCAGTAAAAGGTTCTTTAATACAAAGTAAGACTGATAAGTATCACTTACATAGAAATTCAGGGAACTGTGTGCAAACGAAAGCTGTTGCTGTCACAGGTGTATCCTAGAGTACCATGAAGGTCTGTAGTATGGATGAGCCGAACACCCCCCCGTTCGGCTCGCACCAGAACCCGCGAACGGACCTAAAGTCCGTGCGAGCTTTAGAACCCTATTAGTTATAATGGATGCGAACGTTCGAAATTAAAAGTGCTAATTTTAAAGGCTAATATGCATGTTAATGTCATAAAAAGTGTTTGGGGACCTGGGTCCTGCCCCAGGGGACATGTATCAATGCAAATTTTTTTTTTAAAAAACGGCCGTTTTTTCAGGAACAGTGATTTTAATAATGCTTAAATTGAAACAATAAAAGTGTAATATTCCTTTAAATGTCGTACCTGGGGGGTGTCTATAGTATGCATGTGAAGGGGCGCATGTTTCCCGTGTTTAGAACTGTCTCTGCGCAAAGTGTCATTTTTGAAAGTAAAAAAGCTATTTAAAATCACTCGTGGCTAATGTGTTATTGACGGCTCCCGTAATACAGAGAACAGTCATTCATTGAAACTCATTCATAAAAAAAAGTCATTGATAAAAAAAAAAAAAAATGAAAAAAAAATAAAGCGTAGGGGTCCCCCCAAATTCAATAACCAGGCCCTTTAGGTCTGGGATGGATATTAAGGGGAACCCCAGCCAAAAAAAAAATGGCGTAGGGTCCCCCTCAAAATCCATACCAGACCCTTGAGGTCTGGTATGGATTTTAAGGGGAACCCTAGCCAAAAAAAATGGCGTGGGGTCCCCCTCAAAATCCATACCAGACCCTTATCCGAGCACGCAACCTGGCAGGCCGCAGGAAAAGAGGGGGGGACGAGAGCGGCCCCCCCTCCTGCCTGAACCGTACCAGGCCACATGCCTTCAACATTGGGAGGATGCTTTGGGGGTCTAAGACCCCCAAAGCACCTTGTCCCCATGTTGATGAGGACAAGGGCCTCTTCCCCACAACCCTGGCCATTGGTTGTGGGGGTCTGCGGGCGGGGGGCTTATCGGAATCTGGAAGCCCCCTTTAACAAGGGGACCCCCGATCCCGCCCCTCCCTGTGTGAAATGGTAAGGGGGTACAAAAGTACCCCTACCATTTCACCAAAAAAGTGTCAAAAATGGTAAAAATGACAGGAGACAGTCTTTGACAATTCCTTTATTAAAATCTTCTTTCTTCTTTCTTCATCCTTCTGTTTCTTCATCTTCTCCTTCCGTCATCTTCTTCCATCTTCTTCTTCTTTTTTTTTCTTCCTCCGATCCGCTTCTTCTTGCGCTGGTCTTCTCGTGCTTCTCGTCCGGCATCTTCTTCCGTCGGCGTCGGTGTCGGTGTCTTCTTGGGCCGCTCTGCGCAATGGGAGGCTCCCGGTGTGTGAGGCTCCGCTCCGTCTGACAGGTCTTTTAAAACGGAGGGCACCTGGTGACCCCGCCCCCCTCTGACGTCATGGGGAAAGCCATCATGGAATTCCCCATGACGTCCCTGTGCGTCAGAGGGGGCGGGGTCACCAGGTGCCCTCCATTATAAAATACCTGTCAGACGGAGCGGAGCCTCACACAGCGGGAGCCTCCCATTGCGCGGAGTGGCCCAAGAAGAGACAGAGACACCGACGCCGACGGAAGAAGATGCCGGACGAGAAGGACGAGAAGACCAGCGCAAGAAGAAGCGGATCGGAGGAAGAAGAAAATGGAAGAAGAAGATGGAAGAAGATGACGGAAGGAGAAGATGAAGAAACCGAAGGATGAAGAAAGAAGAAAGAAGATTTTAATAAAGGAATTGTCAAAGACTGTCTCCTGTCCTTTTTACCATTTTTGCCACTTTTTTGGTGAAATGGTAGGGGTACTTTTGTACGCCCTTACCATTTCACACAGGGGGGGGCCGGGATCTGGTGGTCCCCTTGTTAAAGGGGGCTTCCAGATTCCGATAAGCCCCCCGCCCGCAGACCCCCACAACCAATGGCCAGGGTTGTGGGGAAGAGGCCCTTGTCCTCATCAACATGGGGACAAGGTGCTTTGGGGGTCTTAGACCCCCAAAGCATCCTCCCAATGTTGAGGGCATGTGGCCTGGTACGGTTCAGGCGGGAGGGGGGGGCCGCTCTCGTCCCCCCCTCTTTTCCTGCGGCCTGCCAGGTTGCGTGCTCGGATAAGGGTCTGGTATGGATTTTGAGGGGGACCCCACGCCATTTTTTTTTTGCTAGGGTTCCCCTTAAAATCCATCCCAGACCTCAAGGGTCTGGTATGGATTTTGAGGGGGACCCTACGCCATTTTTTTTTTGGCTGGGGTTCCCCTTAATATCCATCCCAGACCTGAAGGGCCTGGTTATTGAATTTGGGGGGACCCCCACGCTTTTTTTTTGTTTTTTATTAATGAATGACAGTTCTCTGTGTTACAGGAGCCATCAATTCATTAGCCGCGATTGCTTTTAAATAGTTTTTTTCCTGCAAAAATTACACTTTTTTGCAGGGAAAGTTCTAAGCACAGGAAACCTGCCCCCCTTCACAGGCCACCTACAGACACCCCCCAGATGTGATACTGCAATGCTGTTCTAACAGCACGCACACACATATCCCCAGAAATAGAGCACATATTGTCAGCAGCACACTGACACGCTGACACTGACTGAAACAGAATATGCGAGGCCGCCGATTGGACAGTGCATGCTTGACCAATCATCAGCCAGCATTGCACTGCGTGGGCCGCAATGCATTGCGGGGCCGCTCGCATCACACGAATTTGATGGGAGCGGCCCCAATACTTCTGGGCTCGCCGAGCGAGCGAACGCCCGGTGCTCGATTCGAACATGGGTTCGAATCGAACACCGGGCCCATCCTTAGTCTGTAGTACCTGTTCTAGGCATCATGCAGGGCAGCTACTGTGATGTATATGTTTCTGTATTGATTTATTCTAGAGTTTTCTACTAATTTATATTACATGATTTTTTTCTAATAAAAATAATATATAACTTAAATATTTACTGGTCTGTGTGCAAATATCCTGAGGGGTCTCATGCTGTGCCTTGTGCACTAGGCTTATTTTACTCGATTTATATTAAAGTGACTTTAAAAAAATGTCACTGCAGGGTCACAATAAAAAAGGACAGGCCTGTAAATAAAATCCTTTTAAAACTACTTTTCTGTCGTTCCATGTCTTAAAATGGTTTGCAGGTTACCCATACTTCCAGGTGTGTAAGTATTCTACACTACAGGATGCAGGTGCCAACAGGAGGAACCATCATGATCAGCTGGGGTAACAGATATTGGACCCACCCAGAACATGATTGCCAAAGTTCTGTGCTGTGTAACTCTTTACTTGTCTCCCACTTAACGTCCTGCATCATCAATCACTGTATGCAGCACAGTGTTTCATTTTTTGATTTTGACAATGACTCAGTGTACCTTTGAACAAAAATAAGCTATCGTGTTAACTAGGGAACAGCCGTAGAGACTGTTGGAAAAATAAGAGAGGATGGCCTTGTCAAAAATAAGTATATTTCACACAATGCCCTCACCTTTCACAGATGTTGTTTCATTCCTAGAAGCTGTAGTATGGCTTCAATGAGTGGAGAAGCTTGGCGAAAAGGGCATAGTCTGGCTCTCTTGGTGAGACTGTGTGACAGACCCCTAGTTCTTTTGTGGGGAGGACAGGATGGAAGAATTATTTTTCACTAATAGAAGAGGAATCAGCACAAGGGACACATCCTTCTTACTGTATATCTATATCTTACTATATCCCTTGTGCTGATTTTTTAGGTTGTCATTTTGGCTGCAGTAAGGCTTTAAGCCTGGATTCAGACTAGTGCGGTGCGAATTCAAGGCCCTGCATGACTGCGCAGTGAAACGCCGGCTGTTCTGCGGATTGTACGCGTTTTAGGTGCGAATCAGCTGCAAATTCATTAGTAACCCTTCCTGCCTAATTTGAGTTGCTAATTTTGTGCTGACCAAGCTTTTTGGCTTGTGAACAACGGAAAAAAGGAACAGCGCTAGCAAATATTAACAAACAGTGTACCAATATACAAATCTGTTGGTGTGTGTAGTGGTGAGACTACAAAACTGTTGGTGTGTGTAGTGGTGAGACTACAATAATAAACCACAGTAATTGCATATAAATGAAGAAATGAATTATGTGCCAACAAAAATAAGAAAAAAAGTCCAGCAAAGTAGAAAGCCCCTTCTTGGACTGGACTCACCCAGATGCAGAGGCTGTGACTATGAAATCAAGCAGAGAGACTGTGATCTGAGTCCATGGGACATATGATGTGAAGCTGGCTGGTGGTTCAGGATGACCCGGATATCTGGGGGCTTGCTACTGGTGCCATCTCCATGGGTCTTGCAGATTAATGCCTCAAAGGAAAGAAATGCTATATGGTGAAATACCGTTGCAATAAGAGGTACATGCGCGCAATGCGCTACTCACAGAGTTTAAACGAAGGCAGGCTTATCAGAAGGACTTCCGTGAATGCCGCTGGATAGGCGTGCGTTCCACGGAGGCAGGATGTGACATCGGTGGTTGTGTTCGGCCGGAAATGACGTTGACGCGTTTCGCCCCTCCTCCAGGGCGTCATCAAAGGACAAAGGACATTCAAAGGACGTCATTTCCGGCCGAACACAACCACCGACGTCACATCCTGCCTCCGTGGAACGCACGCCTATCCAGCGGCATTCACGGAAGTCCTTCTGATAAGCCTGCCTTCGTTTAAACTCTGTGAGTAGCGCATTGCGCGCATGTACCTCTTATTGCAACGGTATTTCACCATATAGCATTTCTTTCCTTTGAGGCATTAATCTGCAAGACCCATGGAGATGGCACCAGTAGCAAGCCCCCAGATATCCGGGTCATCCTGAACCACCAGCCAGCTTCACATCATATGTCCCATGGACTCAGATCACAGTCTCTCTGCTTGATTTCATAGTCACAGCCTCTGCATCTGGGTGAGTCCAGTCCAAGAAGGGGCTTTCTACTTTGCTGGACTTTTTTTCTTATTTTTGTTGGCACATAATTCATTTCATCATTTATATGCAATTACTGTGGTTTATTATTGTAGTCTCACCACTACACACACCAACAGTTTTGTAGTCTTACCACTACACACACCAACAGATTTGTATATTGGTACACTGTTTGTTAATATTTGCTAGCGCTGTTCCTTTTTTCCGCTGTTCACATTTTAGAAGTTGTAGCACTTCCATTACAGCAGCTGCAATCTGTTAACACATTTGCACTATATTTTACCAGCACCATTTTTTTATTTTTTTATTTATTTTTCTCCAGCGCCAGTTTTTGTCATTTTATAAGCTTTTTGGCTTATTGTCTGGCTGCCTTTAAAACCTGGTAGGTCTGTGTACACTTCCTGGTTGTCCAGCAGTCTGTACCTGTGTTTTGTGTGTTTCTTTGCAAGATGTGTGCTGCTCTGCCAATGATCATGCCAACTGTTGTTGCTGCAACAGCAGCAATCTTGCTGGAAGAAGAAAATCGTAGAAGGATGCGTAGAAGAAGAAGATACTGGGTTCATCCCATCATTGCAAATCGTAAAGAAAGAGGCCAGTTCATGATATTGTATGGGCACCTCCGTGGGCATGAAGAGAAATTTTTCAATTTCACCCGCATGTCAATTAGTAGGTGAGTACTGTTTCTGCCAAACCATACTTAATTTGTAGCCATTGATGTATAGTGTGTTTTATATTTGCAAGACAAAAGTCCATCCAGTCTAACCTATGTGTGATTATGTTATTTTAAGATTATTGTAACTAATAAGCCTTGTCCCCCCCCCCCCCCCAAAATACAAACTGTACATTATTTCAGCATGCTACCTTAAGGGCACAAAATGAGTGTCAGCTAGCACCCCCCTCCTGGTGTAAGCCAGGTCATATTCACTTTTTTTTTGGATGTTTTACCCCCCAAATACCTTGGCCCAAAATTGCTAGTGACAAGTTGCTTTGTGGGTGGTGGTGATGCCACGCAGCTTTGTTTAGCATTTTTGGCTCAGACAATTGTTACTGTTAATTTAAAAGGCCAGTGGCGTCTTCTTTGTTGAAATGAGGACCCATATGCCTTTTTTTTTTTTTTTTCCTGCCACTTATTTAGCCATAATTATATTGTAACTAAGGATGCCTGCCTTGTTACCATAAATCATTTCCTTAACCACTTACCTTACTCTTTTTTTTACAGTATGCCCCAATGTTTTTCCCACATGTATTTATGATTTATTTATTTTTTTATCAGTTTTGACGAATTGCTGGGCTTAATCTCCCCTCGCTTGGAGTGTCAGAACACGAGCTTCAGACCAAGTATCCAGCCTTCTGAAAGATTATTGATCACATTAAGGTAATTATCATCACTCATGTCATTTGTCATGCGTTATATTGACCATGTTTTTTCCATTTTTTATGTTTTTTTACCTGGGTATTTTTAAAAATATGACGGCACAAAAAATGTAGGAATAATTATTTATTCACATATCATAAAATATGATAAAAATATAAACTTTACCCATGTATAAAACATAAATTAACTTTGCAATAACTTATAAATATAAAACAAAAAAACTTGCCTGTCAAGTAGGCCTCTTCCCTGTTTTATCAAAATGTCAGTGTCATGTCATGTTGGTCCCTAACCATGAACAGACCTCATCACAGATTCTGACATGTTTTTTGGAAAGGGGCCTCATAGGAGTAATGAGTTGCGGAAGCTGGGTCATCACTGGCAGTGTGGGGAGCAGGCCTTGCCTCCCCATATCAACTTTGCCCATACATAGCCTGAGTTTGGGGGGGGCCCTAATTGAAGGAAGTGGGGATGGGATGGGATAGGGAAGGTTACTGTGTGGCCCTTCATATCTGGAGATTGGCTTGTCATAACTTGAGGGATATTATGGTGGATTATAGGGGTAAGGACGGTGTTGCTGCTCAGGGTAGTGCGTGTATCTTGGGTAGTGATGGGGAGGTATTGGTTGGGGCACATTTGGGTAGTTAAAAGCAGGTTCCTGCTGTGGCTGGGAGAAGGAGTGCATAATTTTTCTATATTTTTCCGCATTTCATAGTACCGCTCTGGGTGTACCTTTTTAATTAGTGGTACAAAACTGAGTGCCAGGATTGTATCGGGACATAAAAATGCATCCACCTTTGCGGTCATGTTTTTTAACATGTCTAATAAGCGCTCACTTAGATCAGGTTGGGATAGTGCTGGGCGCTTCCGTGGCACTTTGCCAGGCTGAACTATTTGTGTAGGAGCAGAGGATGGCCCAGGGACAGCCTCCTCTGCCCCTGAACATTGTTCTTCTGGATTAGTTTCCCAGAGACTGGAAGATGTTTGGATTAGTGCTAAATCCTCTGTGTCTTCTGGAAAATCAATGAGGGCTTCCTCCTCTGTTTGTTGTTCTTGTTCTTCCTCCAAAACATCTTGCTCCTCCCAACTAGATTCTGTCCTGTTTTATATTGTAAAAATGTAAAAAATTAACTCGGCATATTGATGATTACCAGATTGTGCGTTACATAGATGATGTAAATGAAAACTTACTCCCTCATCTCCACAATGGGTTGTAGAAACTCCAAGTCCCTGGCAAACATATAGGGTACCCTAGGCGCTGCCCCCGAGCCACTCCTTGTTTCTCTGAGGTGCCTCATATATGTTCTGAAAGCATCATGCATGCTACGCCATCTTGTCTGTAAGTAGTGCACTGAAAAATAAAAAACAACATAATGACAATTTTTTTTTTTCATTTTAGGTACTTAGCAACAGGGAATTCCTTTGGAAGTTTGCACTATGAATTCAAGGTTGGAAAATAAACGAGTAGTGGCATTGCTCATGCTACCTGCCTAGTCATATGGGAAGAACTGAAGGACATTGTTATGAAGAGGCCCAAACCAGAAGAATGGCTGATGATAGCGGACCTATTTTGGGAGAGATGCAACTTCCCCAACTGTCTTGGAGCCATTGATGGCAAACATGTACGCATCCTCAAGCCTCCAGCTAGTGGGAGCCAATTTTTTAATTATAAAAAAATATTTTTCGTTGGTATTAACCACTTTAATACAGGGCTTTTAAACACCCTTCCTTACCAGAGCACTTTTTGAGATTCGGCACTGCGTCGCTTTAACTGACAATTGCGCGGTTGTGCGACGTTACACCCAAACAAAATTAACGTCCTTTTTTTCCCACAAATAGAGCTTTCTTTTGGTGGTATTTGATCGCCCCTGCTGTTTTTATTTTTTGCGCTATAAACAAAAGAAGAGCGACAATTTTGAAAAAAAACACAATATTTTTTACTTTTTGCTATAATAAATATCCCATTTTTTTAAAAAAAAAACTATTTTTTTCCTCAGTTTAGGCCGATACGTATTCTTCTACATATTTTTGGTAAAAAAAATCGCAATAAGCGTATATTGATCGGTTTGCGCAGAAGTTATAGCGTCTACAAAATAGGGGATAGATTTATTGAATTTTTATTTTTTATTTTTTACTAGTAATGGCGGCGATCTGCGATTTTTTTTTTCGTGACTGCGACATTGCGGCGGACACTTCGGACACTTTTGACACATTTTTGGAACCATTCACATTTACACAGCGATCGTTGCTATAAAATTGCAATGATTACTGTGTAAATGTGACTGGCAGGGAAGGGGTTAACACTAGGGGCGCTGTAGGGGTTAATGTGTTCCCTAATAGAAGTGATTCTAACTGTGGGGGGGAGGGGACTCAAGTGGAGGAGACCGATCATGTGTTCCTCCGTACTGGGATCACATGATCGGTCTCCTCCTCGCTGACAGGACGTGGAGCTGTGTACACACACAGCTCCACGGTCCCACCCGGTCCCGTTGTTTTAACGGGCAATCGCGGGTGCCCGGCGGACATCGCGGCCGCCGGGCACTCGCACCGGGTCCCGAGCGATGCCGCGGGCGCGCGAGCGCGCCACCGGTGGCGCGCACGCGCCCCCCAGGCGGCCGGGAATGCGAGGACGTCATATGACGCCCACCCAGGATGGTAGATCCACCTTGTGGGCGTCATATGACTATAGCACGGTATTGAAGCGGTTAATGGCAGTGGCAGACGCAAATTATACATTTATTTATGTTGATGTAGGTTCTTATGGCAGCAGCTCAGATTCTAGTGTATTCTCACATTCCTCATTTGGCCGCATGCTGCGTGACAATACACTAGACTTGCCCAATAATTCTCCCCTGCCAGGGACTACAGAGCCTCTCCTCCCACATGTATTGGTTGGAGATGAAGCTTTCGCACTGTCCCAGAACATGCTCAGGCCTTATTCAAGTCGCTCTTTGACAACTGAAAAAAGAGTGTTCAATTATAGGCTGACTAGGGCACGACGAGTAGTAGAATGTGCATTTGGAATTCTTTGCAATAAGTGGAGATTCATGCATACTTCTATTAACCTCAGTATTGATCATGCGATCAGTGCAATTAAAGCTGCCTGTGCAATGCACAACTATGTGCGTGAACGAGATGGGTTTCTTTTTGAAGATTCCCTGACCCATAACATGGAGGCAGCACATTGCAATATTCCTAGGGGCAGCAATACTGGTACACTTATTAGAGAAGAATTTAAGATTTTTTTTTTGTCACCAGCTGGGGAGGTGCCTTGGCAGATGAATTCTATTGACTAAAAATAAATATGTATTTTGCTGCTGGATGTAAATGCATGATAATATAATGCTAAGTGTGCTGTATGAAAAATGTTGTATGTAATTTTGGCTATGAGAAATAAAACTTTTTTATCTCACATTTGTGGTGTATGTCATATTACTAACCTTAGAAATTATAAGAATATGCATTTTTTTAGGGCCACATCCATCCCTAGATAAAGCTGTTATGTGCACAATGTTTACAGTATGTGGCCTGGTACAGATTTGGGGGTGACCACATGCTGTTTGTTCAAATCTAATAAATTAAATGAATGTACACCATCTAAAAAATACAGGACAGTATATACAGGTAGTAAAAGGTAATAAAAAACTTACATTTGTCAGCCTGAACTTGGGAAGAGCACCTGCTCCACTCTGGCAAGAGGCCCCTGGCAATGTCCTGCCATGCACGTTTTTTGGCAACGTTGTCCTTATATTTAGGATGTCGGGTGTCATAAATCATGGGTTTCTCCCTCACAAGTCTGATCAACTCCTCACAATTCACAGATTCTTTCTCCTTTGATGATGCTTTTCGCCCTCTTTTGGACATGCTGGTTCCAGTCCGGATTTCAAAAGACACAGGAGAGGAACAGGAAGAAGGGGAGGTGTTTGAGTGGCGCGAATTTCTGTTCAGGACGCAAGCCAGATGCGAATCAGATGCGTGCCCATAGAAGATAATGGGCCTGAATTCGCACCTGATCCTTCCCGCACCGCACAAAGTCGGTGGCAGATTTTCGTCAATTCGCAGTGCGCATGCACCGGACATGTGTGAACGTGCCCCATTGAAAACAATGGGTTTTCAAATGTCCTGCGAATTCGCAGTATTTTGCCCCGCCGCGAATTCGCTATAGTGTGAACCCGGGCTTAAGGAATCTTGCATTTTTAATATTTCACTTTAAGCTTCATTAAGAGAGCTTTTCTTGAATGGTATTTTTAAACATTTTTTTTTTTTTTTTTTGCATTGGTCCCTTAGGGCAGTACCCAGCTGTTAATGCCTTCATTTTGCAATGCCTAGCCTATTGACTTAAAAAATTTGAGGAATCATTTTCAAGATTCATCTCTCATTGACTTGAATAGGGTTTTCCTCCAGTATCTCTAGGACAGGAAATGAAGGAAAATCTCTGCTTCATACAGACAGCAAAAAAACAAACAAAAGAAAAAAAATAAAAAACAATCATCCTCTTATTTAAAAATATATAAAAAAAAGTTTGGCTTTTTATTTGCTCGTTAATTCTATAATTTACATAGACTGTGCATCAAAATAAAATGAGTGCTATACGGTTGCAGAAATCTTGCTCTCATTGTGCTTAAAGTCTCATATTTTGGTATATTACACCTTTACCCTTGAGAAAAATTTTATATATATATATATATATATATATATATATATATATATATATATATATATATATATATATATATATATATATATATCAATACAAAGAAAGGAAGCAAAGGTTGAGGAGGCGAAAAAACTGAATGCAAGGAATGTGTTAATGGTAAAAAGAAAATAATCTTCTAATCCACTAGATGGAGACTTCTGAGCATGATTTTGTTTTTCATTCATGTTACTAGCATCATATTTTTAAAATGTACTCAGATCAGAGGACTAGTTCCGTAACGACAAAAAAATAATATTTTTCTGTTATGCACTGAATTCATTAACCTTTTCACTGCCAAATTGCCTAATAGTGCTTGTTTGTAATATCCTACTTGCAGATAAAGTTTAAAATTGCTACTTGAGTTAGGAAGTCTCCTGTTACAGTTTAACCGGTTCCCAACCATGTCATGCACATATACTGCTGCACAATGGCTCTCCTGGGTGAAATCCTGTACGGGCACGTCCTACCCTTTTTCAGCCGCCGGAGGCATGCGTGCCCGCTGCACGGCAGGGACCCAATGCCCGTGGCCTGGCGGCCATGATCGCCGCAGGCCACGTGCGATCGTGTACACAAACGCTAGCATGGGGATTTGTGTGTGTAAATACACAAATCCCTTTGCTGTCAGAGGAAAGGAGCCATATCGTTTGTTCCTACTAAGTAGGAAAAACTATATATCTCCTCTCCTAGTCACTCCTATCCCCACACAGTTAGAACACAGTGAGGGAACACACAATTAACCCCTTGATCACCCCCTAGTGTTAACCCCTTCCCTGCCAGTGACATTTACACAGCAATCAGTGCATTTTTATAGCACTGATCGCTGTATAAATGCCAATGGTCCCAAAAAATGTGTCAAAAGTATACGATCTGTCTGTCGCAATGTCGGAGTCCCGCTAAAAATCGCAGATCACCGCCATTACTAGTAAAAACTAAATAAATATTAAAAATGCCATAAATCTTTTCCATAGTTTGCAGACGCTATAACTTTTGCACAAACCAATCAATATACGCTTATTGCACTTTTTTTTACCAAAAATTTGTAGAAGAATATATATTGGCCTAAACTGATTTATTTATTATTTTTTTTAAATTGGGGAAATTTATTATAGCAAAAAGTAAAAAATATTGTTTTTTTTTTCGAAATTGTCGCTCTTTTTTTTGTTTATAGTACAAAAAAAAATGCAGAGGTGATCAAATACCACCAAAAGAAAGCTCTATTTGTGGGGAAAAAAGGACACAAATTTTGTTTGGGTAAAGCGTTGAATGATGGCGCAATTGTCAGTTAAATCATTGCAGTGCCAAATTGTAAAAAGTGCTCTTGTCAGGAAGGGGGTAAAATCTTCTGGGGCTGAAGCGGTTAATGATTTTTCAAAGCTCCAAGCCAAGAGATATCTGTACAGAGGATATTTATGCTCCTCCCAGGGCAACTCTTGAGCCTATTAGAAAGACCAAGAAAAACCCTATCATAAAAAGTTTGTTTTGCTACCTCTTAGCTGCATGGGTGTTTAACAAAACTCAGAGACAGTCAGCTTTTTGATTGTTGGAGTGGAATTCTAGCTTGACCCTAGCTATTCTTAAAACTGTCCTCTCCCTCCTACTAACATCTATGTTAACTTACCTATTTTCCGCTCACTTCAGTCTGGTCACGTGAATCTCCCCTTTGTCAGCCAGCAGTGACTGCAAGGGAGAGGAAAGAATGCTTCAATACGATTAGTAAAACCTAGAGTGGTGACATCACCAATAGGCTTTAATGGTCCATGTATTGTCGGCGCTCCTTCCTCTCCCCTGAAGTCATGCTGCTTGACACAGGGGGCCCTAATCACAGGACTGGACCAAAACAGCCTGAAAATAGGTAACACAGGTTACTCTTTTATAGGTTAGTTAGCATAAGTGTTAGGAGGGGGGAAGGGACGTTTTTAAGAGTAGTTGGGGTTAAGCCAGAATTTCACTTTAGCTGTCCTCCATTATTACTACAGCTGTTTATGCATGCAGAAAGTGCCATCTGCCTGTGTATAAATGCATAAATGACTCCCAATAAGTGTAACCTTTTAATTATCTTAGTTTACTAATTAGTGAAACATAAAAAAGCTATTCTCTAGGATAACTAAAAAAAAGTTAGAAAATAAAGAAAATAAATGCAAGTTTTGCTAGGGTGGTACCCTGGGAACATTTTAGCTCACTGACCTAAAGAAGAGCCAGTCTAAGCTTTAAAGTGCCGGTTCCCAAAAAGTGATACAATATTTTTGTTTTAGACACACCTGGTTTCTTATATATTTTTGGTACTCCACAAGTAAAATTTCCATGTCACAGTTACCAACATTGTCTGTGTTCACATGCATATTTGCATGTCCCAGAATTTCCTTCTGCATTCCTTACAATTTAAAATAAATAAACAACAGGGACAACAGAACATCTCCAGGATGATCCCATCAAGTATGTAGACCCTGCCATAGTTCTCAACTTTGTTTCTGTCCCCGTCCACATTTTCATATTGCAGCAATTACCGTTACATTCTTCATAATTAAAATATCACAAAAAATCAACAGTGGAACTGGAATGTCCTCAAAAGGTCATAACAAGTATGAAAACCTAGATTTTACTTTCAGCACATACCAAAAAGTGAAAGATCAGATTTGGATGGAACCATTAATTATTACACTAACTATTCTCTCCTCAGTAATTTTCTCTACTTCATTTTTTAGCAGTAATGGCCCCTCGTTCCTACTTCAACCAATGTACTAGCAACCAGGCAGTGGAAAGGGGAGCACAGGAGCACACAAAACACTGTTCACTGCCACAGATGAGAACACCACACTGTGAAAAATATCCCTACTGGGAGTGCAGGAGCTGGCCAAGAAATTGCTGGAATGGCTGCTGGCTCTACTCTCTCTGCTTCCGAAACTCTCCAGTCTGATGGCTCTGCATGCTGAAATCAGCTAGAACTGCCACCCATGCCCCACTTTATAATGGAGGTATGGGAGTCAACAAAGGACATGCTGAACTGTATGCAGACACTGCATTCACTGCTGCTCTCTGCTCTTCATGTCGTTTGACATGTATGTCTTTCAGAAGCTGTGTGTTTCAGGAGAAATGACAGGGACCTTTTAATACTCAGAGATGGGAATCAACTGTTAACCTCCCTGGCGGTATGATTCTGTCCGGAATTTAGTGCTGAAAGCGGTACAATTATTTTGCATCGAAATTTGGCGTTTTTATATTGTAGGCATGCAATTCTTATGAATAACTCACTTAAATCTGTCCGAACCAGAGTCTAGTAGACATCCCGGGTATGATAAAGTTTGAAACACAAAATAATAAATTATAATATAATAAAAATATATATAAAAATGATTCAATAATGTAATCAAATCAAAAACACTGAAATTTGCTCAGTTGCAGAATAGTCGCTGTCATTAAATTTATTGTTTGATGATAAATTGTGATTTTTATTTTTTATCGGTGTTTTCTAGCTGGTCTAAAACCACTTTTGACATAAAGGGACACTTTTTGGTTGCTATGGACAATCTCCAGTTTCCAGGCAGAAAAAAAATCATTTTATTATATAAAATGACATGCAGGGCACTGGGCAGACCACTAGGGACAAAGGGGGTGTGTATTTTTTGTATACAGTACTGTAATCTGTAAGATTACAGTACTGTATGTGTACTGTGTTTTAAAACTTTTTTAAATTTGGCGCCGATCTCCGCTCCCGTGCGTCGGAACGTCGCAGGGAACGGAGACCGGCACTGTGTGAATCGAGCGAGCGGACGGCTCGCTCACACAGCGGGGAGACATCGCAGGATCCAGGGGAAAAGGTAAGTAACTTCCCCCCTGCATCCTGCACGCAAGCCCGAGTCTGGCTCGGGGTTACCGCTCCCAGCAGAAAAAGCTGGACCCGAGCCAGGCTCGGGGTTACCGCTAGGGAGGTTAAGCCCCATACACACTATCAGTTTTTCTGCTGAGTTTTTCCTTCAGGTTTACCAAAACCCTGTAGTGCAAGGGCTTGCCTGATTGCATACAAATTGAAACTCCTAAGGTTTGAGCTCATATTATATGGTTTTGGTAAATCTGAAGGAAAAACTCAGCAGAAAAACTGATAGTGTGTATGGGGCTTAATACTGACTGTTGAACCATGCAGGTTAGTCTGAAAGAGGTGGTATTCTGGTGTCATTTTCAGAGCTCTGCTATCACTTCAACATTTTTAATTCTTCTTGTTGTGATGTGTTTAAAAAATACAAAATGAAAAATAAGTCTAATTTGCAGATAACTGCACAATTTATGTACCACATACACAATTTAAAGTTGTACAGTTTGCAATTTTGCTTGTAAAGTGCTTGTAATTTATATTCTACCTTTGTTCTCAAACCAGAGAAATTATTTTGTCTATAATAATATTAATGAAACCTTGGCTCTGTAATGACATAACCCTCTCTTTTGACCCAAGACCACTTTGGATAAACCAAGTCCACTCCCCCAAACCCCTTGGGCTTTCCATGACCCAAAAGGTGGCATATTATTTTCATGAACCCTATATCCACCTCCCTCTGTCTTTCTCATGTGTTCCTCCAGACACTACCACGGTTCCTTGAGCAGTGAGCAGTGGCAGATTGATCTCCTACCCAATGGTAGGCACCAAAGTTGCTTGGAAGATTCAGCAACACATCGTCTGTAATATATCATATTTACCTGTCTGCAAGAAGGTATCCTTACCACTGAAGAGGGCATTCTTACCAGTGGCCACCATTTTAAGGGGGCATTACCTGGCAAAAAATATAAAGGTTTTCTTCTACACTAACCACTAATGTAAGCGGTTGCTCTACTGATTACCAATGTAAGGGGGCTCTTCTCCACTGACCACAAATGCAAGGGCCCATTCTCCCTTTGATGTAAGCTGTAGCTTAGGGTGTTTCATTTTTTAATGGAAAAAAATAAACTGTAAATTTTTTGCAGACTTTGCTTACACCCCGAGTCTGAGTGATGTAAAAGATATATATGCTAAATTTCAAGAAGATTGGATAATATTTATAGGTTGTACACTTTGATCTGTTTTGTAAAAGTAGGCAAAAAATACGATTTTTCAAAGTTAATTACTTTTATTGGGAAAGCTATAAATCACAAACTTAAAATACTATTAAAACTATACACTAAGATTATAAAAGGCAAAACATGTGTTATATTGATTAACTTTGAACAATGCAATCCCTTGTATTCTGTCACGTCGTGGATCCCAAACAATTCAAAGATCGTCTTTGTTTTATTAGTAACAAAATGGCTCAGGTCTTTTCCTTCAAAAAACAAATGTTTTTACCCTCTAATCGTTTTACTTCCTTTTTCTTTGCAGGTTTGGTTTCTAAATTTTTAGTCATATTTTCCTTAAAGTGGTGTTTCCACCAAAAAAAAAAAAAAAAATTGCTTTAAAATAAAAATAAAAAATAATTGGAATTTTTTTTTTTTTTTACTCACCTCTAAATGCCTGTTGCTAGGGGGTCCCTCGTAGTCTGCCACCTTCAGTGCCCGGGCACTGACATCACTTCCCCTCGGCGCCGCACAGTCATCTGGGACCTGTCACGTGTCCCAGATGACTGATCGTCGTATCACAGCGTGCGGCGCCGCTCGCGCATGCGCAGTGGGTGCTCACAGTAAGAATGCCGGTGCAGCGAGCGGAGTGGTGAACGAGGGGAGGCTTTGTTCCCCCGCATCGCTGGACCCTGGGACATGTAAGTGTCTGATTATTAAAAGTCAGCAGCTGCAGTATTTGTAGCTGCTGACTTTTAAAAAAAAATTTTTAGTGGGCACCCCACTTTAACAGCCTGAGTCATACGTTCGTACAAAAAAGCCAATCCTACGTTTGTTTCTGACAGATACCAAAGGTGTCTCTTAGCAACTGTGAGAGCACATTTTGACGTCTGTATCCAAGTAAGTGCTCAAAAGCTGTAGCATATCCAAATCATTCTTCGGAGCCCATCGACTTACAATTGCCTCATGCCAAAAGCGAACATATATGAGGCTGACAAAATGTGCAACCCATTTCATTCCTTCCAATTTTCGTTGATGAATATTCAACTGTTTAGTGAAGAGGACAATTTTAAGTGCATATATTGCCTTTGCCATCCACCTTGCTTGATGCAGTACCCCTGGGATCTTTAGACCAACCTCCTAGGTACAGGAGTGAGAGTTGTAATAACTGTTTGTAGTCTTCTCTTGGATGACTTCCGTCCTTTAGGAAATTTTGGATGTTTCATAGTTTCATAGTTAGTAAGGTTGAATAAAGACATCAGTCCATCCAGTTCAACCTGAGTGTCTACAACTGTCCCTATCCCTGTACATTGCACACTCACATCGGTCCCCACCCTCAAGGAGCCCACAAACCAAGGTCCCCATTCATATACTAGGGCCAATTTTTGGACAGAAGCCAATTAACCTACCTGCATGTCTTTGGATTGTGTGAGGAAACCGGAGTACCCGGAGGAAACCCACGCAGGCACAGGGAGAACATGCAAACTCCAGGCAGGTAGTGTTGTGGTTGGGATTTGAACCAGCGACCCTTCTTACTGCTAGGTGAGAGTGCTAACCACTACACCACTGTGCCACCCAATGTAGTTAACCATTTTCACTCATTGTTTTTCTAGAAAGCCTTGAATGGGACTTTCTTTATCCAGCATTGTTGTATAAGACTTCTTATCAAGTGAAGCCCACAGACTTTGCTTTGATAAAAGTGATCAATGTGTGCAACCCCTAAATATTATCCAAGCTATAACAGATTTTTAGGGGTTTCCTGAGAAAACGGAGGCTACTGCAGTATGGGCTCACTGATCTCATTATTCTAATGTTAACCCATTTCACATGCGTAGTTGACATTCATTCATTCTATAAATAACTTCGTAAATATTCGGGGCTAGTGTATGTTTCCATTTGCTTGTTATTGTTATTCGGGCTGCTATTAGTATATGTGAGACTATTGTCAAATATTGTTTGGGGAATCGATCTAGCCGCATTCCAAAAAGAGCTAAGGTGTGGCATAGTGCAGTGATTCTTCCAGTTATATGTGAAATTAGGTTAACCTCCCTGGCGGTATGATTCTGGCTGGAATTTTGTGCTGAAAGCGGTACAATTATTTTGCATGGAAATTTGGCGTTTTTATATTGTAGGCATGCAATTCTTATGAATAACTCACTTAAATCTGTCCGAACCAGAGTCTAGTAGACATCCCGGGTATGATAAAGTTTGAAACACAAAATCATAAATTATAATATAATAAAAATATATATAAAAATGATTCAATAATGTAATCAAATCAAAAACACTGAAATTTGCTCAGTTGCAGAATAGTCGCTGTCATTAAATTTATTGTTTGATGATAAATTGTGATTCTAATTTTTTATCGGTGTTTTCTAGCTGGTCTAAAACCACTTTTGACATAAAGGGACACTTTTTGGTTGCTATGGACAATCTCCAGTTTCCAGGCAGAAATTTTTTTTTATTATTATATAAAATGACATGCAGGGCACTGGGCAGACCACTAGGGACAAAGGGGATGTGTATTTTTTGTATACAGTACTGCAATCTGTAAGATTACAGTATTGTTTATGTGTTGTGTTTTTAAACTTTTTTGAATTTGGCACCGATCTCCGCTCCACTGCATCGGAACGTCGCAGGGAACGGAGATCGGCGGCACTCGGCACTGTGTGAATCGAGTGAGCGGACGGCTCGCTCACACAGCGGGGAGACATCGCAGGATCCAGGGGAAAAGGTAAGTAACTTCCCCCCTGTATCCTGCACGCAAGCCCGAGTCTGGCTCGGGGTTACCGCTCCCAGCAGAGAAAACTGGACCCGAGCCAGACTCGGGATTACCGCTAGGCAGGTTAAACACTGAGTTCCAAAAGCTCTTCAAGACCTTGCATTCCCATAGGGTGTGGTCGCCAACTTGTTCACATTGGCGCTAACATCCAGGTGAGGTATCAGGAAACATACATTTAAGTTTGGCTAACGTCATGTACCACTATAAACAATTTTTATAGCATTTTCCCAGTGTGAACATTGGGAAGAGCTCAGGGTTGTGGAAAGTTCCTTTCTCCACTCTGTAGGAGAGTATTCTGTCTGTAATTATTTTTCCTATCTAATGATCTGAAGAGGTTTGCTTTCAGAATGTTGGTAGTTCAAGTACAGTTGTGCTTATAAGTTTACATACCCTGGCAGAATTTATGATTTATTGGCCATTTTTTAGAGAATATGAATGATAACACAAAAACATTTCTTTCACTCATGGTTAGTGTTTGGCTGAAACAATTTATTATCAATCAGCTGTGTTTACTCTTTTTGAATCATAATGGCAACAGAAACTACCCAAATGACCTTTATCAAAAGTTTACATACCCTGGTGATTTTGGCCTGATAACATGCACACAAGTTGACACAAAGGGGTTTGAATGGCTATTAAAGGAAACCATCCTCAACTGTGATCTGTTTGCTTGTAATTAGTGTGTGTGTATAAAAGGTCAATGAGTTTCTGGACTCCTGACAGACCCTTGCATCTTTCATACAGTGTTGCACTGACGTTTCTGAATTCTGAGTCATGGGGAAAGCAAAATAATTGTTAAAGGATCTGCTGGAAAAGGTAGTTGAAATGTATAAAACAGGAAAGAGATATAAAAAGATATCCAAGGAATTGGGAATGCCAATCAGCAGTGTTCAAACTCTAAACAAGAGGTGGAAAATGAGGGGTTCTGTTGAAACCAAACCCCGGTCAGGTAGAACAACTGAAAATTTCAGCCACAATTGCCAGGAAAATTTCTCGGGATGCAAAGAAAAACCCACAAATAACAGGTGAAATACAGGATTCTATGAAAACATGTGGTGTGGCTGTTTCAAGATGCACAAAAGGCGAGTCAACAGAAGAAATCCATTACTACGCAAATGCCACAAAGCATCACGCTTACAATACTCCAAACAGCACAGAGACATGCCTCAAACCTTCTGGCACAAAGTCGTTTGGAGTGATGAGACCAAAATTTAGCTTTTTGGCCCCAACCATAAACGCTACATGTGGAGAGGAGTCAACAAGCCCTATGATGAGAGGTACACCATTCCTACTGTGAAACATGGAGGTGGATCGCTGATGTTTTGGGGATGTGTGAGCTACAAAGGCATAGGAAAGGTAGTCAAAATTGATGGCAAGATGAATTCAGTATGTTGTCAAAAAATACTGGAGGAACATTTGCATTCATCAGCCAGGAACATTCCAACATAACAATGGTCCAAAACACAAGGCCAAGTCGATCGTAATTGTCTACAGCAGAATAAAGTGAAGGTTCTGGAGTGGCCATCCTAGTCTCCTGTCTGAGATGGCAGTTCATGCAAAACAGCCCACAAATTTACAGGAACTGGAGGCTTTTTGCCAAGAGGAATGGGCAGCTTTACCATTTGGAAAGGTTGTGTGTTACTCCACGCAAAAGGATATACAAGGCAGATATTAAATATAAGAGAGAACTGCTGCCCCTACAAAATACTACCACCTGAGTGGAGTACAAATAGTTAATTGGGAGAAAAGTTTTACCATCTGAGAAGATAAAGAGCCTCATCCACAAATACCACACACGACTTCAAGCTGTCATTGATGTTAAAGGAGGCAATACACGGTATTAAGAACTGGGGTGAAAGAAAGGTTTTTGTGTTATCATTCATATTCTCTGAAAAATGGCCAGTAAATGATAAATTCTGCCAGGGTGTGTAAACTTATGAGCACAACTGTATTTATAAAACCAAGTTATGCCTTTCCTAGAAGGTGTTGTGTTATTTTAGAATGACCAAACTGCGTTGTTGACATTAGCGTATGAAGGGAGATAGCATCTGTCAAAGTGTTTTATTTAAGCCACTTTATATAGAGTCTTTGGGGTTTATTTACTAAAGGCAAATCCACTCTGCACTACAAGTGCACTTGAAAGTGCAGTTGTTGTAGATCTGAAATGAGGGGAAGCTCTGCTGATTTTATCATCCAATCATGTGCAAGCTAAAATGCATTTTTTTTTATTTTCCCTGCATGTCCCCCTCGGATCTTCAGCGACTGCACTTCCAAGTGCACTTGTAGTGCAAAGTGGATTTACCTTTAGTAAATAACCCCCTTTGTGTCCTTTGAGGTTTGCATCTTTTCTAGGATTATTTGTTAGTGCTAACTTTTTATAGTGAATAAAACATGCACAGAAAAGATCAGAGATCTTCATACTTACATATCTGGTCTGGTCGGATGACTGTTTAGGTCTTTAAATAGTTACATGGTTAGTCTGGTTGAAAAAAGACAAAAAAAAAGTCCATCTAGTTGGGGATCAGGAAGGAATCAGATGCCTATATGAACTTTACCTATAAATATTAGAATCCAGTTATTTTATGTGTATCAAGGAAAGAATTCAGGCCTTTCTTTAAATAAACTACTGAGCTGGTCAGAATCACCTCATGAGGGAGTCTATTCCACATTTTCACAGCTTTTACTGTAAAGAAGCCTTTCAGTATTTGGAGCTGAAATCTCTTTTCCTCCAGACATAAAGTGCCCCCTTGTCCTCTGTGATGACCTTAAAGTAAATAACTCAACACCAAGTTCATTATATGGACCACTTATGTATTTATATATCTTGATCATATCCCCCATTTATGTCCTCTTCTCAAGAGAGAATAAATTCAGTTCAGCTAATCTTTCCTCTTAACTAAGCTCTTCCATGTCTCTTATCAGTTTGGTTGCTCTTCTCTGCACTTTCTCCAGTTCCCCGATTATCATTTTTTTTTCAAGTAAATTTTCTTTTATTTAAACGTAAAAAGCATTTACAGAAATCTTGAACAACAGTAATACAATGAAGATTTGTAAAGCCTCAGTATACCATTACATAGAAAGTTCAGTCACGACATAAATTTGTACGTGGTGGGGGATTTGTACCTGAAATGTAATTCTACGTATTTTAAAGTTCATCAGCGAGCAATACCTTAGGGGATTGTCCAAAATACATTTGGCTGTTGCCAAGGTTTGCTGGTATTGTTTTGGAAGTCAAAGACTCATTGGGTATGGGATATGGTTATCGTATAATTCCATTTGGGTACAAGAATGGTCAGTAGTTAGAGGGGATTAGCTATGTGTTAGTTCCGTGCATGGCTTCTGAGGCGTGTGTTTGAGATGTGTGTGAAGTGGATATGTAATGCGGGTGTGTGGGTATTTAAACTGAGTGCCTGAGGGGGGTGTGGGAGGGGATGAAGAAGGAGGGGGAGGAGGAGTGTAGTGGGGTAGGGGGAAGAAGGAAGGAAATAAGGGGGAGGTATAGGAGGGGGGGTGGGATGGTTCATTGAGGGGCCGTCTCTAACTCCCCTCCTCAGTTTTTAGTTGAATTTGGGAGTTCCGATTGAACATCGTATGTGTTGGAGGGTGGCGGCCTTGAAAGGGAAAGGGGTGGCAGGAAGAGGATTGGAATACAGTTTGTGGTAGGCCGAACATAACACGATTCTGGTTGTTTTTTTTTTAAGTGAGTGGGTTGTATATGTATTCAGATCTTTTCTGGTAATGCGTCCAACAAGACAATTTTTTGCTGAATTTTGTTGGAGTGTCACGTGGGATGTGGATAGATTTTTCCTTTTCAGCGATTGCAAATTCTAATAAATCATTCTTTGAGTGTGGGTATCTGCGTTGAACTCCAGTGCAGGGGGATGCACTGTTTTGCTGTGTTAATCATGTGCATTGCTAGATATTTGTGGTAGGATTTGTGTGGTAAGGGTGAGTGGTGGAGTAGGAGTTGAGCTGGGGAAAATTCTAGATCGTAGGAAATGAGGGGGGGGGGGGGATGGTGTTGAAGTAGAACCTGTCTGTGAAAGCTTGGGGATCATTGTGTTATCAAAGTAAATATTCAACCTTTCTATATCTGCAAAAAGGCATCAGTCTGCTATGTCTGAGAAAATCGTACATATCGTATAACCTTCTATCAGTAAAAAAATAGAATCTGCTCCTGTCGTTACAACCATTTCACCCTGTATCAAGCTGTATATATTGATCAGAATACCGGTAGATCACCCATGGTGACCATGTGCTATTGAATTTCTCTGTGGTTTCTTTGGCCATGGCGGCTGTTTCTTCCATGTAGTATATGTCATTTACTGCATTAAACCATTCTGGGATGGAGGGAACGATGGTAATCCTTTTTTGACCCTCATATGATCCTAACAAAGCTGGCAGAAGTCATTACATCGGCTGTGATGTGATCCCTCACCATCATGCTCTGATATAGTATCTCTATTTAGTGGATGATATTTTAAACATATTAGTTTCTGTAGGTTATTATTCCATTAACATGTTGTTAATGTCAAAATAAATCAATGTAACATGGTGTTCTCTTTGTTCTAATCATATTTCTGCATTATACTTTATTGGTTCTTCATTTAAATAATTTCTCCTGTCCTGTCTCAGACAATTTAATTCTAATATGTCTCTGTCTTGATGTCATTGCAACTATTCTTGTTCACTGTTTGAATGTCCTACTTTTGTTTTCTGCTCTTTTGCGCTGCTTTCAGTATCTGTCTTTCATAAGCAGTCTTTTTTTTTCCAGTCATGTTTTCCATTTGTCTAATATTTGGACTAATCAAAATGTGACAATGGAAACATTGCATTTTCACTTACATGTTACATTTAACAAGTTCAGCTATTTACTGATGTATTTTACCTTGGCTATCAATGTAACTTAGTATAATAGGAATTTGCTTTTACTGATGCACAGCCATAAACAACTCTCCATTTCCTTTTCCGGTTACTTATTTGTTTTTACATCTATACACTTTATTAAAGGGTAAATGTGCTGCATCAAAATTATGCAGCCAACTGACTATTCTCTTATCAAAATTAATGTAAAAATACTAATACAAATAACTTAAAATATCACAAAGGACACTGATTTTAAGTGTTGTGATATGTTCTGCCTCTTTGTGCAAATCCATCAAATCCCAAAAGATCTTCAGCAGGGTAAATCAGCAAGCCATGCTTTCATTGCATGCTTTGTTGAAGAAGCACCCCTCTCATATCATGACAGAGATTTGTATAAGAGGATAAAATATTTCAGTGAAATTGTTTCTGTAGGCACTATATCACACTTGAAAAAAGTTACTTCTTGTATGTCATTCATAAACAGTAATAGTGAGCAAGCAGCTTCAGAAAAATAGCTAATCACAAAATTCATAATGAACATGAACATCTGAGCTGTTATACCTGTGTAAGCCTATCATGTTATCATTTTATTAAGCCAGTCCTGTGTGGATTATCATCAAGCATGTACTGGCCATCGGGACTACCCTGTGAACTAATGGCTCAGTGGGCCGGTTTCAGTGACAGCGGAGTTAGAGCAGGTAGGGACTCCCAAACCCTGTCCACCAATAATCTAATCTCCCACTGTGTAGCTGTTTAGAAAAAAAAATCTACGGGGTCTCCCCTGTGTTCGGCTTTGGGCGGATTAATCCGCAGAAGCACACTACACAGTTGAAGGCCTGGCCTTATTCATATATCAGTACACTGGAGCCATCCGGGAGCACGGCTGCAGACTAATCCGCCTAAAGTCAAAAGTGATGAAATAGTCCCCTTTCTGTCCCTGACCCCCACAGAACACAGGGAGAACCAGCAAAGTTTTTTTCTAAACAGCACACAGCTGGGTCGGGAGATTAGCTCATTGGTGGACAGAAGTTGGGAGTCCCCTCCCGCTCACCTCACCCCCCCCCCCCAGTTTCCTCCAGCCTTAGTTACCCAGCTTTGTTGTGCCCAGGAGGAAGGGAGAGGACGAGATGTACCAGCAGTGCACAGCTGGTACCGGGCTCCCGGCTCCAGAGGAACCACCTGCAGGACAAGCACTACACCTGGGACATAGGTAGAAGAAGCTGTGCAGACCAGGTACTGGGGGAACTAAGATTGATGGGCACTTGTGAGGCGGCACTGATGGGCACTAATAGGCTGCATTAATGGGCACTGGTATGGCTGCATTAATGGGCACTGGTGTGGCTGCATTAATGGGCACTGGTTTGGCTGCACTGATGGACACTGAAGTGGCTGCACTGATGGGCACTGATCAGGCTGCATTAATGGGCACTGATCAGGCTGCATTAATGGGCACTGGTGAGGCTGCACTGATGTGCACTGGTGGGGCTGCATTAATGGGCACTGGTGCGGCTGCATTAACGGGCACTGGTGTGGCTGCGCTGATGGGCACTAATAAGGCTGCATTAATGGGCACTGGTGTGGCTGCACTGATGGACACTGATCAGGCTGCATTTTTGGGCACTGGTGTGGCTACATTATTGGGCACTGGTGTGACTGCACTGATGGGCACTGATCAGGCTGCATTAACGGGCACTGGTGTGACTGCACTGATGGGCACTGATCAGGCTGCATTAACAGGCACTGGTGTGGCTGCGCTGATGGGCATTGATCAGGCTGCATTAATGAGCACTGGTGTAGCTGCATTAATGGGCACTGGTGTGGCTATGTCCTGTCCTATGCCCAATAGTAGAATGTTATTACTTTTTTTTTTTTTTGCACAATTGGTTATAGTTTTTATACTGTTTTTGTGCGTGTTTGCAAAATTAAAGTGGTCCGGTCTGGATTAAGTCCAGGGCCACATTTTTGTCCCAGTCCAGGCCTGATTATCATAAAGCACTTTTGACCTCTTCTTTTTGAGGGTCATTAGAATCTGGTAAGCCTCCACTCTTTACTCACTGTGGTGGTCTTTGTGGTGATTCCATTGCTGAAAAGCTTTGAGGTTCCTGTTGGGATTCACAATCTTCCAATTTTATTAATACACACAAGAGGACTTTTTAATTATTCTTCGGCTCTTCAGAGGCACTTTCCTGCTTAACCTACATGTATACACTTACTGTATATGTGAATATTTTCTGTTTTTTCACTTGTATGTTTTGTTTATGTGATTTTTAAATTCGCTGCACTGAACATTTTCCAATTTATGTATACCATATATTAGGGTATTGTTCCAGCTGCTTTGTGATATTACACATTAGGATTCCTAGCACTGTTTTCTTTCTTTGTTTATAGCAAGACCGCCGGCACCTCTCTTGTTAGATCCTCCAATGCTTTGACATATTCTTTTAATCCAAAATTCAAAGGATGAGCTTATTTCTTCCCCCTCGCTGATTCTTCAAACATTCTGTGGCTACTTCTCTGCATTATACAAGGTGTGTCTAAAAAGTTTGGCAAATGGTATCAGAAAACAAACAAAACAGAAGATACTGTACATACAAATTACCTTTATTGGCCTTCAAAATAATTGTCATCCTTCACAACACACTTTTGGCAACATTCATAAAGCTTCTGGAAACTGTCAGCAAAGGCCTCTTTAGGAGTCTTTTGGGTCATGGGGAAGATGGTGAAGGCCATTCCGTCGATTGCCACTTGGTAGCACCAGGTCTCATCCCCTGTGACGATGGTTCGCTCAAAGATGGATCCTGGTCAGACATGGTAATGAAATCTCCAGAGGTTTGCATTTGTTTTGCTTTCTGTTCGTCTGGCAGCTTGTGCAGCACAAACTGGGAACAGATATTCTGCTTACCTAAACCATTGCAGACGATGGTGCACACCGTGCCCTTGCTAATGCCCAATAACCGTGCCAAAATTTGTCGCACTCACTCGATCATGTCTGGGGTTCTGCTTGTTAATGGCCGACCCAAATATGGCTTATTCTTGTTTCCTTCCAGATGCAAAAGTGTGTGAACCAGTCCTAAACACATTTTCTGCGCACGGCTTCTGTCCTGTACACTTGCACCAACATTACACGCGTCCCGGTTGCCGTTTTCCCCAATTTGTAGAAAAACTTGATATTCACTCCTTGCTCCTTTGCACTGTGACCCTACTCTCAGACTGACTATATTCAACTGCCTGCAGTGGGTTTACCCGGACGGTCATGTGTACTCCACACTAGGTAGCGCTTATCAAAGTTTCTCTGGATAGGCATATGCACCTGGCACACTGTAGTTCCAAAACATCTGGGGTGCCAAGGTTCGTCATCAGTGGCCTAGGAACGATCCAATCTATTTCTGCAGGTGAAAGCTCAGGCCAAGATGAATTCATATACTAACATTCATATAAAGAAACATCTGGGTAGCAGGGATCATAACATGATTTAATTTAACGTAAGCTGTGAACAACAAGCACATACTTGAAAGATAAAAGCATTTAATTGTAAAAGAGAAAGCTTTCCAATACTGAGGACTGCTCTCCAAGACTTAGACTGGGAGATGTTATTGTCATCAAAGAACAGAGCAGAAATGGCAATGTTTCACATTGACTGTATGTAAACACACTGCAAAATGTATTACTACAGGCAACACATTTAAAAAGTAAATAATCCATAAAGAATGAGAAAAGGACATTTCAAAAATATAAAAATTAGGTTGCAAAAGAAAGTAGTAGTTTATTTGCATATAACACACACTTTTCTCACCTGAAAATAGGGGGCAAATCATGTGATCATGTTATACGCCGATACCTGGCTGCATCAGAGGGAAAGGAGGGGGCGAGCATCACCAGATTATGCAGAGCCGGCATCTCCTGTATACTCTGCGCTCACAGTCTCACACAGTCCCACCTCCTGGCCTGGCTCCTAGCATAGACGTCACATATCCTGACATTGGAGAGGTGTTCTGTCTATCATAGTAGCCGGGCCAGGAGGTGGGACTGTTTGTGACTGCGAGTGCTGAGTACACAGGAGAGTCTGGCTCTGTGTAATCGGGCACTGGTGAGGCTGCATTGATGGGCAAAGGCGAGGCTGCAGATGGGCATTGATCAGACTGCAATGATGGGCAATGGTGAGGCTGCAGTTGGACACTAATCAGGCTGCAATGGTGAGGCTGCAGATGGGCACTGATCAGGCTTCATTAATGGGCAATGACGAGGCTGCAGATGGGCAGTAATAAGGCTGGATTAATGAGCAATGGTAAGGCTGCAGATGAGCACTGATCAGGCTGCATTGATGGGCAATGGTGAGGCTGCAGATGGGCACTGATAAGGTTGCATTGATGGGCACTGATCAGGCTGCATTGATGGGCAACGGGGAGGCTGCATTGATGGGCACTGGTGAGGCTGCAGATGGGCACTGACCTTTATTTTGCTTTGAAGTTCTTTGTTTAAAATGTTAGTTGTTTTCCCTCTTAAAATTAAGATGCGTGTTATATGCCTGTGTGTGTAAAGCCCCATACACACGGTCGGACTTTTTCATCAATTTGGTCCGATCGGACAAGGTTGTTGAAAAATCAGACCGTGTGTATGCACCATCGGACAGTGTTCGTCGGTTTGTCCGTCGGACAAAGTCTTATCTCCTGCTGGAAAGATTTCCCGTCAACCCGGTCCGATCACACCAAATCCGAGCGTGTGTACGCTTGTCCGACCGGACAAAGTGCTACGCATGCTCAGATCACATTACAAGACCAAAGCTATTGGCTACTAGCCTCTACGTTGTCCCTTCGTAGGCAACAAACGTCACCACGTTCAGAATGATCGGATTTTCCGACAACTTTGTCCGATCGTGTGTACGCAAAACCAACATCAGACAAAGTATGACGGACATGGTCCGACGGACCTGGTCCACGGATTGTCCGCGCGTGTGTATGGGGCTTAATACGCCCATAAATATGGTAATTACAGACCAGTTAGTTAAACTTCTATAGTCTGGAAAATACTTGAGAGTGTGATAAAAGACCCCATAGAAGGGAAGAGTTTTTGCTAGAAAACAATATTATAAGCATTGTGACCTGTTACATTGTTTTTGTCGCTGTCATCAAAGTAGAGGTGAAAGTATATTCCTGTGTCCCAGATCATGGGGTTCAGACTTATCTTGATACCAATCCAGAGTGCTATTACATGTAAAGAGGAAAGGATTGTCGCTACTCCTGACCAGCCCAGGTGAACAAACGATAAGGATCAGCCTCAGCTTACATGTCTCCACCACACACCTTGCATTTCGCTTCATCCACCAGGGCTTAGTCATATGAGTTGGGGCAATTCTTTCCAACATTATAAGCAATAGTCAGTATGGATTCATGAAAGACTGAAGTTGTCAAACGAATCTGCTTTCTTTTTAAGAGGTGAGGTATTAGTAAGCAAAAACTTAGACAAAGGAGTGGCTATCAATATAGTATACTTGGACTTGGAAAAGTGTTTGACACAGTTCCTCACACACACCTAATGGGTAAGATAAAGTAAATAGACTTGGAAAATTCAGTTTGTAAATGGATAGTTAATAGCTAAAAGGCCATATTCAGAGAGTAGTTGTTAAGGATTCATACTCTGGTCTAAAGTTTTAAATTCTAAGGGCTCATTTACACTTGCTTTGAATTTAACACACATTAAGCGCCTACCACTTCAACATGCTTTGTTGAACACATTTAAGCACCTATGCTTTTTTGATGTGTTTGTGATGCTTCTGTGATGCTTTTTTTGAAGCTTTAATTAAGCTTTGCAAATGCCCTGTGTGAGTTGGTTTTCTATTTTTTAAAAAAGTGAAGTGAAAATAATTTAATAATTTAAAAGGGAAGCAAAGCTACTGTTGATTTAAAGCTCTTGTACCACTCCTGGTCCAGGTTAAAGTGGAAGTAAAGTCCACTTTTTAACTTGTACCAACAGGTAAACCTATAATAAGGTATACCTGTAGTTACAGTGAATAGCTCTTAAACTTGCACTGTTTAGGCAATATCCACTTTGAATGCACGTGATGTCACCGTCACATGTGCTCTGAAGGGACAGCACATCAAAGCCATACCACTTAACTACTTAAGGACCAGGCCTATTATGCAAAGTTGCAAAATTACTTAGAACCCTATACACTTGTTTTGAATTAAAAAATAAGACACCAGTAAAGTTAGCCCAATTTTTTATTATATTGTGAAAGATAATGTTAGGCCGAGTAAATTAATACCCAACATGTCATACTTCAAAATTGCGCCCACTCGTGGAATGACGACAAACTTTTACCCTTAAAAATCTCCAGAGGTGACGTTTAAAAATGTCTACAGGTTACCAGTTTTGAGTTAGAGAGGAGAACTAATGCTAGGACCTCTTAAATGTGAGATCTGGGGTCAAAAAGACCTCAGATCTCATATTTACACTAAAATAAAAAAATTATTATTATTAAAAAAAGTCCCCTTTAAGACCATTGGGCGGAAGTGACATTTGACATCGCTTCCGCCATCCAATGGTGTGGAGCCAAGCGGGGGCCACCTTTCCTTCACTCGACATCCAGCCTGTGAGGGAAGAGGACTGATTGTCTCCACCATGACCAATGGCTCCAGTAAGCAGCTGAGACAACCAGAGCGCAGCGGGAGGGGGTCTCCCATCACTAATAAAAGCGATCTTGCAGTGAATCTGCTGCTGAGACCACTGTTATCTGAAAGCGGACCGCCTGCTAAAGAAGAGGATATCTGGGTTATGGCAGCTATCTGCTGCTATAACAATGCTATTCCTCTTCAAACAGCCGACTTACAACTGCGGCGGGCTATCCGTAAGTAGTTAAAGAGTGCTTTAAAAGACTTGTATGGGGGGCTTTGGAGAAGTGAGAAGCAAGATGGAAGCAACAGAGAATATCATTTTTGAAGCTCAGCGAAGAGAAGCAAAGCAAACAGAACAGTGTGAACAGAACTCTAAGGTTTAGGGGCAGGTGCTTTGTAGGGATGGGCCGAACACCCCCCAGTTCGGTTCGCACCAGAACATCTCGAACAGGCAAAAAGTTCTAGCAAACATGCAAACCCTATCAAAGTCTATGGGGCACAAACATGAAAAATCAAAAGTCCTAATTTTAAAGGCTTATATGAAAGTTATTGCCATAAAAAGTGTATGGGGACCCGGGTACTGCCCTAGAGTACAGTGCCTGGGGGTCCCCTTAGTCTGCCTGTAAAGTGGCAAATCTGTACAATGTATAGAACATCCGCAGCAATAATGACATGTCCAAAGGAAAAATGTTATTTAAAGAGGAACTGTAGTCTGCTTACATAATTTGTAATAAAAACATCTTTGCCATTCTGAATCCAACCACTTTGCATATTATTTTATATATACTGTGATTCTGTACTAAAAACAAAATTGTTATCTTTTTTTTTCACAAAAATTGAGATTTCTTTTGGTGGTATTTACTCACCACTGGGTTTTTTCTTTTTTGACATTTTTATTTTTTTACAAAATTGTCATAACAACAAGTTATTTCTCACACACAGCATATACACACTTCCAAATTCCAATTACACCCCAAAATACATTCTGTTACTCCTCCTGAGTATAGCGATACCACACATGTGAGACTTTTTCACAGCCTGGCCACTTAGGCCGGCTTCACACTGGGGCGGTGCGGGCGGCGACTGTAAAGCAGCGCTATATTTAGCGCTGCTTTACCGTCGTTTTGGTTTTAACCCCCGCTAGCGGCCGAAAAAGGGTTAAAATCCCCCGCAGGAAGCACCATCAGGCGTTCTAGGAGCATAAATTACACATCTAATTTCATTCCTACCTACTACACTTTTGAAGGTCCTAGAGCACCAGGATAGTGGAATTACCTACAAAATGACTCCCCAACATAAATTCTTTAAGGCATGGGCTGCAGATAGGTACTTGGGTACTCTGATGGGCTGCAGGAAGGAGGGAGTGTTCCTGCTGGCATCATTTTACAATGCACCAGTATTTTTTTTTAATTTACATTCTTTTTTTCACAATCGTTTTTTTTAATTTAGCTCTCAGCGGGGAAGTCTTAACTACCTATTGACTGTGCACTCAGTGGGCGAACATCCCACTAAGTGGCCAGAAAGTTTGGGTGTTAGGCAAATAACTGAACGGATGATGTTCAGGCCAAAACACGGCCCAAACCGTTTCCCATTGTTAGTGGTGCCTGAACACTGTAACCCCTCACAGTTACTCTTGTTGGGCTCAGGAACTGACCCTGCTGTTAAAAATTGGAAAAAAATATTGAAAGTAAATGCACCTGTCAAACAAGTGCAGAAAAATTGGGCCTTGGGTGTTCATGTCCTCCCTTGCCCCCTAGTGGATGCACAGCAGTTAAACACTAGCTGCTCTGTATTATATGACAGCAGTATTTTCTTATAGCAGCTGCTGGTGTGAGCGTCTCCCAGGGAAATACAGTCACAAACTGTGTTTCTCCTACTGGAATTACTGACCAGGCTATGCAAACATAACATTGATTAAGAACTCCAAAATAAATGAAAATCCCAGAATACCATCTCTGAAAAAAGGAAGCCTTGAGGCAAAAAAGGTAACAGTATCATATTAATACAATAAAAATCAAACTATTCCTACTATAACTAAAAACCCCCAAACAATACCCCTGAAACAAAAGTCCACTATTTTTTTAGGGAAGCCTCACTGAAAAAAATAAAAAAAAAATCAATCTGATCTATAATAAAGGCCTAATCAACATAACATAAAAAATACCTCCAAAAAACAAAACAAAACCCCCTTTGCATTCAGACCTGTGCTTTCAAACCTGTACAGGTGTCATTAATTTTTACAGGCCGCTGCCTGGAATACCTGTCATTCCCCAGGCACATAGACATGCCCCTCTGCATTGAACGACTAGCAACCACAAGAATGAAGCCTAAAGTGTCACTAAATCCTTGTTTACAAAAAAAAATGCCAGTTAAATGTAATATTTAAACCCTCACCTAATGATGCATTTTTGATCAAGCTTTTAAAATAGATTTTGCATTAGCAGTTTATTTGATCACTTCCTCAGTGGCCACTCTGAAGTTTTAGCAGTATACACCTATTCATGGTCACATGCACTGTTTGCCTCAGTCAGCCCATGTGCCCTGACCAGCCTACTAGCTGGAAAAGTTTATATGTGTCGGCAGTGGCTGTGCTGAAACATAATACTGCGGTCTACAAAAGGAAAGTGCCAAGAAGGGTGGCTATGATTGCCTACAGTAAGACTGGCATAGTAATTTTTTATGAAATAGTGCAATGGTCTGATTTTAAAATTATTCTTTATTGATACAGAAGCAACCTTGACTAATAAAGCAAGTGCACTGGAGAAAGTAGGGAAAATTATATCCACTTTTTTTACTTAGGTTTAATGACTTTAGAAAACATTTTAGTTTAGTGTTTTTCATCATGAAATACTGTCATGAGGTACAAAAATGAACGTTCAGAATGTCTCTACATTCTTCCATTTGTGGCATGCGAGAGTACAAAGGCTGCATGCCTAGCTAAGTGAATTTGCTTTGAAAGCCCCCACTGCAGCCAATTATAGAGCACCCTTAAGTGACATTAATGAGCTGCTAATGCTTCTCCCATCCATTGTTGAATCTCAGCTCAGCTTGCAGGGTTAAAATATCCAGATAAGGGCACAACTCAGAGCTTCACGCACTTCTTCCTCCATGGCAACCGTGCTGGTTAAATCTGAGTTTCTACCAGTGTTGTTAATAAAAAGTTAAATGAAAAAGAACACAAAAAAGGAAGATTAAAAAAAGAATCCACGGGGAGATGAACTATTTTTAGCTCAAGAAAATATTTTAACACTTACACTTGTGAAAAGGAAACTGTAACAGGTCAGGTTTTAAATTGGAAGAAATGGTTCACTTACTATGTTTTTGTGCAATTTCTAAATATGCATTTTAATCAACAATAAATCTACCAATTAAATACATAGTTTAGCACTGTGTAAAAAAAATGTACAAATATGCAAAAAAAAAATAAAAAAAATTCTACATACATAATTAAAGAATGACATTCCTCTTGTAAACTTTTAATTAAACATATTTCAAAAATGCAGCAATGAAAACACACACATGCTGAAGTTTCTTGTTTTTCCAATATACAGTATACAGTATTATAATAGCATCATTGTAATAATAAAAGAATGATCATCATACATCATGCACACATGATCATACATGCTATTTGTATAAGTTCTGGTTCACACAGTGGCAGCTTCAAAGTTGTCTGAGGGGGTAAGAATCATTTGTACTTGGGTTGGGATAAGAGGTTTGTTGCTAGGAGGAGGAATGGAGGTGATTAAGGGGATTTGTGCTAGGTGGGGGTTGGGGGATTTTGGTTAAGAGGAGGAATGATGGGGATTTGACCTCCTGTACCCTGCTATACTGACCCCCTGCCCTCTGTCCTGCTGACCCCTGTACCCTGCCCTACTGACTCCCTGTCCTCTGTCCTGCTGACCTCTGTGCCCTGTGCTACTGACTCCCTGTCCTCCACCCTGCTGATCCATGTACACTGCCCTGCTGTCTCCTTGTCTTCTGTCCTGCTGACCCCTGTACACCCCCCAATGGACCCCCTGTCTTCCACACTGCCCTACTAACCCCCCTGTCTTCCGTCCTGCTGACCCCTGTACACTGACCTACTGACTTCCTGTCCTCCATCCTGCTGAACCCTGTACACTACCCTACTGACCCCCTGTCCTCCATCCTGCTGAGCACTATACGCTGCCCTACTGACCCTCTGTCTTTCGTTCTGTTGACCCCTATGCACTGCCCTACTAACCCTCTGTCTTCCATCCTGCTGACTCCTGTACACTGCCCTACTGATCCTCTGTCCTACTGATCCCTGTCCTCTTCCCTTGTGACCCCTGGGATCTGACCTACTGACCTCTGTCCTCCGTCTTGTTGACCCCCATACACTGCCCTGCAGATCCCTCTTTCTCTGCTGTGCTGATCCCTGTCATTCACTCTCTTCTGCACTAATAACCCCTGCTCTCCACCCAGCTGACCCCTGTCCTCTGCCCTGCTGACCCCCTGTACACTGCCCCACTGACTCTTTTACACTCCAGTGCCCACCTCTCATTCTCTGCCCTGTTGACCACCTGCACGCTGCCCTGCTGACTCACTCTACACTGTCCTACAAAATAATTGTCTCTGTACACTGCCCTACAAACCGCCGACCCTATCCTCTGCCCTGGTGACCCACTGTACACTGCCCTACTGACTCCTATACACTGCCCTGTTGACCTTGCATCCTTTACATTTGTTACTGCACCCCCACATCAGATAAGCTAGATCTGGTCCTGCTTCTCACCAAAGTGTTCATTATTTCAACAGTTGCTGGTTACTATGTAGTCCCTGACTGTTCTTCTTTAACTACTTCCTATCCACCCAATGCCTATAAATGGTGGACAGGAAGCAGCGCCGATGCGGGTTACCATACCCGTAAGTCACCTCGCATCGGTGGCTCCTGCGCGGCTCGCATAGCACTTACCCGGGAGCCAGGCAGTCAGTATGTCACCAGGGGACAGTGGATCACATTACCGCTGTGTCCAGATCATAGAAAGTTGTATTACCATGTGATTGCTGTGTGCATTCACAGCAATCATATAGTAAACAACAGAAACTGCAAGAAAAGATTGTTCTCTCTGCTCTCACTGTGAGAGCAGAGAAAACCAATGCTGCAGCCCATGAATGTACAACAGCCTGTCAGGATACATGTACACTCATAAACGGTAGTGTCAGCCTGCCCCAGTGTCCCTGATCACTGACCCCAGAATGTAATAAAAAATGAGGCGAGCCCTGTCACCTGTCCCAGTGCTCACAAAAACACCATTATACACCATACCAGCATCCTGATCACAACTATATAAAAATACCAGTGCCCTGATCACCACCATATGCCATACTAGTGCCCTGATCACCACCATACGCCATACAAGTGTCCTGATTACCACTATATGCCATACCAGCGCCCTGATCACCACCATAGGCCATACCGGCCCCCCAAATTACCACCATACACCATACCAGTGCCCTGATCACCATCATACATCATATTAGCACCCTGATCACCACCAAACCCCATACTAACATCCTGATCATTGCCATACCCCATACCAGCAACTTGATCACTGCAATATCTAATACCAGTGTCCTGATAATCCCATAGGCCTTACCAGCGTTCTGATCACCACCATATCCCATACCAGCATCCTGATCACTGCTATACACCATACCAGTGTCCTGATCACCACCATACCAGTATCCTTATCACCGCCATACCAGCGTCCTGATCACCGCCATACCTCATACCAATGTCCTGATCACTTCTATACTTCATACTAGTGTCCTGATCACTGCTATATGTCATACCAGCATCCAGCATTTTAAGGTCCCAATTGATCATTTTTCAGATATATATCCCCTAGTTTGTAGACTCTATAACTTTCACACAGACTAAATAATATACACTGCTGTTGGCTATTTTTTTTAATTGAGAGTGTAGCAGAATACATTTTGGCCTACATTTATGAAGAAAGATTATTTATTTGCAAAGTTTTATAACAAAAACTAAGCAAAAATTTTTAATTTTTAATTTATATAGCAAAAGATAAAAAACGCAGTGGTAATCAAATACCACCAAAAGAAAGTTCTATTTATGTGAAAAAAATGATAAAAAAGTACAACAGTGCTGAAAGCTGAAAATTGGCCTGGACTGGAAGGGAGTGAAAGCGTCCGGACTTGAAGTGGTTAAGGCAGGCTCAGACAAAGCAATCATAGCATATTTTATAGGTACATTAAAGCCCGGTTTTGTTTAACCACACTCCTTAATATAGATCGACCGAACACCCCTCAGTTCGATTTGCACCAGTAAAAAAAAGTGCCCATTTTGAAGGCTTCTATGCAAGTTATTGACCATAAAAAGTGTATGAGGGCACTAGAACTGCCCTGAGGGGCATGTATCAATGCAAAAAAACTTTTAAAAAAGATTGTTTTTAAAGGAGCAGTGATTTTAATGATGCTGAAAGTGAAACAATAAAAATAAAAAAATCCTTTAAATCTAGTGCCTGTGGGTCGCCTTAGTCTGCCTGTAGGCACATCTGTACCATGTATATAACCTACTGCAGCAAAACTGACATTTCTAAACAAAAAAAAAAAAACATTTAAATTGCCGTTAATACAATACCATTGCCGGCAACAGAAAAATCTGAAACAAAATGCCAAATTAAATAAAAAAACAGCATTGGGGTCCCCCCAAAATCAAAAACAGACCCTTATCTGAGCATGCAGCACGGGGGGGGACGAACGAGCACTCCCCTCCTGAACCATACCAGGCACATGCCCTCAAAATGGGGGGGGGGGGGTTGGGGCAGGGGGGCTCTGCCACCTAGTTAATGCTGGAGGAGTGACTGATTAACAGTCATGTGACCGCTCAGTTATCGGGCTTAGAGCCAACATGGAACCGCTGCAGCATCACACCGACGATGTGGCACAGACTTTTAACTTCTACCTGGCCTGGTCTCTAAGACCCCTTTCACACTGGGGCCACGACCAGGTTAGCGTTAAAGCGACACTCGTTTTAGCAGTGCTTTAGTGCTGTTTAAGTGGCACTTTTCGGTCGTTGGCAGGGCGCTTTTAGCGCCAAAGATAGGCAGGGCATTTTGGGAGCGCTAAATACAGCGCTCCCAAACCCAAAGATGCTTCTTGCAGGACTTTTCATAACGTTCCGCAATCACACTGCCCCAGTGTGGAAAGTCACACGTAAATGACTAGGAGGCGGTTTTCAGGCACTTAGCAGAGGCTATTTCCAACGCTAAAGCACCTGAAAACTGCCCAGTGTGAAAGGGGTTTATAGAGTTTAGTGATAACATACAACATAGGGTGTAGAGCTCAGAAGTACACAGCACACAGTGAGTTAAAAACTGCTGCTGTCATATAGGGTCTAGCTCTGACCAAGTCTGATAGGAGTACCAGTCCAATAAAGTGTAGTTGGATCAGCTCAGACCTTGCCCATATGTTCCTTTCTCCCCAAAAGACTGGGGTCATCTTTGTTTATGCATCATTTGCAGTTAAAAGCTACTTTCAGAACTAAAACTCTCCCTTTAGATGGCAGAATTATGTAAATCCTAGATCCTATGTTTAGTGCTGCCCCCTTAGGAGTCACTGATTAGAATGAGTCCTCTGTTCTTTGCCTCAACCTTTTCCAAAAAAAACCCTCAGCCCCTCTAACGCCCTAGGTTGAGTGTACAAACATACAATATCATAAGAAAATCACTGAAATTAATACTTAGTATCCAGTAGTAGAGCTATATAAAAGCAAACAGGCACCAAACCAGGTAGTAAAGGCAAACTTAATATATTGTTACCCAATATGGTTGGTAACAAGGTTAGCATAAAAGGAATTAACAATGGTAATAACACAATTTAGCATACAAAGTGATTAACAGTAAGGACTAGGCATTCTGTAAGATGACATTTGGCATCCAGATCACATCCTGAGTGCTGGAACTATACTGCCTAGCAAATTTACAGTGCCTTGAAAAAGTATTCATACCCCTTGACATTTTCCATTTTTTGTCATGTTACAACCAAAAACGTAAATATATTTTACTGGGATTTTAAATAAATATGTGAAAGTGTGGTGTGCATTTGTATTCAGCCCCCTTGAGTCAATACTTTGTAGAACCACCTTTCGCTGAAATTTTTGGGTATGTCTCTACTAGCTTTGCACATCTATAGAGTCACATTTTTGCCCATTCTTCTTTGCAAAATAGCTCAAGCTCTGTCAGATTGGATGAAGAGCATCTGTGAACAGCAATTTTCAAGTCTTGCCACAAATTCTCAATTGGATTTAGGTATGGACTTTGACTGGGCCATTCTAACACATGAATATGCTTTGATCTAAACCATTCCATTGTAGCTTTGGCTGTATGTTTAGGGTGGTTGTCATGCTGAAAGGTGACGTTTTCTTCTAAGATTGCCCTGTATTTGGCTTAATTCATCTTCCCATCAACTCTGACCAGCTTCCCTGTTCCTGCTGAAGAAAAGCATCCCATAACATGATGCTGCCACCACCATGTCTCACAGTGGGGATGGTGTTTTCAGGGTGATGTGCAGTTAGTTTTTCACCACATATAGCTTTTTGCTTTTAGGCCAAAAAGTTCAATATTGGTCTCATCTGACAAGAGCACCTTCTTCCACTTGTTTGATGTGTCCTCCACATGGCTTCATGCAAACTGCAAACAGGACTTCTTATGGCTTTCTTTGAACAATGGCTTTCTTCTTGCCACTCTTCCATAAAGGCCAGATTTATGGAGTGTATGACTAATAGTCACCCTGTGGACAGATTTTCCCACCTGAACTGTGGATTTCTGCAGCTTCTCCAGAGTTACCATGGGCCTCTTGGTTGCTTCTCTGATTAATGCTTTCCTTGCCCGGCCTGCCAATTTAGGTGGACGACCATTTTTGGATTATGGATTGGATTAGCAGTGCTCTGTGAGATGTTCAAAGCTTGGGATATTTTATTATAATCTAACCCTGCTTTAAACTTCTCCCCAACTTTATCCCTGAGCTGTCTGGTGTGTTCCTTGACCGTTATGATGCTGTTTGTTCACTAAGGTTCTCTAACAAACCTCAGAGGGCTTCACAGAACAGCTTTATTTATACTGAGATTAAATTACACAAAGGTGGACACTATTTACTAATTAGGTGACTTCTCAATGCAGTTGGTTCCACTAGATTTTAGTTAGAGGTATCAGAGTAAAGGGGGGTGAATACAAATGCATGCCACACTTTTTAGATATTTATTTGTAAAAATAAAATAGAAAACCATTTATCATTTTCCTTCCACTTCACAATTATGTTCCACTTTGTGTTGGTTTATCACAAAAAATCCCAATAAAATACATTTATGTTTTTGGTTCTAACATGACAAAATGTCAAGGGGTATAAATACTTTTTCAAGGCACTGTATAGTGGTGATGCTAGACTGGGCATGCACTGTTCAAAAGAAAAAGAGAATGGTAGAGGAGGGGGCTTTCAGAATAATTATAATGGGAGGAGCATTCATTTTAGATGTTCTTCTACTGGCTAGCATTGTGGCCCTATAAGAGTGTCAGTGCACTTAACGAGTTTAGGTATAGTATTGTCTCTGCGCAGGTGCAAGGTAGATGTGGTTCAGATGCGTCAAAAGTTCTGTATAATGTAGAGTAAGATTGGTATAGATGCTGTCTAGTAGGGATGGGTCCGGTGTTCGATTTGAACCCATGTTCGAATCGAACATCGGGCGTTTGCCCGTTCGGCGAGCCCAGAACTATTTGGACGGTTCGCATCAAATTCGTGTGATGCGAACGGCCCGCAATGCACTGCGCCAGTCACAGTTCATTGCTGGCTGATGATTGGCCAAGCATGCACTGTGACCCCGCATGCTTGGCCAATCATAGAGCCAGCGGCGAGGAGTGCAAAAATTGGCCACAGGCAGGATGCCTGTGGCCAATTATAGCTCAGGGGGTTTAGTACACGCCCCAAATTATACAAGGCCGCCGCGCCAGCGGCCTCGTATATTGTGTTCCAGTGTCAGTGATATTATGTGCTGCTGACTGCTGACATTATCTGCTGTGACTCTGTGCTGTTAGTACAGCATTGCAGTATCACATCTGGGGGGTGTCTATAGTATGCCTTTGAAGGGGCGCATGTTTCCTGTGCATAGAACTGTCCCTGCACAAAGTGTCATTTTTGCAGGAAAAAAAGCTATTTAAAATCACTCACGGCTAATGAATTGATGGCTCCCGTAACACAGAGAACAGTCATTCATTGAAAGTCATTGATAAAAAAAAAGTCATTGATAAAAAAAAAAAAAAAAAAGCGTGGGGGTCCCCCAAATTCAATTACCAGGCCCTTCAGGTCTGCTATGGATATTAAGGGGAACCCTGGCCAAAAAAAAATGGCGTGGGGTCCCCCTCAAAATCCATACCAGACCCTTGAGGTCTGGGATGGATTTTAAGGGGAACCCCGGCCATAAAATAAATAAAAAAATGGCATGGGGTCCCCCTCAAAATCCATACCAGACCCTTATCCAAGCACGCAACCTGGCAGGCCGCAGGAAAAGAGGGGGGGACGAGAGCGGCCCCCCCTCCCTCCTGAACCGTACCAGGCCACATGCCCTCAGCATTGGGAGGGTGCTTTGGGGTCCCCCCCAAAGCACCTTGTGTTTGTGTTATGTTGATGAGGACAAGGGCCTCTTCCCCACAACCCTGGCCATTGGTTGTGGGGGTCTGCGGGCGGGGGGCTTATCAGAACCTGGAAGCCCCCTTTAACAAGGGGACCCCCAGATCCCGCCCCCCGTGTGAAATGGTAAGGGTACCATTTTACCAAAAAAGTGTCAAAAATGGTAAAAATGACAGGAGACGGTCTTTGACAATTCCTTTATTAAAATCTTCTTTCTTCTGGTCTTCCTTCTTCCTTTCTTCATCCTTCGGTTTCTTCATCTTCTACTTCTGGCATCTTCTTCCATCTTCTTCTTCCTCCGATCCGCTTCTTCTTGCTCTGGTCTTCTCGTCCGGCATCTTCTTCCACGGCGTCGGTGTCTCTTCTGGGCCGCTCCGCACAATGAGAGGCTCCCACTGTGTGAGGCTTCGCTGCGTCTGACAGGTCTTTTATAACAGAGGGCAGGGCCACCTGGTAACCCCGCCCCCTCTGACGCACGGGGACGTCATGGGGAATTCCCTATGGCTTTCCCCATGACGTCAGAGGGGGCGGGGTCACCAGGTGGCCCCACCCTCCGTTATAAAAGACCTGTCAGACGCAGCAAGCCTCACACAGCGGGAGCCTCCCATTGCACGGAGCGGCCCAGAAGAGACACCGACGCCATGGAAGAAGATGCCGGACGAGAAGACCAGAGCAAGAAGAAGCGACTCAGAGGAAGAAGAAGATGGAAGAAGATGGAAGAAGATGCCGGAAGGAGAAGATGAAGAAACCGAAGGATGAAGAAATGAAGAAGGAAGACCAGAAGAAAGAAGATTTTAATAAAGGAATTGTCAAAGACCGTCTGTCATTTTTACAATTTTTGACACTTTTTTGGTGAAATGGTAGGGGTACTTTTGTACCCCCTTAAAATTTCACACAGGGGGGGTTGGGATCTGGGGGTCCCCTTGTTAAAGGGGGCTTCCAGATTCTGATAAGCCCCCCGCCCGCAGACCCCCACAACCAATGGCCAGGGTTGTGGGGACGAGGCCCTTGTCCTCATCAACATGGGGACAAGGTGCTTTGGGGGGACCCCAAAGCACCCTCCCAATGTTGAGGGCATGTGGCCTGGTACGGTTCAGGAGGGAGGGGGGCCGCTCTCGTCCCCCCCTCTTTCCCTGCGGCCTGCCAGGTTGCATGCTCGGATAAGGGTCTGGTATGGATTTTGAGGGGGACCCCACACCATTTTTTTTTTTGGCCGGGGTTCCCCTTAAAATCCATCCCAGACCTCAAGGGTCTGGTGTGGATTTTGAGGGGGACCCCACGCCATTTTTTTTTTGCCGGGGTTCCCCTTAATATCCATAGCAGACCCGAAGGGCCTGGTAATTGAATTTGGGGGGACCCCCACGCTTTTATTTTTTTTTTTTTTTTTTTTTTTTTCAATGACTTTTTTTATCAATGACTTCAATGAATGACTGTTCTCTGTGTTACGGGAGCCGTCAATTCATTAGCCGCGAGTGATTTTAAATAGCTTTTTTTCCAGCAAAAATGACACTTTGTGCCGGGACAGTTCTAAGCACGGGAAACATGCGCCCCTTCACAGGCATACTATAGACACCCCCCAGGTACGAAATTTAAAGGAATATTACACTTTTATTGTTTCACTTTAAGCATTATTAAAATCACTGCTCCTGAAAAAACGGCCATTTTAAAAAAAAAATTGCATCGATACATGTCCACTGGGGCAGGACTCAGGTCCCCAAACACTTTTTATGACAATAACATGCATATTAGCCTTTAAAATTAGCACTTTTGATTTCGAACGTTCGCATCCATTGTAATTAATAGGGTTCTAATGTTCGCACAAACTTTAGGTTCGTTCACGGGTTCTGGTGCGAACCGAACCCGGGGGTGTTCGGCTCATCCCTACTGTCTAGGTTTGGAATAAGTGTGGTATAGAGTGCAGTATGGGATGCAGTATGGATTGGGTATACTTTGTGTCCTGCTCTCAGTGGCTCAGTCCTTCCTAGCAGTGTCAGCAATGGGTGAATAGCCCTCTCACTATTCCCCAGGATGCTGCGTTGACCCCTCCTGACCCTTGGGGAGACATCTCTATGTGGGAAGCAGGCAGCAAGCACACAGTTTAACTGACTCTAACTTTTACATCTTATTAGTGGATAACTCAGCCGCCGCCCTAGCCATATCTAGTCGTCTTCTATAGTCGGCAGGAAATATTGTATGTTTTTATTGTTTTTCTCTTTGCTAAATTGCTTATTTTTAAACTTTTGTTGTATTATAGGCTCGGAACATGTCGAGCCATTATCTCAACTAATCTGGACCTACACGCCTGGACCTACCACTACAAGACTCAGCTTATCCTTAATCAATCTATTACGATTATCGTTAAACCAATGGTTTTGTATTGTACACCTCACTATGAGTCTTACTGTAGGATGTCAGATCTATCTTTGTATAGGCCCTGTTGATACTATTTTATACTGTCTGCACATGTAATTGTTTATTCTTTGTTACTGTACTCTGTTAAATAAATTATATAATTTTTTAGAGTTATTACTCATGTGCCTCTTAAAAGTCCAATAATACTAGCTTTTTTCTTCGATAACTCAGCTGTACCAGCATTGGAATTTGTTTCCCCCAAGTGATTTGTGTATATACAGTGTTTTTAAATTGGGTTGCCTTGAATCATTACACCTCCTCTGCGGTTGACCACGTACAAGGGGTGTGGGTGCTCGGCGTGGACCTGTGGGTTATCTCTAGCCATCCCTTAGCCCTAGCGTGACTGTGTTTCTCCACTGCATAACATCTAGTCACTTTGGGGTTGGAGTCTTGAGAACATTGTTGTACTCTTGCACTTCCTGAAGAAGCCAAGATTGGCAAAACATGTAGAAGAAGCAAGTGCATTTGGAATACAGCACAACGTATCAATACCAAACAACAATTTGTTTAATCATTTATATGAAATTGTATTTCTCTTTTGGTGTTTAACAGTTTAATATGGATTACTATAAATATTGTATGTTTTAAATATATTTATTTGGTGGATTCATCTGGTACCTGTAAAAAAAATCCCATTCCGGGGCGTGGCCTGCAACGGAGCTGAATGGCAGCATAGCTCCGGAGCTCCGGTGACCCGGTGGACTCAGCGACTACACAACGGCTCAAACACACCTCGTTTGTATCCCTGCAAATGGCGTTCCGACCCGGGAGACGGAGGGGACCATGCCCCACAAGCGAAAGACATTTTTCAAACCCCAGAGGCTGATGGACGACTTCACTAGGCCGCGGTCTGGAGGTAAGCAAGATGGCGCCGGCGCGTCCTCACCCCCGGCCCACGACCAACAGCCAAACCTACCAGACTACAACATTTCACCCCTCAATAACATCCCAGAAAGCTGCACAAGCTCCCCAGCCACTCACTCACCGTCAGGAAGCCCGGCCAAGTCCAAACTTAAGCTGGATGGCGAAGGATTTGATCCGGCCATGAGCCCAGTCTCAGACATGGGGGAGGACACGAGGGAGCTGCCAGAATCCATCACCTCTTTCCCCACTATGAATCAACCGGTGCTTGACACTGTCCTAAAAGACATGCTGGTCTCACTAAGGAGTACTTTGCAAACAGACATGATTAAATGCATGCACCAGATCAGTGGGGAAGTTAAAGCGGTAGAAGGCAGAGTTGACCACATTGAGAGGAAGATGGGGGAATATGCATCCACCATCAATGAACAACCTTAAAATCAGGGGGATCCCCGAGTCAATACAACCGTCTGACCTGAGAGCATATGCATCCGACCTATTTACCTCCCTCCTACCTGAAATTTCCGTGATGGAGATCACCATAGACAGAATCCATAGATTGCCCAAACCGTCACATTTACCTGAAAAAATCCCAAGGGATGTGATCCTACGCCTACACTTCTTTCATGTGAAAGAACAACTGATGCAAGTGATGCGCAAACAAGAACAGATCCCACCACAATATCAAAGTCTGCAATTTTATGCGGATCTCTCCCAGCACACTCTACAAAAGAGGAGAAACCTAAATACAATCACCAAAGTGCTTAGAAACCATCATATCCCGTACAGATGGGGATTCCCAACAAAAATCACCATAACCAACCAAGACAAATCATTTGTTGTGGACTCACTTGAAAAAGGCCTAGCCTTATTGAAGGAATGGAAAATTCTCCCTGACTCAGATGCAAACATCAATCCCCACCCCAACCGACCTAACTCAATCCAGGACTGGAAGGCAGTCTCACAAAGGAACGCCAGGTCACATGTGTAACACCATACAGGAATCAGTAAACGACACATGTCCACCCGAGGGTCTCCGGTCAGCCCAATGGGCCAGAACTTTCCCCTCATACCTGAATTAGCAGCAAGTAGCTGCACTCAGACACTTCCTTCGGGAACAATTGAAGATGAGCCCCTACAAGGCTCCAGTGAACCAATCTTCACACGCGCTATTGTTTGACCTCACACAGGTTATATGTTTCTGTTCTTTCTTGTTTTTTTTCTCCTCTTCTCTCTCCCCACCCTTCTCTCCGCCCAGCTGGACCCACAAGGATGGAACTCAAGTCATCTCCGCCAAAAGATTCTTCAGTATCGGACCACATGCCCTTCTTCGCACCCGAATACCATGCATCAACACAGAAGATATGGACTGGTCCATAAACGCAGTGAGTAACCGAAACAAGCACCCGCACATACCACTAAAGCTCCACACTGGATTGTCTGGGTCCTCTCGTCGAGAATCCAGACAATGGATGAAGCATAATCTACATTCCCAATATGGCTATTAACTTTATGTCCATGAATGTCAAGGGCCTTAACCACCCAGTTAAAAGAAAGTCACTATGGAAAGAGGCATTGCAGCAGAAAAGCGACGTAGTGTGTGCACAGGAATCACATTTCTGTGCAAACATGGCGCCTTCGTGCAAACACAAGAACTTTCCACACATTTTCTTTGCCAACGCTGCATCCAAAACAAAAGGAGTGCTAATCGCAGTGCGAGACACTGTGGCCTTTAAATTACACGAGGAATATAAAGACACCAACGGACGATTTCTTATTCTTGTCTGTGACATCAACCAAACAACCTACACTATAGTAAACGTATACGCACCCAACAAGCATCAAATCCACTTCTTTCACAAACTCATGAAAAAAGTCAATAGCTACAAGAAAGGTCTGCTGGTGTTATGTGGAGACTTCAACATAGTCCCTGATCACAAGATTGATACTACCACTACAGCCACCCGCTCACCCATGTCTCTCCGTGACTCATTACACCAAGAAGATTTACATGATGCGTGGAGATGTCTCCACCCAGGTGAAAGAGACTATTCCTTTTTTTCTTCGCCACATCACACGTACACCAGGATTGATCTCTTCTTGGTAGACCAACGCACACTATCCAGAACTATAGCCTCAACAATAAATATGATCACATGGTCTGACCATGCGTCCATCACCCTCTCCTTGAAAGACGCTTCCAACATTGATACCAGACCCCTCTGGAGAGCGAACTCTTTCCTCATGCAAAACCCAAGCAACAAGATACATATTGAGGAACAATTGAAGGAATTTTTTTCTCTAAATGAACCTTCTATGCACAATAACTTCGTCCTCTGGAATGCTCACAAGGCATTCATCCGAGGAATCTTTATCAAACTGGGGGCAAGGGCGAGAAGGCAGAGGCAACAGAAACTAAAAGATATTACAACCGAAATATTTAAACTAGAAGCCCAAAACAAAAATCAATCATCCCAAACACTCTCCACTACACTGACACGACTAAGACAAGAACTCCGAAACCTCCTACTGGAGGAATTTGAAAGGAACATAAAAAGACTCAAAATGACTCACTACGCCCAGGGCAACAGAGCAGGCAAATTACTTTCACACCAAATCAAAGGACACAGACTCAAAACAAAAATTCCCTACATCATTCACCCCACTACAAAACATCACATGCAACACCCACAAGACATAGCCAACGCTTTTAGCCACTACTATAGCACGCTGTACAATCTGAAAGACGACATAAACACCCCACAACCCACCACAGGACTGATAAATGACTTCTTACACAAAATATCTCTACCAAAAATCTCACAACAACAAGCAGACTTTTTAAACCTACCCTTTACTGAAGACGAAATTAGAAGGACAATAGACTCACTTCCTGCCAACAAATCCCCTGGACCAGACGGATTCATAGGAGAATATTACCGCACATACAAATCTATCCTTACGCCTTATTTGTGCAAAATCTTTAATACAGCGGCTGCCTCCTCGTCCTTCCCCTCAGAAATGCTTGAAGCAATCATTGTAACCCTACCCAAGCCAGGGAAGGAACCGAATACCCCGGCCAACTTCAGACCCATATCGCTATTGAACAACGATGTAAAAATATATGCCAAATTAATAGCGAACCGTCTAATGGACATACTACCCAGCGTTATTAATGCCGATCAGACGGGTTTCACTAAGGGGCGCCAGACTTCAGACGCCACTAGGAGATTAATTAATGTGATCCACTTGGCCAATCTACGGCAAGGGCCTTCTCTGCTGTTGGCCTTAGACGCAGAGAAGGCCTTTGACAGGGTCCACTGGGGCTACCTAGAGACAGTTCTACAGAAATTCGGGTTTTCGGGCCCCATACTCCAAGCAATTCTGGCCTTATATTCCAAACCTTCTGCTCGTGTATATACCTCGGGGATCTTGTCGAACCCTTTCTTCATCACCAATGGCACTCGCCAAGGGTGCCCCCTTTCACCGTTAATTTTTAATTTGATACTGGAGCCCCTAGCCACTTATATCAGAAACCAACAGTCCATCACCGGGATCCACTCCCATAAATCAGAACACACTATAAGCCTGTTCGCGGATGACATTATTCTAATGCTGACAAACCCTGAAACTTCCCTGGCTTCGGTACACAAATCACTGCAAATGTTCCAAAAAATTTCATATTATAAAATATTTAGGAATTAACCTTACGGCCACCACCAAAGATCTTTATGATGCAAACGTTAAACGACATCTCCAAAACAGAACTTCTATGGTCAGGACGCTTAGCAGCATTCAAAATGATAGTCCTCCCACAATTAATATATCTCTTCAGAGCACTGCCTATTCCAGTCCCTAATAAGTATTTCCATAAAGTACAATCTCTCATAAATAAATTCCTCTGGAGGGGGAAAAAAGCTAGATGGGCATTCAACAAGTCTACAGCAGCAAGGAATGCAGGGGGAGTGGGACAAGTAGTGATTAAGGACTACTACACAGCGGCAATATTAGCTCAACTGAGAGTTTGGTTCCCAAGTTCCCCAAACACAAAATGGCAAGAATTAGAAGAATTTCAGATAAGGGGACATGACCTATACAGCTATGCTCCCCCTATGCAAGCGTCCATAACAGCCTGGAAATCACTCTTATCCTCATACCCTGAAAGCGCGCAAACCACTCCACTTCCAACCCCAATAACCAGTCTTGCACTAGCCATCCCAGATCTAAATGTGACCCATTGGTCCAAGAAAGGCATCACCAAAATCTCAGACCTAATGATAGGCCCCTCAATAAAAACGTTCAGGGCATTACAAATAGAGTTCTCCCTTGAAAAATCAGAACACTATAAGTACATCCAGATTCAACATTTATTAAACTCCACCTCTGCCCCCCCTTCCGAGATTCACTTACCTTGGAGAATAAACATGTTCCTTACGAAAGAAACTACAAACATCAAAGGAATATCTCTATTCTACAACTCCATAAGCAACAAACTAAGTTTCACCAAGCTATCCAACATCATAGCTTGGGAAAATGAACTAGGTACACAATACACCTCAGATCAATGGCAACAGGCATTACAAACGACATACAAGTCCACTAAATGCATTAACCTCTGGGAACTAACACAAAAAATCCTACTACGTTGGTACTTAACACCACATAGGATTGCCAAATTCGACCCACATACCTCCCCACTATGTTGGAGAAACTGCAACAAACCAGGCACCCTTATCCACATACTGTGGGAATGCCCTCACATCAGAGAAGTCTGGTCCAAGACTTTCCAGATAATAGGAACAATATGCAAAACGCTGGTCCCCTTGGATCCAGGGATGGCCATCCTGTCCTTGGGAATCACCGCATACCCAAAAAATTTTAGAACTATAATATCACACATTTTACTAAGCACAAGACTAGTCATCATGAGACACTGGAAGGACAGCAACCCACCTCATATTAGAGAAATACTGAACACCACCTCCACCCACGCCTCATACGAAATAATGTTTGCATCATCGCAAGGCAGATATAACCTCTCGCTAAATAGTTGGAAACCGTGGACTGACTGGTACACCCTAAACTTAGATTCTTACCTAGACTAACATTCTTGAGGATCTTGGAGCCCCCTGTACAAAGATCAGACTTGAGCGGAGAGAATATCCCTTCCCCTGCCCCCTTCCCCTCCTTCTTTCACCTATCTTCGTTCTCCTTTCTCCCCTCAACCCTTACTTTATTTGTTCAAATGTGTTAAGTTGACGTCCCAGCTAATAATCCTGAAAATACCTAAACTAACCTAACCATATACTAAGAATAAGTGTTTTTGATGTTATTACACCTAACCATTCTAAGAAGACCACGTTTCCCTGGGAGGGAGGAGATCCCCTCCAAGTGACAAATTGTGTACCCCGATGGGAAGTCGCTGGGGGGATCGAATCCTTCTCGTGGCAACAGGGGGCGCGGTAAGAGCACCCGATCGCCAAAACAGTTACAGGTGCACTAATAAGACAGTCAACTATACGGTACCAGTTGCATTATATGACTAAATATGATGAACAAATGCTATGTACCTTATGACGACCTGTTGTCGTATTTCTATGCTCTACCTTTTACCAAAGTTTTGTATTATTCTTGAAAAATATTCAATAAAAAATATTGTTAAAAAAAAAAAAAAAAAAAAAAATCCCATTCCTTTTGTTACAAAAATACATATGGAGTAGTCTCTGTACTTGGCTGTGGGTACTCAGGTCCCACAAAATCTTCTGCTGCTTCTGCTGCTTTTCACCTTGAATTGCAACAATATTACAGTCAGATGATCAAAGACCAAAGTAACACTTGGAAAATGCCTCTCTACTGTCCACACCAGGACTACATTAGGCAACTTATTCAGTGTAGTCTAACCACAAAACAAGGCAAAATTCCTTGTCTCCTACCTGACTAATTCACACCATTACATTGTGGTGTTGTGTGCTGAAAAAAGTACAGCAGTGAGGCAATCCACATATCACATATCACTGCTTTCAAAAATAACATAATGGAATGTCGCTTTCTGTCATTTCAACAAAGTTTGTTTAAAAAAAGTAAACTGTCATCCTACAACACACCAGCAACTGCGTTATGGACCAGCTGCTGGTGTAAATGGGCCCTTATAGTTAAACTGGCCATACACTGTTCCACAGGAACCATCCAAAATTTTAAAAATTATTCCACTTATCCCTACTCAGCGTAGTGTAAAATTCAGTGCCAACTAGTACAGCTCAGTATAAAATATTTCTGTTCTGTGTAGTGTTAAACAAGGGATACTAATTTTTTTTTTAAGATTTATACCCAACAAATGTTTGCTATTTTGTTGTATCTGTTTTTCAGTTAGTGCATTTTGCACTAAGTACCACTGTTTGATGGATGATTAAGAAGAAATCCTAAATTATGTATAGGTATTTTGCTCCACAAATGAAGCATTTTGTGGAATTCTCCATGTGCTGCAAATATATGTGTATGCCTATTACGCTAGGGACCTAAATTAAAAACCCAAAGTTTTATAAAGCACTTGCGGGAAGTGGAGATTAAGTTAACAACTTAACAAGTGCCAACTGACTGATTCATGGCCAAGGTCACAAGAAAGCATTTCCATGAGGTCAGTCTGCAGTCTCTTCACAACCCCTTCCCAAAAATGTCTTATGAAATAATTGTTACCTGTAACTAGGTACAAATAATTCAAGAATGAGGATTTTTTCTAAATAGAGATTATTTATATTCAGTTCTTTAAATTCCTCAGCCATCTTTTTCCTAACTTAGTCATCTGACATCACATCAAGGAGGGGAAAAAGTGGAAGTTTGCCTTTAACACCCGGGAAAGTCATTATGACTATTTGGTACTGCCTTATGCCTGATACACACAATGAGATTATCTGACGAATGATCGACTTTTTTTTGCATGCTAGTCTCGTATAGAAAATTAAGAGGTTACTAAAGTTCCAAAAAATTATCATATGACAGAATAAAAATTCGGAAGTGATATAATGTGTTGCATTGTATTTGTATTATATTTTTGGATGAATACGGTACTGATTAAACAAAAAGCATACGATCTGGTATCGTACGAGAAAAATGTTTGTGCTTGTCCCATTAGATAATTTTGCATGAATTGTTGTGATCGGCTCTCAAAAGCTCTCAAAAGCTAAAGTGTACTAATGATCAGATTATCTTATGATCGATTTGAAAGCAGTATTTTTCGCTTGATTTTCTGTTTGTGTATATGGGCCGGTAGAGGTTAATGCACCTTTTATTTTTTCAGAATTTTACTAATAACATTTTTACTGTGATTTGATGTATGTTGTATAGTCATAAACTTGGATGACAGTCTGATCTTTTCCGGATCTGGAAACAGTAAAATTAAAAAAAGTGTACTGTAATTATCGGCCCACTGCTTACTTGTAGATTATGGGTGACTTGTTTTCTCAACTTTCCAATTCCATTTTCCTTTTGGAATGCTTAGGGTTACCATACATATTACAATTTGACCATACATTTTTGTACAATCATTCTAAATTTACCAAAACTATGTAATATGAGGACCTAGCTAAACAACTCGATCAAGATGCAGCCAAGCAGGCAGGCCTAGTACTGCATAGTTGTTGGTAGAACTTTAAGCCTGGTACACACTACACATCGACAGCTCTGGTTGGAGCCGCTGTACTAACCCTGCCAGAACACTCCAATCAGCGCTCTCTGCCATTAACAGAGAGTGCTGATTGGGAGTCGATCAGATGCTGGTTTTCTATTCGGCCGACTTCTGTCAGACAGACCAACATACACATGGGCCGAATGTTGGACCTTTTTTTTTATTTTTAACCGGCTGTTGTCTTTTGACATTCGGCCTGTGTGTATGGGGCCTTAGACCTGCTGTGTCTAGTTGCTTGTCCCTGCCATTGGCTGCATTTGGCCTCCAGCAGTAGAGTGAAGGCTTGATTCACATGATCATGCATGACTGCAGGTATTGTACCTCTTTCCACACCCTTAACCACCCGCAGCCAAAACGGCTGCTGTTAAAATTGTGCAAGGCTGACATTCATTCTTAACCCTCATGCATCCAAAAACGTAGCACATTTGGGGGTGTGGGAACCGTAAATAAATTACATGGTCCAAAAGCACCATGTGATTTTGAAGCCTCTGCATTTTTAGAATTGTGCAGGAACCTTTTTCAAATTCTTCTTTTAAATTCTATTTCAAATGCGGCCTCGAAGATCCTCAACAGTGTAAACCAGGGGTTAATTGGCATCAAAACCTTCAGAGAGCCTACTTTTTATTTTTTTTAAATACTTAGATCTACTCACCTGTGATGACTCAGTTTCTTCAAGATTTATTGCTGTGCTATCCTTACTCATTTAAATGAATTACCTTTTGCTCCCTCCTGGTATGAGTTATACTCAACCCATTATTGAACTTGTCTTGAATTTAGTACTGAGTTTTGGTTCTGCCGAAATGTTGACTGTCACTACCCAGGTAATTCTGAGCATCAAACAATACTGGAGCCTGCGCCTTTGTCAGAGCTTCTATATCCAGCTGATGACACAGACCTCATTCTGTGATAGATACTACTGTTAAACATCAAACACTGTTGCAGTGTGCTGTGTGAACATTCACAATGTTCACTCAGTTTTCTGTGATCTTAACTCTCTTTCATTCCCTGCATTCATGCTCTTTGTGTCATTAGAGTGGGTGTGTTTGGAAATGTTTCTTCTGCGTGACAAGTAGTCCACACTACACTATATTGCCAACATAAGGAACTGAGGTGGACTGCTAATAGAAATGCTGGGGAGAAAAATTAAATACTGAGCAGGGAGGATGTGTTTTTTGAATGTACTTCAATAATTATTTATTTATTTTTGATTGGAGTGAGATGTCTCTACATCACACAAGGTTTGATTATGGGCAGACTGCCTTGAAGAGATACAAATACTATTCAATCTGATTCCTAAAAACACAGCATGTAAAGAACTACTTTAGACGTGCATATGTGGAAGGATCGCCAGACCAAAAAATAAGAGTCCAAATTAATGTATTTATGTTGTGTCAAAAGACAGCCAATGTGTTTCGGGGGTCAAAGGAACTCCCTTTTCGTGGGGGCTACAATAAAACATAATTTAATGTCAAAATACTGTAATTGTAATATCATTCATCTTAAAAATTAACACATTTTTAGCATTTAATATCTTATATTCCCTCATTTCTTTATCATCATTTTATTTCATGTATGCATGTTTGTGAATATGCAGGTATTTTTGGATGCACATATGTGTACGCACATGTATATGTATGTTATCCATGATTTTTTACGATTGTTAGGCTCATGATTTTATCAATCACAATATTTTTACATTATATCATGTTTTATTGTAGCCCTGATGAAGAGTAAGTGACTTTAACCCCAGAAACGAGTTGGCTGTCTTTTAACATGACACCAATAAACAAATTTGGACTCTTATTTTTTGGTCTAGCGCTCCGTATGCACGTCGTTTCTTTGTAACCTGCTTGAGTACCTACAGTAGGGTACTGCGAGCAGCTTAACCTAAGTCAGTGGGCTCGTCAAATGTTACTTGCCCTCTCACTACCTTGTTTAAACTCATATCAAAGTCCCAGCACCGCTTTGATGCCCTTTTTTCAAAATAATGACTTTAGGGCTGATGTCTTTTTGATTATTTGTCTTCCAATTCAGACATATCCTTAGCCTCGAGTAAAAATCCCATATAATTGCAAAAAAATAAATAAATGCCATGGAGCAATCTAATAGTTTGGCCACATCTGAAGCAGAATACAATTTACAAACAGTTACAGTATGAAGTAGACCCTTTTGCTAAAATAGTCAAGAACAATTTAAATACCAGAAAAAACATTAGAAACAAGTAAAACAATAACGAAATCCATGGCTATTTGGAACAATTCGGGTTGGAAAGCTGAGCAATTGGTTCCACATCAGGCAACATGAGACAATTTTTAAAGTAATAGAAACTCCATTTATTGCACCAGCTGATTATGGATGTGTGAGCATGGAGCAGGGAAAACCTGTGTTCCAGTTGAGGTGCGGGCTAGTGAAAAACTAGTAACTAGTTTTGTAACTGTAAAATGTAATGCATCAACTCTAAATAGCACCTCAGCAGTTTGACTGGAAACAATCCCTTACTGAAAAGAGGCAATAATTAAAGCAGTTGTCAACCCTAAAATAAAAAACAGGTTTATACTTACCTGTTCTGTGCAACAATTTTGCACCTCCTCTTCTGTGAGTGTCCCCATAGCAAGCTGCTTGCTATGTTGTAGTATACTGTATGTGTATATATATATATGTATATATATATATATATATATATATATATGTATGTATGTATATATATATATATATATATATATATATACATATATATATATATATATACATATATATATATATATATATATATATATATATATATATATATATATATATATACACACATATATATATATATATATATATATATATATATATATATATATATATATATATATATATATATATATACTCCTGATGTATGTGCATGGACAGGTAGCCGTCCAGTTACACATGAAAAGAGAAGTCTTCAACATTGATAGAAATTGCTGGCTATTCCTATGCTAATTCTAAAAATGTTAATTGACCAAATAGGCAATTGTTTGCTGCCCTTGGTAATGAAGGTTGTAAACACTACAGCTGGCCTTAATTGGTCTTTTCAGCTTGATTAACAACCAGATGAAAAGTGTTTGGTCAGCCAATCAGAAACTCCTCCAGGATCAATAACTGGTATTTCAGGAGGAAGTTGTAGCTGTTTAGAGAGGGATCAGGATCTAAGAAATTATTATCGAAGCACAGGTCTTGTATATAACACATATTATTGCATGCTTAGAATCTACCTATCTGCACAATATAGATTGGACATACACAAAAGGTGTGTACTTTCTGATGAGGCAAATTAAATGTTATTGAGGGCAGCACTAGATCATCTGATACCAGAAGGAATACAAGGTCATATATGTGTTGCCTCAGGCTCTGACACAAGCTACCAACTTCTTAGTTTGGAAGCACAGGCTCAGACATGGTGACATGTTTCTTACAGTACAGGCAGAGACCAGGTATACAGTAATATGTCTTATACTCTTTGTCTCCCTATTTTTACAGGTGCTTCCAGAGGCAAAGAGGAAGGGCTCTTAGTCTGTAAACATATTAGCACATTTTTTTTTGGGGAGATACATAACAAATAGATGATGCCAATTGCTGTCATTCAAATGCATAAAAAAAATGTAGGCACTAGAGTTGAGCGGACACCTGGATGTTCGGGTTCGGGGGTTCGGCCGAACTTCGGAAAAAAAGTCCGGGTTTGGGACCGAACTTGACCCGAACTTGACCCCGAACTCCGAACCCCATTTAAGTCAATGGGGACCCGAACTTTTGAAGACTAAAATCGCTGTAAAAAAGTAATGGAAAGGGCTAGAGGGCTGCACATAGACATGGGAACCGTCAAAAAATTTGTTTTGTTTTGTTTTATTTCGTAAAAAAAACTATTTGTAATTCGTGTACGAAATTTCATTCGAATTCGTCCGAAATACGAATTTCGTACGAATCGTTAAAAAAATTTTGAATTGTTTTGAATTGTTACGAATCGTTAATAATCACTCACGGCTAATGAATTGCCGGTTCCCGTAACACAGAGAACAATTTGAATCCAACTACCAAATATCGAATTTCAACTAATACGAAAGAAATTATTATAGCGGATATAACGAATGATTCGAATGCTTCGAATGAATTCGGGATTCAGTATATCTAATATCGAGAACTGTCCCTGCACAAAGTGTAATTTTTGCATGAAAAAAAGCTATTTAAAATCACTTGCGGCTAATGAATTGCGTGGGGGTCCCCCCAAATTCAATAACCAGGCCCTTCAGGTCTGCTATGGATATTAAGGGGAACCCCACTTAAAATTTAAAAAAAAAATGACGTGGGGTCCCCCCTAAATATCCATACCAGACCCTTCAGGTCTGGGATGGATTTTCAGGGGAACCCCGGCCAAAAGAAATGGTGTGGGGTCAACCTCAAAATCCATACCAGACCCTTTATCTGAGCATGCAACCTGGCAGGCTGCAGGAAAATAGGGGGGGACGAGAGCACCCCCCCTCCTGAACCATACCGGCCACATGCCCTCAACCCCCAAAGCACCTTGTCCCCATTCTGATGAGGACAAGGGCCTCATCCCCACAACCCTGGCCATTGGTTGTGGGGGTCTGCGGGCGGGGGGCTTATCAGAATCTGGAAGCCCCCTTTAACAAGGGGACCCCCAGATCCCGGCCGCCCCTGTGTGAAATGGTAATGGGGTACAAAAGTACTCCTACCATTTCACCAAAAAAGTGACAAAAATTGTAAAAATGACAGGAGACGGTCTTTGACAATTCCTTTATTAAAATCTTCTTTCATCTTCTGGTCTTCTTCCTTCTTCCTTTCTTCATCCTTCGGTTTCTTCATCTTCTCCTTCCGGCATCTTCTTCCATCTTCTTCTTCCATCTTCTTCTTCCTCCGATCCGTTTCTTCTTGCTCTGGCCTTCTCGTCCGGCATCTTCTTCCATGGCGTCGGCGTCTCTTCTTGGGCCGCTCTTCGCAATGGGAGGCTCCCGCTGTGTGAGGCTTTGCTGCGTCTGACAGGTCTTTTATAACGGAGGGCGGGCCACCTGGTGACCCCACCCCCTCTGACGCACGGGGACGTCATGGGGACTTCCCCATGACATCAGAGGGGGGGCCCCGCCCTCCGTTATAAAAGACCTGTCAGGTACGGTTCAGGAGGGGGGGCGCTCTCGTTTTTCCTGCGGCCTGCCAGGTTGCGTGCTCGGATAAAGGATAAAGGGTCTGGTATGGATTTTGAGGGGACCCCACGTCATTTTTTTTTTTTTTTGGCCGGGGTTCCCCTTAAAATCCATCCCAGACCTGAAGGGTTTTTTTTTTTTTTTTTTTTATCAATGACTTTCAATGAATGACTGTTCTCTGTGTTACGGGAGCCGACAATTCATTAGCCGCAAGTGATTTTAAATAGCTTTTTTTCCTGCAAAAATTAAGCTTTGTGCAGGGACAGTTCTCGATATTAGATATATTGAATCTCGAATTCATTCGAATCATTCGAATCATTCGTTATATCCGCTATAATAATTTATTTCGTATTAGTTGAAATTCGATATTTTGTAGTTGGATTCGAATAATTTGGAGCCGAAATTCAAAAACGGAATTTCGTATTCCGTACAGAATTCGTATTCGAAAAAATTCGTACTACGGATTCGTATGAATGTACGAATTTCGAAAAATTCGTACTAATTTTCGATTCGTACGAAACTAATCGCACATGTCTAGCTGCAAATGGCAACAAAATGTTAAGAGCATAGCAAGTGCTCTGCAAACAAATGTGGATAGGGAAATAACTTAAAATAACATAATAAAAAATAAAAATAATATGCTGGAGGCCCCCTTCTCAGCAGAAGAGGTACAGGAAGTCATTAAGAACCTCAGAAACTCAACGGCACGATGCCGCACATATGGTGGAAAAAATTATTCAATTTAATGTATAAAATAGTGGGAAAATAAAATACTTGGAAATTAAAAAAATAAAAAAAAATTATAATCTTGACCTAGGAGGACGAGGTCCATATGGAGTAGGAGGTTGAGGTGGCGGTGGATGTGGCAGTGTAGGTGGAAGCGGCGGTGGAGGAGGACGAGGTAGCCAACACTGGTTCAAAAATACAACAATGGCTGGGTAAGGCTGGTGGTGATGTGTCAAATTCTGTCCCCCATTGCATAGTGTCCGCCCTGTACTGTGCTTGCTCAGTACGTAGGGCAAGGGGATTTTGAAACTCTCCGAAGACAATGCGCTGTGAGTCCAGGTTAAAGCCACATCATCCGAGGTTGAAGCCTAGCTAAGCGAGCCCGTGAGGGGCCCTGTTACTATGTGCTACCGTATGTCCACTTGGATGGTGGGGCTTGAACCTGCACTCACTGCGCAGGCGCCGTTCATCTTCGGAGATTTTGTGAATCTCCTTGTCCTCCGTACTGTGCAAGCACTGCGCCTGCGCAGTAAGTGGCCAGACACTATCCCATGGCCAGACAGTTTTTGTCAGAACACCGGTATAAGTGTCTATTCTGCACAAGGTACGGACAAGTCCTGTGGGATCCATGCCTGGTTCATTTTAATGAACGTGAGCTTGTCCACATTGGCTCTGGACAGGCGGCTGCGCTTGTCTGTGATAACGCCCCCTGCCGTGCTAAATACACGTTCAGATAATACACTGGCTGCAGGGCAGGCCAGCACCTCCTTCTGCAATAGCAGAATACACCCACAGTATGTACAGCGTTTAGCTCCAAAAATGCAAAACTGCAGAAAATGCTATGAAAAAAAAAAAATTTCACTCAGATTTTTTTTTGGAATAGCACAATCGAATAAAGATAGATCGATTGAATGTCACACACTCCTGCAAGCATGCAGAAAACACTGCAACATTTTTTTGCAATGTTTTTGCAATAGCAGAATACACCCAGAGCATGGTGTATCTCACAGTAACATATGCAGTGCTGGTGCACTGAGCTTGCAGATAAAAGTTATATTTTGTCTGGCACTGGGCTCATGGCAGTGTAAAAAGAATGTGCACCAGGTCTTAGAGTTGATTTCTGAATAATTCTCTCCCCCTCAAAACAGGAACCTTGAACTACACTCTCTATCTATGTAGATCGCTTACTAATTATAAGATATTTCAGGAATGTGAACTGACTCGCATGTAATTCCCTCACAGCAGCCAAGCAACTTTCCCTACACTGTCTAAAGCAGAGTGACATGCTGTGCTGTGTGCCTGTAGCTTATATAGAGGCTGGGTCACATGCTGCACTGGCCAATCACAGCCATGCCATTAGTAGGCATGGCTGTGATGGCTTCTTAGGGCACACTAGTGAAACTAATGTGGATTGGCTGCCCTGCAGCTCTTAAAAAGGCGCCAATACATCGCCGAACAGCGGACCCGAACCCAAACACACAGTCAATTGTTCGAGTTCGGGTCCGGCACCCGGACACCCAAAAGTCCGGTACGAACCCAAACTTTACAGTTCGGATTCGCTCAACCCTAGTAGGCACCTCTTTCCAAAATCCACATAAGGGTAGCACAAATGACCACCAACCTGCTACATGTGATCCACCTTTATGATATCATTGCCACAAACTCTTTAAGTCCCATATTTGAATTTTACTTGCTGATAGCAACTCCCCCCCACACCCTGCTTAACCTACACACATACCCTCCTGGATATTGCTTATGTCTTTTTGTTATGCTTACTTCTTTAACATTACCCAATAATAAACTATTCCTCACAGACATAAATGGAGAAAATCACCAGCTGATTCTAGACACCCATTTTATCACCTTTATCACAATTGTATCACCTTGAACTGAGTAAGTTGCAATTTGAAACCACAAAACTTGTTTTATTCAGTGAAACAAAGTTTTACCAAAGCAGACGACTCATGCCTATTTTTTGAATAACCACATTGGATGCCTCTGCCAATCGAACTACCGCTGCCCTTTTTTTATGCTGACTTCTTAAAAAATCCACATAAGACCCTTATCCATATATGCAGCCTGGTTGGGGAGAACATAAGTGGAGGTGAGTGTGTGCCCCCAACTCCTCCTGAACCATACTGTACCAGGCCACATATCCTCAACATAGGGAGAGTATTTTTCCAGGGGAGGGGGCTGCCAAAACACCTTGTCCCCATGTTTATTAAGGCAGGGACTTCTCTTCTCCACAACCTTGCCTTGGTGGTTGTGGGCGTCTGCTGCAGGGGACTTATCAGAATCTGGAGCCCTTTTTAAAATATAAGGTGCCCCCCCTCAAGTAAATGAGTTATGGGTATACAGAATACACTGTGGTATTTTTTTTTTTTTTTTTATGACTTTGTCAAAAAGTGGGTGTGTTAATTTATTCTTACATTTTTGTGTGTGAATAAGCAACCAGAGGTACTATGTACCCCTAGTTACTCATTTTTTGACAATCCTTTGCCTAATAGCCTAGTAAATTGATATTTGTGACAGAGTTGGCTCCTGTTGATTTCAGTGGTGTTTGGGTATAGCATCGGAACTTTTTTGAAGTTCACAAAACCCTGCTTGAACTGAACCTAGGGAAGTTCAGCTCATCCCTACCAACAAACGGGGTTCCAGCTATTGGGAAAAATATATCCTCCATTTTTTCTAATGTAAAAAAGTCCATAAAAATACAAAATAACAAGGCAAAGAATGGTTATTTTTTTATAAGAGGGCATTTAAAACAGCAACAACAAATATAAAAGTTGAACAAAGAATTTAAACAAATTAAATTAACTTGTAATTGACAAAGTGAGGGAGCTAGAATGTAAAAAAAAGAAAATAAATGAGTGAATTTCATAGATAAATTACGGTATAAAAGCTTTTTCTTCTTCCTCTTCTGTTTCTTTTACTATCAAATTAAAACAGAAAGCATCACACAATATACAAATCTAGAAACAAGGTAAACAACTACAGTGCATAAAGAAGACCAACATCTTAACATATAAATACAGGAAAATGAATTTCCTAATCACATTCTGATTCATTTTCTGAGCAGAACTATAGCTTCTTTTTGTGCTTTGTGAACAGTTTTAGTTGATTCTGTGGTAGCTTCATGTCAAAAAATATGTTGTCTGTAATTTGTAGAGCTGGTCAATGTAGTCTCTATAAAGGCAATGGTTGTCCCTTTATAAATTTTAAAAATAGTGTTTCCTCTAACAATGCAACTAAAGAAACTGTCACTGAGATCTGCGAGGAGTGGCTTATTTATTTTCTCCTGACAGTGCTCTTAATTTCAGCATCTCTAATGCTAGACAGCTCCTTTTATAACGCAGAGTATAAGAGCAAAAAGGCAGGTATTAAAACCCAAGCACATCAGCAAACCACATGCATAGTGAAAGCACCTTTTATATATGACAGAGCATTATGTGAATATTATACCTTAAAGCTTCCATTTTCCTTAAAGTGTTCAGCAAACTACTCATTTAGTTTTACCGCTCCCAGTGCAACATCAAAGAAGCAGTTTTCATCCAGAGCTTATTTACTCAGTAGATGTACTATACTTAAAATAGTGCCTTTTATCTGCAACACAGCAGGAAATAAAGATTTACTGTATCAGTGCTTACAAATTTTTCTTATGTTTTCTTTAAAACAGAAGGCTTTTATGCGCTGCTAATAATTTTATACACAGGTACATTTTGAATGCCTTACAAAGGCATTGAAACTTGAACAACATATTATGTTCTGGGGATGTACATTAGTACACCATAAAAACAAAACTGTCAAAACAGTTGGAATATCTAAAACTTTCTGAGCTTTGGTCTTTACATTATTTACAATAGTTCCAAGTACAAGGGATCATGATTAGGGATGGGCCCGGTGTTCGATTCGAACCCACGTTCGAATCGAGCACCGGGCGTTCGCCTGCTCGGCTAACCCAGAACTATTTGGGCCGTTCGCATCACATTCGTGTGATGCGAGCGGCCCGCAATGCATTGCGCCAGTCGCAGTGCATTGCTGGCTGATGATTGGCCAAGCATGCACTGTGACCCCGCATGCTTGGCCAATCACAGTACCGGCAGCGAGGAGAGCCATAATTGGCTACAGGCAGGATGCCTGTAGCCAATTATAGCTCAGGGGCTTTAGTACACGCCCCACTCTATAAAAGGCCGCCGATGTGGCGGCCTAGTGCACTCTGTTCCGGTGACTGTGATACAGACAGTCAGTTGTACATTGCTGATGCTGATTCATTGCTGATGCTGATTCATTGCTGACACATTTGAATTTATATTCATTCTGCTGATTGCACTGCTGCTGACAGTATCTGCAGTGCTGTGCTGTGTTATACATTCTGCTGTGCTGAGTGGTGACATTATCTGCTGCTGAGTCTAAATGCTGTGATTCTGGGGATTAGTCTGGTGTGTGCGTGCTGTTAGTACAGCATTGCAGTATCACCTTTATACTATTAGGCATTTATAGGAGCTAGCATGTGTGTCTGCTGTGTTATTACAGCACACATAAAACCACCTCAGCCTCTCTATCTGTCATAAGGCCCTGTTGTTGTCATCTAAGGCAGCCAGGCATCTCCAGGAGCTAGCGTGTGTGTGTCTGCTGTGTTAGTACAGCACACATAAAACCACCTCAGCCTCTCTATCTGCTATAAGGCCCAGTTGTTGTCATCTAAGGCAGCCTATATCTGCCGTAAGGCCCAGTTATTGTCATCTAAGGCAGCCAGGCATCTCCAGGAGCTAGCGTGTGTGTGTCTGCTGTGTTAGTACAGCACACATAAAACCACCTCAGCCACTCTATCTGCTATAAGGCCCAGTTGTTGTCATCTAAGGCAGCCTATATCTGCTGTAAAGCCCAGTTGTTGTCATCTAAGGCAGCCTATATCTGCCGTAAGGCCCAGTTGTTGTCATCTAAGGCAGCCAGGCATCTCCAGGAGCTAGCGTGTGTGTGTCTTCTGTGTTAGTACAGCACACATCAAACCACCTCAGCCTCTCTATCTGCTATAAGGCCCAGTTGTTGTCATCTAAGGCAGCCTATATCTGCCGTAAGGCCCAGTTGTTGTCATCTAAGGCAGCCAGGCATCTCCAGGAGCTAGCGTTCGTGTTTCTGCTGTGTTAGTACAGCACACATAAAACCACCTCAGCCTCTCTATCTGCCGTAAGGCCTAGTTGTTGTCATCTAAGGCAGCCTCTATCTGCCGTAAGGCCCAGTTGTTGTCATCTAAGGCAGCCTCTATCTGCCGTAAGGCCCAGTTGTTGTCATCTAAGGCAGCCTCTATCTGCCGTAAGGCCCAGTTGTTGTCATCTAAGGCAGCCAGGCATCTACAGGAGCTAGCGTGGGTGTCTGCTGTGTTAGTACAGCACACATAAAACCACCTCAGCCCCTCTATCTGCCGTAAGGCCCAGTTGTTGTCATCTAAGGCAGCCTCTATCTGCCATAAGGCCCAGTTGTTGTCATCTAAGGCAGCCCCTATCTGCCGTAAGGCCCAGTTGTTGTCATCTAAGGCAGCCAGGCATCTCCAGGAGCTAGCATGTGTGTGTCTGCTGTGTTAGTACAGCACACATAAAACCAATTCAGCCTCTCTATCTGCCGTAAGGCCCAGTTGTTGTCATCTAAGGCAGCCAGGCATCTATAGGAGCTAGCGTGTGTGTCTGCTGTGTTAGTACAGCACACATAAAACCACCTTAGCCACTCTATCTGTCGTAAGGCCCAGTTGTTGTCATCTAAGGCAGCCTCTATCTGCCGTAAGGCCCAGTTGTTGTCATCTAAGGCAGCCTCTATCTGCCGTAAGGCCCTGTTGCTGTCATCTAAGGCAGCCATCTGCAGGAGTTAGTGTGTGTGCTGTGTGACTCCAGCACAATATACACTACCCACTACAATGCCTGGAAGACCGCCAAGGAGAGGCAGACAGTCCGGAGGCAAGAACACAGGGCAAGCAGGCTCTGTGTCTAGAGACAACAGTGCTGGTCGTGGACGTGGACGTGGTCGTGCATCGTCATCAGCACGTGGCCATGGGACACGCTTGTCCTTGTTTTCGGCAGCTGGACATGTTGAGCCGCATCATGCCGAAGGCTTGGTAGAATGGATGACCAAGCCCTCCTCATCCTTCTCATCCTCTCTCACCCAGGCTCAGGGTACTGGCAAAGCAGCTGCCAACGCGTACTCAATGGCATCATCAGGCACCCCTTCCCTAGACTCACCATGTCCTCCTGAGGAGTCCCCCGAACTGTTTGAGCACAGTGTTGGGTACATGCTCCAGGAGGATGCCCAACGTTTTGAAGGCTCGGATGATGATACCCAGCTAGAGGAAGGCAGTAGCGTGAGCGCAGAGAGAGGGGATGCTCAAGGACAGCAATCTGGCAGTCAGGTTCCACCAGCTGCAGCTTACTGCCAGGTTTGCTCCAGTGGTGAAGAGGGAGGGGATGATGAGGTCACTGACTCCACGTGGGTGCCTGAAGGGAGAGAGGAGGAGGAGGCGGCAGCACATGTCCAACGAGGCAGGATGCCCTCCGGAGGCCAGCTAGAGGCCAGCACACCATCTGAATCACACTGCAGAGCTCCGCCTGTGCAGGGCGCTGCCTCTGCACGTTATCACAAAAGTTCTTTGGTGTGGGCCTTTTTTGAGACGAGTGCATCAGATCGCACCACTGCTATTTGCAACATATGTCTCAAGCGTATCTCGCGTGGCCAAAACATCAGCCGCTTGGGCACCACAAGCATGACCAGACATATGTCGACCTGCCATGCAGCTCGTTGGCAAGCGCACATTAAAGACCCACACCAAAGAACAAAGCGGACCTCTCCTTGCTCCTCATCAGCTGGGATCTCCAACCCCACTATATCTTCAGTCCTCTCTGAAAGCTGCTCTGAGAGGAATGAAGGTGTAGAATTAGGTGTGTCACAGCCAAGTACTTGCGGGCACTCTGTTAGCAGTACACCGACGTCCGATTCTACCAGGCAAATTTCCCTGCCCCAGCTGCTGGACCGTCAAAAGAAGTTTACTCCCAGCCATCCACATGCCCAGCGGTTGAATGTTAGCTTAGCTAAATGTGGCGGCCTAGTGCACTCTGTTCCAGTGACTGTGATACAGACAGTCAGTTGTACATTGCTGATGCTGATTCATTGCTGATGCTGATTCATTGCTGATGCTGATTCATTGCTGACACATTTGAATTTATATTCATTCTGCTGATTGCACTGCTGCTGACAGTATCTGCAGTGCTGTGCTGTGTTATACATTCTGCTGTGCTGAGTGGTGACATTATCTGCTGCTGAGTCTAACTGCTGTGATTCTGGGGATTAGCCTGGTGTGTGCGTGCTGTTAGTACAGCATTGCAGTATCACCTTTATACTATTAGGCATTTATAGGAGCTAGCGTGTGTGTCTGCTGTGTTAGTACAGCACACATAAAACCACCTCAGCCTCTCTATCTGTAATAAGGCCCTGTTGTTGTCATCTAAGGCAGCCAGGCATCTCCAGGAGCTAGCGTGTGTGTGTCTGCTGTGTTAGTACAGCACACATAAAACCACCTCAGCCTCTCTATCTGCCATAAGGCCCAGTTGTTGTCATCTAAGGCAGCCTATATCTGCCGTAAGGCCCAGTTGTTGTCATCTAAGGCAGCCAGGCATCTCCAGGAGCTAGTGTGTGTGTTTCTGCTGTGTTAGTACAGCACACATAAAACCACCTCAGCCTCTCTATCTGCTATAAGGCCCAGTTGTTGTCATCTAAGGCAGCCTATATCTGCCGTAAGGCCCAGTTGTTATCATCTAAGGCAGCCAGGCATCTCCAGGAGCTAGCGTTCGTGTGTCTGCTGTGTTAGTACAGCACACATAAAACCACCTCAGCCTCTCTATCTGCCGTAAGGCCTAGTTGTTGTCATCTAAGGCAGCCTCTATCTGCCGTAAGGCCCAGTTGTTGTCATCTAAGGCAGCCTCTATCTGCCGTAAGGCCCAGTTGTTGTCATCTAAGGCAGCCTCTATCTGCCGTAAGGCCCAGTTGTTGTCATCTAAGGCAGCCAGGCATCTACAGGAGCTAGCGTGTGTGTCTGTTGTGTTAGTACAGCACACATAAAACCACCTCAGCCCCTCTATCTGCCATAAGGCCCAGTTGTTGTCATCTAAGGCAGCCTCTATCTGCCGTAAGGCCCAGTTGTTGTCATCTAAGGCAGCCTCTATCTGCCGTAAGGCCCACTTGTTGTCATCTAAGGCAGCCAGGCATCTCCAGGAGCTAGCATGTGTGTGTCTGCTGTGTTAGTACAGCACACATAAAACCAATTCAGCCTCTCTATCTGCCGTAAGGCCCAGTTGTTGTCATCTAAGGCAGCCAGACATCTATAGGAGCTAGCGTGTGTGTCTGCTGTGTTAGTACAGCACACATAAAACCACCTTAGCCACTCTATCTGCCGTAAGGCCCAGTTGTTGTCATCTAAGGCAGCCTCTATCTGCCGTAAGGCCCTGTTGCTGTCATCTAAGGCAGCCATCTGCAGGAGTTAGTGTGTGTGCTGTGTGACTCCAGCACAATATACACTACCCACTACAATGCCTGGAAGACCGCCAAGGAGAGGCAGACAGTCCCGAGGCAAGAACACAGGGAAAGCAGGCTCTGTGTCTAGAGACAACAGTGCTGGTCGTGGACGTGGTCGTGCATCGTCATCAGCACGTGGCCATGGGACATGCTTGTCCTTGTTTTCGGCAGCTGGACATGTTGAGCCGCATCATGCCGGAGGCTTGGTAGAATGGATGACCAAGCCCTCCTCATCCTCCTCATCCTCTCTCACCCAGGCTCAGGGTACTGGCAAAGCAGCTGCCAACGCGTACTCAATGGCATCATTAGGCACCCCTTCCCTAGACTCACCATGTCCTCCTGAGGAGTCCCCCGAACTGTTTGAGCACAGTGTTGGGTACATGCTCCAGGAGGATGCCCAAGGTTTTGGGCAACGTTTTCATAAAAAATTAAAAATTTTTATGAAAAGCTTTGCAACAGGTCTCATTGCTGTGCTCAGAGTACAGTATCTGTGAAGGGTTGCAGTGTTGTGGCACCAGCACCAGTGCCTAAGGCACAATTTTTCAGCCCCTGTTTAACAGGGGCGTGTAATTACAATTTTTTAAGCAATGCTTCACAACAGGTCTGACTGCTGTGCTCCAAGTACAGTACCTGTGAGGGGTTGCAGTGTTGTGGCACCAGCACCAGTGCCTAAGACACAATTTTTCAGCCCCTGTTTAATAGGGGCATGTAATTACACTTTTTTAAGCAATGCTTCGCAACAGATCTGACTGCTGTGCTCCAAGTACAGTATCTGTGAGGGGGTGCAGTGTTCTGGCACCAGCACCAGTGCCTAAGGCACAATTTTTCAGCTCCTGTTTAACAGGGGCATGTAATTACAATTTTTTTAAGCAATGCTTCGCAACAGGTCTGACTGCTGTGCTCCAAGTACAGTATCTGTGAGGGGTTGCAGTGTTGTGGCACCAGCATCAGTGCCTAAGGCACAATTTTTCAGCCCCTGTTTAACAGGGGCGTGTAATTACAATTTTTTTATGCAATGCTTTGCAATAGGTCTCATTGCTGTGCTCCAAGTACAGTATCTGTGAGGGGTTGCAGTGTTGTGGCACCAGCACCAGTGCCTAAGGCACAATTTTTCAGCTCCTGTTTAACAGGGGCGTGTAATTACAATTTTTTAAGCAATGCTTCGCAACAGGTCTGATTGCTGTGCTCCAAGTACAGTATCTGTGAGGGGTTGCAGTGTTGTGGCACCAGCACCAGTGCCTAAGGCACAATTTTTCAGCCCCTGTTTAACAGGGGCGTGCAGATACAATTTTTTAAGCAATGCTTCGCAACAGGTCTGACTGCTGTGCTCCAAGTACAGTATCTGTGAGGGGTTGCATTGTTGTGGCACCAGCACCAGTGCCTAAGGCACAATTTTCCAGCCCCTGTTTAACAGGGGCATGTAATTACAATTTTTTTATGCAATGCTTTGCAACAGGTCTCATTGCTGTGCTCAGAGTACAGTATCTGTGAGGGGTTGCAGTGTTGTGGCACCAGCACCAGTGCCTAAGGCACAATTTTTCAGCTCCTGTTTAACAGGGGCGTGTAATTACAATTTTTTAAGCAATTCTTCACAACAGGTCTGACTGCTGTGCTCCAAGTACAGTATCTGTGAGGGGTTGCAGTGTTGTGGCACCAGCACCAGTGCCTAAGGCACAATTTTTGAGCCCCTGTTTAACATGGGCGTGTAATTACAAATCTTGATCTAATAGTTCACAGCAGGGCCCATTCCGGCGCCCACCAAGAGTAACTGTGAGGGCTTACAGTCTTGTGGAAACACCGTCCCCCACCACCACCAAAGGCCCAATTTTTCTGCCCTGTTCAACAGGTGCATGCAATTACAAATCTTGATCTAATAATTCACAGCAGGGCCAATTCCTGTGCCCACCAAGAGTAACTGTGAGGGCTTACAGTGTTGTGGCTACACCAACATCTAATGGGGCAAATTTCTGCAGAGTATATACGGCAGGCCCCTACTTTCAAACATCCAACTTAGAAACGACTCCTACTTGCAAACGGAAGGAGAAAACAGGAAGTGAGAGGAAATCTACCCCTAGGAAGGGAAATTCTATCCTGTTACATTTAATTGGGGAAAAGGGTATCTCCTCTCTACTGATGCTTTTTCATCAATCCTTGTTTCAATAAAAACCCCACGTTTCCAAAAACATTTGTCATTGGGACGGAAAGTGAGGTGAAATGTTCTGAACAGGTGCACAGACAGCAAAACAAATGTTACAGGGGTGATAACCCCTCCCTATGTTCTCCAAAAAGCTTAAAAATAGTTTTTTTTTGGATGGAGCTACACTTAAAAATGTACCTGTTCAGATTCTACTTAAGAACAAACCTACAGTCCCTGTCTTGTTTGCACCGCCTGTATACTGCTGTTCAGAGTATATAGGGTTGTAGGTATAGGGTCTTACTTTTGGTGCGGGGTTCCCCTTAATATCCATACAAGACCCAAAGGGGCTGGGGTGGGGGGGGGGGTGATGGGGTAGCCATGCCATTTTTCTCAAGGATTTTCAGCCATATTGCCAGGACAAGACATGACATTAAAGCCGCAAGCGGTTTTTAATGGCTTATTTTTTTCCTTTACAAATGTCATTTTGTACAGGGACAGTTCTAAACACGGGAAACACATGCCACTTTTAGACACCCCCCAGGTACCATATTTAAAGGAATATGTCACTTTTTTTTTTCACTTTATGCATCATTAAAATGACTGCTCCCGAAAAAACAGCAGTTTTTAAAACTTCTTTTTGCATTGATATATGTCCCCTGGGGCAGGACCCGGTCCCCAAACCTGTTTTATGACATTAACATGCATATTGGCCGTTATAATTAGCACTTTTGATTTTGAACGTTCGCGTCCATTGTAACGAATAGGGTTCGAAAATTCGCACGAACTTTCGGTCCGTTCGAAGGTTCTGATGCGAACCGAACCCGGGGTGTTCGGCTCATCCCTAATCATGATTATAACACAGAGATGCATATTACAAAGCAGTGAAATACATTATTGTAAGTCTATGCATTAGGTCTTATGACCTGAGGCATGACATTTGTATGCAGGGTTTAAAAATACACATACATCCTTTATTATTAGCAGCAGTAAAGTTTATTAATCAATTAAATATGTTTTAAAAGTCTCTTGAGTGTAAGCTGCCAAAAGCTTAATTATAAATGGTTGCCATGGGTTAAAGTGTTACTAAACAGTAAAATCAGTCTGCATATGCAGTAAAGCATGCTTGTTATACTCACTGTGGAACCTAAGGTGTTAATCCTCCTCATTGTGTAAAGTGGCTGTTTTATCTTGGCTTCTCTGATCCTCCCCTTCTTCCAATGTCCCCAAATAATTTCATGATAACACAGAGTCTTTGAAGTCACTTTGTACATGCTCAGTTTGGTGTGTATTGCTAGAGACTTTTTGTTTTTCTTGAGTGGCTGCATGTGATCGGCACAGGGCCAATCAGCACTGTCCAGACAGAGGGTCAGGGGTCCTGCAGCCTCATAGGACAGTCACAGAAGAATAAAAACTCCTCCTACAAGCTTTAACCAGACATTGATAGAAGTCACAAGACTGCTATATACTGCTGATGAGAAAAGGCAGTTCATATTTACTAAAATAATTACATTTCCATGTTCTGTGTATTGTGGAAGACCAGATATAGTGAATGCAGAGTCCAGGGTTTAGTAACACTTTAATTAAAAATAAAGAGCTATGTTGTTGTTTTTTACACCCAGAAAGCGAAGGTTTATTCCTTAGGGTAAAGGAAAATATGTAAAGCTCATCAAAAAGTGAAGTAATTCAAATTTATCTTCTAGGGTTCTACATCTACTAAACTTCACTCAAGTAAAAAATGTTCTCAACCCATCCCCCCCCCCCCCCCCACACACACACACACTCCCACCTCTAACACATTTAACGTTTTTAACTGGGAGCAGGTAACTTTTTTGAAAGGTATCCACTCCCACTTTTTTTTTCATTTCAATAACATTTTATTGAGTATATTCAGAAAAACTAAATAAATAACAGAAATTACATGAACCTGATGGCCTAAAGATATACATGAATACCATAACAGTGATACATAGTTTTAGCTAATATAGTGATATTGGATAATAATACAATGGTGTGAAGAATACACTAGAAAGTTGCAAAGGTTTTAGAGTGAGCATGAACTTTGTCTCTCAGAGGCCAAGATCTTTAGAAAAGTCTATTCCATGTTGGAACTAACAATGGTGTGAATTGAGCTGATTTCCTGAGACAGAAGAGGTTGGTTAGGTACATTTCTGTAAGGTAGTGAATGGATGAGGTTTTCAGGGTAGCGAATACCATAGGGTGAATGTTACTGATGTCTAGAGATATCTTCAAAGCTGACAGTCCTGCTGGCAGCCTTGGCTAGTTCCATCTCACTCCCACTTTTAATTCTCACATAGATGAGAATGACAACGCTTGTCCTGACCCCCCAAGCCACCCCCACCTGAAGTCTGCAGAATCAGACTCACTGAGGTACAAGATTATGTGTGTATACAGGGGGAAAGTCACAACTGGCTCCACAATTTAAGAAGGGCGCCTCAGAGACCAGCAGCTATGAGAACACTGACAGTGCTTGGCTCCATGGACTGGTAAGTACCTGCTTTTTGAGTGTCAGTAGCTACAGTATTTGCTGATTTTTATTTTTTTTAATAGGTCAAGTTCCTCTTTAAATTTGCCTGGGTGCACTTTGCTTTTGCACTGCTTTATTAGAGGATTTAATAAAATGTATAAATATTATAAGATGAAAGGATTTAATAAAAACCACCAGATGACCTGGTGTCGAATGCCCCAGGGTTATGTAGATTCCCCTGTCGTCTACTCAGTGGTCCTCCAGGCAACCCTGCGGTCCTGGACACCCGTCATGGTTTGTAAAACAATGGCAGGGGTCCTAGCGCAGGAGCATGAGGGCAAAATCCACCCTATTGCATCCTATTGCATCAAGGGTTGTGCCTATGCCAGTACAGGGCATGCCGGCGTGTCTCAGAGCTCTGGCATTCTGTGAGATGGTGGTGGAAATGGCTACATCATTCACTCTAGGACATGCCACCACCCTACACACCACTCACAATGTATCCATTCTACTAAAGAATATCCATACCCAGCACATGTCAGCCCAAAGGCTGAGCGGTTATAAAGAAATGTTACTTTCTAACCCGAAACTTGAGATAAAATATGCCTCTCCCACTTTTGGCCCAGCTCCAATCCTGAATGCCTTGCTAGGCTTGGAAGGTGAGGAAGATTAGGTAGTGCCTCAACATGAATGCATGGACCTCATGCACCAAGACACATCCCCAGACCAGACATGTCTTCAACTGCTCTCCCTAGAGCACAGAATGTCTTTGTGGATGGGTCTTGTTCAAGACCAAATGAAATGATAACACATACCATGCAGGGTATGCTGTTGTTCAGCTGCCTGAAAAAATACTGGAATCAAACCCTGTCCCATTCCAATCAGCAAAAGCTGCAGAACTTATAGCCCTTACTAGAGCTTGTCAGCTTTTTGAAGGACAGGATGTAAATATTTACACTGACTCCAAGTACGCATTAAGTGTTGCGCACAATTTTGGAGTTATGTGGAAAAGAAGGGGCTACACAGCAGCAGATGGAAAATCCATTTCACATTCCACACTTGTCACAATACTGTTCAAAGCCATACAACTACCAAAATCCATTGCTATATTGCACTGTAAGGCACATACAGGTCAGTAAGATGACATAGCCAAGGGAAATGCTTTAGCTGCCTGAAATCCCACTCCTAGATCAAACATTGCATGATGTCCAAACATATGCTACATACAATGACATCCAACAATGGAATGCAGTAGGTGTGCAGAAAAGCTCAGAATCTGAGCTTGTCTGCCATGAGGGGAGTCCATGTATTCCTGTAGCAAGTGATCCTTTATTCATTGCCATGGGGTAGGTCACAAAGGGTGGCAGGTTACATGTGAACTCTTGGATAGAGATTTTTTTATCCCTGGTCTGCCCTCCTTAGTTAAGGCATATGTTTCCAGATGCATCATATGCATCCGAAATAATCCCAGGAACCCTCACAAGGCAAAATATGAACACCTAATCTATCCATCCACACCATTCACTCATTTACAAATTGATTTCACACACATGCCTGTTAGGTAAGAGACAAGACTACCTACTTGTAATAGTGGACATGTTCTCAAGAAGGATAGAAATGTTTGTCACAACAAAGGAAGTTCGACAAACAGTAGTGAGAATTCTTACACAGGAAATCATTCCCAGATGGGGATGCCCACTTCAGATCAACTCAGACAATAGCCCTGCATGTGTGGCCAAAGTCTACCAAGATCTAGTAAAAATTCTCAAAATTTATTGGAAGTTTCACACTCAAAGTTCAGGTATAGAGGAAAGAATGAACAGAACCAGTGGTGTTCCACTGTCTATAACGTTTTTTTTTTTTTTTTTTTCATAATGACAATCATTAGTATAAAAGAATATAGAACTCACGTGTTCCTTTTAGAATTATTGCTGCATGCCTTTTTCGTCAACTAAATAAAGTTATAAAATCGTGTCCTGACGATTGTCATCTAGAAAGAGGGGACCTTGATATCAGGAAGAATATGTACGTAAACTTACTGAAACTTTTGATAAAATTGATAGAAATGTTGCTTGCACCTCTCATTCCTCTTTGCAGGAACCTACACACCCTTTCCAGGTGGGTGACACTGTGGTGGTCCAGCAATTGCACCACACCAAAAAGCAGGAGTATCCCTTTGGACCCCCAACCACAGTGATCACAGTTACCACTAATGTGGTAGAGGGACAATAGGCCTGCATTAATGCCAGTCGTGTGAAGAAGGTAAACCAAACACCTAAGAGGAAGATTAAAGACAAAAGAGGGGGAAGTAAGCAGTGAAAATCCTCAAATAGTGAGTAAAGCAGGTGGTCAAGACTCTGAAAAAGATGACCTCGCTTATTTCACCACAGACTTCTGGGATGGCCTTGTGCCTCCTATTCTTAATCACCCTGATTGTGTTCCTACCCACATGGATCATAACTAACTGTATATATCACCCTGAGGACTTGGGTGCCATAAAAGGCATATGTGGAGCACAATCTTTGCATGACACACGTAACAGGTCAAAAAGAGAATCATTAGGAGAAAATGAGATAGGGGAAGGGTCAACCACATTCCTTTATAAAATGTTACTGTGAAGTTCAAATATGCATATGCACAAAAATCAAGTTCTGAGAAATGTTGTATACAGTACCTGATCGTGAGAATGTGTTTCCAGCGTGATCCCATCGCTCTGGTTCTCGGCGACAGGGTACTGTACATCTCGCGCTGGCTGCAATAGGAAAATGTCACACGGGGGTCTCACGGGGGTCTCTTCCGACTTTGGGGGTCATAAGGGGCAGGGGGTCACCGTGTAGTATAAGGAGTGGGAGAAGAACCAGAGATCGGGAGAAGAGGCTGGAGAGCAGGAGAAGAGGCCGGAGAGCTCAGAGGAGAACCAGAGAGTGGAAAAAGAGTCGGGAGAGCGCGGAGAAAAAACGTATAGCGGGACAAGAGTCCGGAGAGCGCAAAGAAGTCGGAAGAGACTCCCGGAGCTACCTAATAAATTACTTTAAAAACCTGTCTAGTGTGTTTTTTTATTGACACTTTTTCCCCAGGTGAATGGGTAGGGGTACCATACTCATTCACAATGTCAGCAATGCTTGTCGCTCATTGGGAAAGGAAAAAAAATATTTTTCCTTTCCCAATGAGCAAGTCAGCTTGTCGCTGGCTCCAGCGTCGGGGCTCGCAGGGTGTCAATCTCGCTGATAAAAGCGGCGATATTGACACAATATCGCGGTCACCTACTGTATGTAGGAAACTTCATCCTAGTACAGCCCGTATTCCCCTCATGGCTGTACCTTTGAATATCACTCTTTTTTTAAATGACATTCCTCCCATTGTTTTAACCAACATATCAAGTTTATATGAAAACAACACCATTTATTTTCCAATAACGGGTAGAAGTAATTTCCCTGACTGGTGTTTTAATTTAGGAAATGATACACAGACTAACCCCTATACATGCAGTAGGTCAATATTTAACATTTCCATGTGTGAATCTAAGGGAAAAGTCTGCATGTTCACTGTTTCACATATCTGACCCTGATTTAAACAATACCTTGCATAACTTTTCTCCTCTCCCTGATAATGTAAGGGATATACTACACCAATTCATAATCACAGCACAGGACAAGTACACTCACGGGCTTATCACTAAGAAACCTTTTGCACTAGGACAAAGTATCTATGTGTGTTGTAGGAAGGTATGTTATCCTTGGGTCCCTCTCCATGCCCAAGGATGGTGTTATTCGGCCTCTTTAGTCCCGATTATGAGCGTAATGGGTAACAATAAAGAAGACCACCTACTTGAGGCCAGTATGTATCCAAGATACACTCTAAAGCCCCATACACACGGTCGGATTCTCCGATGGATTCTGTCCGTGTGTAGGCACCATCGGACAGTTTCCATCGGATTGTCCGACGGACAGAGTTCTATCTCCTGCTCTATAAATATTCCGACAACAAAGTCCGATCATACCAATTCCGATCGTGTGTAGCGAATTCCGACGGACAAAGTGCCACGCATGCTCAGATCACATTACAAGACCAAAGCTATTGGCTACTAGCCTCTATGTAGTTCCGTCGTACGCAACAAACGTCACCACGTTCAGAATGATCGGATTTTCCGACAACTTTGTCCGACCGTGTGTACGCAACACCAGTGTCGGACTAAATCCGTCGGACCAAATCCAATGGATTTGGTGGTCGGATTTTCCGACCGTGTGTATGGGGCTTAAGGCATAAAATGAAGAGAGAATTGTTTACTACGGGAGACCAGGCCTGGGTCTGGTTGCCTTCATACACAGGGTGGGGAATAGATATAATAATAATGACTCTAGGGTTATTGATGATATTATGGAAAAGAACTCAGACGATATTGATCTATTAAGTATGGACCAAACGGCACTCAGAAAGAAGGTAGAATTACATGATCTGGCCATCGAAAGCATGAGTGCAGCACTGACTGGCATCTGGGTACACACGGAGGACTATGAGTGTTGTACTTGGATATACAATACCAGGGTGGTGGTGCCTGAGTATTATGACATAATTGCACAACATCAGAAAGAAGTTAATAAGTGCGAAGAAGAAGCCCGTAACATTGCACAGAATTGGGATCCCCTAAAAGGTCTAGGAGGTTTTGGGCTTGGGGGAATATTTTCCTGGTTAATAGATATCGCTGTGAAAATTGTTATGGTTTTATTTTTCTTGCTTCACTGCCCGGTTCCCTACTGCGCATGCGCGAGTCGCACTGCGCGTCTTCACTGGTCCCCGTTGTGTCCTGGGAACCGTGTGTTTCCCAGAACAAAATGGGGGGGGGGCATCTGCGGCTAGCTATTCCTGGAAGTGGGTGCAGATACCTGGATTATACAGGTATCTGCACCCCCCCCCCCCCCTGAAAGGTGCCAATTGTGGCACCAGAGGGTTGGAGGAATCTGATGAGAGGAAGTTCCACTTTAGGGTGGAACTCCGCTTTAATTACTAGAGCCACTAGAACCCCTGACCCAGGTGCTGAAAGTAAAGCTTACCTCAGCCTTTATTTACAGTAGAAACTCTGTAGAATAGAAGTAAGTAATTTTTTTATGACTTAAGAGGGGATTGTTATAGAGCATATGATCGACTGCAACTCCATTTTGTAATCTCTCCTCCATTTTATAGTAAAGAATGTACGTGCCTTATCTTACACCTCTTTCTCGTTAGAGTTTTAGACTTTTTTGTTTGAGCCACGTTTTAATTCGAAAACCACCACTGTATGACTTATTGTGTTTAGGCTGATTCTCAGTAGTCTATGTCCTTGCAGATAAGCTATCTTTGTAAATTCCTTTCAGCTGCCTAAACTAATGATGAAAAAATCTCTCTGTGGAAGCCTGAGAACCCTTAGAAACTTAGGAGCGAGTTTACCCCTCCCCTCTTGTGTTGTAACTCGCATATAAAAATATCATTCTTAATAAAGAATTCAGACTCACTTTTCACACGAAAGCTGCCTGTTGTGTGTGTGTTGGGGTCTCCAGAATTCTGACGGGTTCACTGTGGGTTACCAAAAAAAAAGAAAGGGGGGTCGGCTGTAATCTATCCTTTCATTTCCTTTCAACATTTTTTTTATTGATTTTGTAAAGAACATATTCAATTCATATAGATAACCTATACAAATAACAAATTATAGAAATATAGCAAATACTAACCAATTAAAAAATAGAAATAATACAATTAAACAAATTCAAGCACAATGGCAAATATCTATACCTAAATTATCTAATTTTTTTTCTTTTAGGCAGCTCAGTGGGAAAGACTCAACTAATTTGTCCAAATTCAAACAAGACTTTGTGGGTATATTGACCAATGAATTTTGGTTTACAGATGTGACTTTTGCCCTCTTGTACTTCTGCTGCTCGAACAATCTCTTTATAATAAACATACCTACTTTGATTAAAGCCTGTTACACACGGGCCGAATATCGACATTTGACCCGTGTGTACAGTAGCCTGTCTAGCTTCTGTCGAACGGGCATGCTGGAAAAACAGCATCTGATCAGCCCTCACAGCCAATGGCTGGGAGCACTGACCATTTTTTTCTTGCAGGGGGGCAGTCCCCCTGCCAGAGCACAATAGCTCAGTGGGGAGATTGCTGTACTAGCATTGCATAGTTAGTACAGCAAGCTGCTCCTGAGCCTCTTAGTTTTTTTTTTTCATTTAGCCCGCTGTGTTGAATGAAAAAAAAAGGAATTGTGTGTACCAGGCTTAACCCTTTAGACAAAAAACTTGATTGTAACTCTTTGACACCCCTGCGGCATTTTTTTTTATTCCTTCTAAAAGTAAATGTATCCACAACTTTAGACCCAGCAACAGGCTTGGTGGTCTGTTGCTTGTCATTCTTTGCCCCCTATACTGTTCACTCTTCAGTTCTTGAAGGACTTTATATGGAAGCCAGGATACATTCTCTCCTGTAACTTACCCACAATAATCTTTGGTGATGTTAAAGTGATATCAAAGACAAAATAACAAAAATGAATAACAAACATTGCCTACTTACCAGCCAGAACTTCTGGCCCTTCCCTCCTGTCAAGTGCCCCCAGAACAAGCAGCTTGCAATAGAGGCATCCAAGCAGGCATGATCCCAAGCCATTTAGACACAGAGCCGCTTATTGGCCCCACTCCTTCTCTCCACATTGGCACCCACTGCTGTCTTAGCCAATGAGGAGGGAGAGTCCCCACGGAGCTGATGTTCTGTGCATATCGCTGGATCGAGAGGGAGCTCAAGTAGGTATTAGGGAGGGCTGGAGGGGAGAACCTTCAGCCTTTAGAACCATTTTGATATAAACCCTTTCAAATAAACATTTTCTGTTAATGAAGCAAAAAGCAAGTGTAGGGAGGTGTAATATAGCGAAGGCCTTTTTACATCCTTGAAATTTTCAACTAGATATTGGCAAATCCCCAGTGCAGAGGATGATCAGTCTTTTTATACTTATTACTTTTTCAATTCAAGTGTTCATCATTTGGGCTGAGAAACATGCAATGGGTTGGAATATTAACACATGGAAACCTTAACTGTGAACATCTCCCAATCTTCTGGAATGCCGAAAGCAGATGAGCAATCGCTTGCCATGTATCAGCAGAATGTGAGTTAAATCTCTGTTTGTGTAAACTGATCCCTACCAGCAACACAATGTTTAAAAATCTATAGTTATATAATGCTGATGATAAGACTCTTAGTATATTTCTCAGCAGCTAAAAATGCTACAGAGTGTCTTAGCAGTTTCACAGTAATTAGCACTGCCATCAAGAAAATTATTTCTGTATACAGTATGTTACCTTCAATATGTTTTAATAAAAATAGAAAACTCAAATATGGTAAAATAAACAAAGTGTTTCTTATAAATAGGTATATGATGTAGGAAAGCTATTTATATATTGTATATTTTAGAATTTTTGATAATGTACACAAATAACTTCTGGCATTATAGTAGTACAGATGCTAAATAAGATAAGTATAACTATATAAAACAACTATTGCTGTAACTGCTTACAAAATATTAGCTGGAATTTGGCTTCAGTTTGTCAGTGTATCTGCTAGTGCATCTAACCTTCCTCTACCCCCAGTCTAAAGCCCCATACACACGCTCGGATTATCCGAGGACCAGGTCCATCGGATCATGTCCGTCATACTTTGTCCGATGTTGGTTTTGCGTACACACGGTCGGACAAAGTTGTCGGAAAATCCGATCATTCTGAACGTGGTGACGTTTGTTGCCTACGACGGGACTACGTAGAGGCTAGTAGCCAATAGCTTTGGTCTTGTAATGTGATCTGAGCATGCGTAGCACTTTGTCCGTCGGACAACCGTACACACGATCGGATTTGGTGTGATCGGACCGTGTTGTTGGAAAATCTATCCAGCAGGAGATAGGACTTTGTCCGTCGGACAATCCGACGTACACTGTCCGATGGTGCATACACACGGTCTGATTTTTCAACAACATTGTCCGATCGGACAGAATCCATGCAAAAATCCGACCGTGTGTATGGGGCTTAACAATGCTGCTTTCCAAAGGAGTCTATATTGCTCTTTTATCCAGAGATGTGCTATTGGCCAGAGCACCAACTGAAAAAAAAAACAACTAAAAACATAAAGCAGCCACCACATCTAATGATTGGTAAGCTGAAATATATAATAGTTTTGGTTTTGGATTTAATACTGCTTCTATAAAAAAAAGTAAAAAAAAAACAAAAAACATTATCCAGTCATACTACACCATAGCAGCACCCAATGTTAATCAGCTGTGATGACTGCGCCTCTCCTCTGGTAACACAACTGTAGACCATATTTGTGATAACAGTAGCCTGCTGGAAAAACTGCCACTGCTGTTGATGATCTCAGTGGCTGTAACAGGAAAGGGAGACCGAGAGCGCACCGCACTGCACATCTATAGTACTCAGGAAAAGGATAGTTCTCCTTGCTGTTGCTATAGGGTGAGCACCTCATAACAACTGTAGAAAGATAGGAATGTAAAGCAGCAGCAGGCTTCTGTTTTCATGAATATGGTCCACAGGTATGCTACCAGAGGAAAGGCATGGTTGTAAAGGTCTTATTAGCATTGAGTGCTACTCTGGTGTTGTCATCATGCTCAGCCAGGAATTGATCAAGCATACAGGGAAGTGAAGGTGCTGGTCACTATTATATGAATGCCTAGGGAATAGAAAAAAAAATTGATATTTCTGTATGCACCGGATATAGTGCACAGTATGTGAGTGTTTAATTAAAAATGTTTAATACATATGGGTGTTCTTATAGAAAATGTGCTGTCTTCTATTCTATGTTTTACTCTGAGATGTATCAGTGGTGGAAAGGCGACAGCAGAGTGGTGGAGAGTTTTACTGAAAGCCCCCTGAAGGGAAAAAGTCTCATTGTGACTGTCAGGAACCGGTGTGAGCAAAAATGTGTGGACTGCCATGGAGAATATCAGGCAAAAATACAGTGTAAAAGACTATAATTTATTTAAAAATAAGTGAACAACATAAATATAAATGCACCTCTAATATACCAAACTGTGTAAAACAACCAAATAACCAAAAATAGTGACACGCGATGAACAACTGCGCAAACCAAGTATATAAAGCAAGCTGGGAATGCAAAGTGTAGTCGTAACTGAGCCAGGGTCATACACTGGAGATCAAGCAGAGGGAGCAAGACAGGACAGGGAGAGGGTAAAGCCCCATACACATGGTAGGATTTTCCGATGGATTCTGTCCTATCGGACAATGTTGTCGGAAAATCAGACCGTGTGTAGGCACCATCGGACAGTTTCCATCAGATTGTCTGACGGACAAAGTCCTATCTCCTGCTGGATAGATTTTTTGACAACAAAGTCCGATCACACCAAATCCGATCGTGTGTAGCGAATTCCGACCGGACAAAGTGCTACGCATGCTCAGATCACATTACAAGACCAAAGCTATTGGCTACTAGCCTCTACGTAGTCCCGTCGTACGCAACAAACGTCACCACGTTCAGAATGATCGGATTTTCCGACAACTTTGTCCGACCGTGTGTATGCAAAACCAACATCAGACAAAGTATGACGGACATGGTCTGACGGACCTGGTCCTCGGATAATCCGCGCGTGTGTATGGGGCTTAACAGGGGATGGAGTGAGCAGGTGGGAAGAGATCAGGCTGCAGGGTCGGGGTCAGGGTCCAGGAACAAGGAAGCAGGATGCAGGATGCAGGAACACAGGAACGTAGGTCAGGGGCACATGGAGACAGAACACCAAGGCAGGATGGAAGAGCATAGGCAGAGCTTAAATACACATCCTGAAACAAGCATCAGGTGGTGACTGATTACATGAGATGATATTCTGGCTGCTGAGAGACACCCGCTGGTGGACACTGGAACTGTAGCCTGTGAATCTGGGAGCCACAGTTCCACCAGCAGGTGAGCACTTTCCTGACAGTAACTTTTATAATTTAACTACTTCCCACCTGGCCACTGCACATAAACGGCCAGGTGGTCCTTTCCTCGTTCTGAGTGGACATTCAGGAACGTTTCTTTTAGAATGAGTGCTCGCAGTGCGGCCATGAGGCACGCTGCGATTCGATCCTGTGATCATTCTGAGCAGAGATCGGAATATGGGCGCTGTGATTGGCCCTCCCGATCACCTGACGGCTGTGTCCAATGTGTGACAGGTCTCCCCGCCACGCTCAGTAAAAGCTTAGTGCGGGGAGGGGGAATCTGCAGATCTGTGACAGCTCTCTGTGTGAGGATGATTTTACACAGAGAGCTGTTACAGATCACCCCACAAAGTACACCAAGCACCACTGATATACCCCTGTCCCTATACACATTTCAGTGTCCAAATAAAAAATCTGTCTCTCCCCATCACTGCCAACACCAAATAAACACTGATTTGGGTTATTTTTACCAAAGAAATTTAGCAGCATAATTTTTGGTCAAAATGTATCAAGAGAAATTACTTATTTGCCAAATTTTATAACAGAAACTAAGAAAAATAATATTTTTTGGAAAATTTTCGGTCTTTTTTTATTTGTAGAGTAAAAAATAAAAATCCCAGCGGTGATTAAATACCACCAAAAAAATGCTCTATTTGTGTGAAAAAAAAATGCTAAAAATGTTATTTGGGTACAGTGTTACATGACCGCGCAATTGTCATTCAAAGTGTGACAGTGCCGAAAGATAAAAATTGGTCTGGGAAGGAAGGGGAAGTGCCCTATATTGAAGTGGTTAAAGGTCATACCTAAAGGTGAGAGCACATCTGGGGTGAAGACTGTGCATATTATGAAGGAAAAAGGGTTTTGAAGTGGATCACCGTGAATTTTGAATATTTGGTTATAAACAAAATGGACTGCATATAAAGACACTAATAGTCCAGAATGTTGGATCAAATTTACGTTTAATGTTGTACACATTTGGCAAAGGATGGAATTTATTGTAATATACGGTAATAGCCTTAACCATCTCAGCTGGGTACACTTTCATTATGGCCCATTTGTTATGTAAGGTACCTGTAGAAAGGTTTTGTCCAGAGTCAGGGCTGTTGGAAGGATTTTTGTAACCCAGGCGAAACCTAATTTTGCCGCCCCTGGCTCCGCCCCTGAATCCACCCCTTTGTCCAGGCATCAGTGTGACCCTGGCACTAGAAGAAGCATGCGGCTGCAGTAGAGAGTAACATGCAGCAGAGGCATCCCCTGCATCCCCCTAGATCTGCACACTTTATCCCAGCAGCGCCCACTAGAGGTTATAACATTAATTACAGAGGTATTTATAATACAGCACTGAAAACTTACATAGCGCAGAGATGGAGAGTAGGGAAACCAGCGGCCAGGTGCCCTATGCAGCAGTGCACCCTTGAGGGCCGCCTAGTTTGCCTATTGGTAGCACCAGCCCTGTCCAGAGTGGATCTTTGGCTGGGGGTTGAGGTGTTAGCGTATTCAGACAGGCCAGATCAGTAACAAGTCTTGACAGTAAGTTACAAAGTCAGAATTCAGAAGCATGTTTGGGGACCGACAGGGTTATACACAGACTGACCGAGTAAAGCAAAATCATAAGGCAAAAAGAATAGTCCAGGAATCAGGTAAAGTTCAAAGTCCAGAAGTTCTGTAGTTCAATAGTATAGCACACACCCAGGGAAACAGATCCAACAACCAGGCATATCCATGTCCGTGAGGTACCATGTTCGTGAGGTACCATGCACGCCAATCCTATATACTGGTCGATCGACCTCTGGGATGTCTTGGATCTATTAATGCTTGTTTTTACCAGAAATCTGTAGGTGTTTAGCACTGATTTCTTTTTTTAATAAATTGTACATCAGTTTTACACTATGTGGCTGTATTATCTTTTCTTCATGGGCCCTACTACTATGGAGTAAACTTTACCATCAGCCACGACAGTACTACCACCTGCAATATAATAGATGAAGCTGATTGGATCTTCTATACTTTCATATCACGCCTGTCTAGTCTCTTATAATTTGGAGTCTAGACCTTGAGTAAGGAGGCATTTTATCTCAATATCGGTTGAAGTGCACTTGGGTGATCAAAATGCACATCAATTATAATCATTGTTACTGGATGTTCATCAAGGAATTAATCTGCACTATTTAGAGCATCACCAGTTGTTCACACTTTATGGACACTTGTTTATTCAATATCTATGTTTAGTGTGGCAACATTTTTTATTGTTTCACATTTATCACAATTGGTCCTGTTGTGTTGTTGCCAGCAGCTTGTACTTTTATATTTAGCCTGCGCAATAATTCTTTTTGTTTCTGATTGCAGCAGAAGTAGGGTAGAAGCACCAAGTAGAGTGGATGCTGCAGAGACTAAAGCCTCGTACACATGATTGTATTGTTGGCCAACAAAACTGCAGACTTTTGTCCGACGGGTGTTGGCCCAAACTTGTCTTGCATACACACGGCACACAATTGTTGGCCAACAATCACAAATGTAGTGACGTACTACATACTACAACTACATTTTCAGCTCTTTAGCACCACCCTTTGGGCTCCTTCTGCTAATTGCGTATTAGTAGAAGTTTGGTGAGTGTTAATTCACACTTTTCATTTAGCGCTTTACATTTTCTGCTTTTCAGCTAGTTTCTGAACGGCCATTTGTCAACCAGACATGTTGTGGAATTGGAGGAGATAACTTGTTATTTATTATTGGCCTCGGAGTTATTGCTTTGACATTATTTTTTTGGTTGTATAATGATTTGATTTGGTATATTTTTGGATGCATAGAATGCACTTTTTGGTTAAGTTCTATTGGCAGATAGCATGTCTAATTTTTCTTGTTTCCTTTTTCCTCCGGGTACTCCGGTTTCCTCCCACACTCCAAAGACATGCTGGTAGGTTAATTAGATCCTGTCGATAAAAAAAAAAATGTGTTTGTAAGCGTGTCAGGACCCCACAGGGCAAGGACCGCACTAACCACAGATACTTGGCTATGTGTTTTACTTTTTACAAATGACATGTAAAAAAACAGAATGTAAAAAAACAGAATGTAAAATTGACAAGTGACACCAACATAGTTGGTATCTTTGATCTTTAGGCCTCATGCACACGAGACGCTGTTAAACACGCGTTCAGAGGCAGTTGGACACTTTTTTCAACTGCACCTGAACGCATGCAATGTTATCCTATGTGTCCATGTACACAGTCTAGTTTTTTCCCGTTTTTATGCAGTTGCGTTTAACCTCGTTTTTCCAGAAGCAAAAAAATGCTTTCAGACACTTTGCTTTTCCGCGTTTCAGACGCAAAACGCAACTAAACGCGGCTAAACACGGCTAAACGCAGGCACCTTTTAGGCATTTATAAGCCTTTTTAAAGGAGCGTCATTTTTTGGACCAGAAAACTCAGAAATATGATGATAAACCATAAAAAATACTAGAAAAAATGGTTTAAAATGTCGTAATTAGTTTAGATAGTTCATAGAGCATATATACTCACTAATGCATACATGTTTGTGAAATATCCAACGGACATTCGCTGTACCATCAACGGATGGGTCCAATATCGACAAGCTCTGATTCTGGACCTCTCATGCAAATTTGCGACGACGTTGCTGCCTCATCAAGAGCAACATCAGTAGCATTTCCTGACATATATTCAATATGGAATCCATTTCCAAAAAAAAACACAGAAAGAGAGGCAAATGCAAGTGTACAACTGCTCTCTCTGCTGCTGCTCACTCTGATCAAAATGACAGAAATAGTTAATAATACATGCTTTCTGAGCTTGGGGAGGGTCTATATGATGTTATCTTTACAAATGCTTATAGACGCAAACGCGGCTAAACGCGGCATGAAAACACAGCAAAACACGCGTTTTTAAACGCAGGTTTCTGCTTTTTAAAACATGTGTTCAGCAGAGTTTGTATCTGCGTCTCGTGTGCATGGGGCCTAAAAAGTATGGGATAATGGTGTTGTGGTAACTTGCCAAAATTAAAAAAAAACATAATAATATTATTCTTGATATCACTAGAAAAAAAAGTATTTGAAAATGTGTTTGCAATAACTCCATCAGTATCACCAGCAAAGCAGCTTCATTATTATCCCATTAAAGAAGAAGAGAATTGTGCACTGAATTTCGAGATTTCATAATTTGCCACGTCACGAATGTTAATTCTCCATTACAAACGCTAGTTTACAAGACGAACCGCTTCTGGCTTGTCCTTGCTTCCAAAATCCAACAGCAGACATTTGTCCGCGGAAAATCTGACAACAATTGTCCGATGGAGCATACACACGGTCGGATTTTCCGCCAACACCCTGTAAGTACACATTTCCCATGGGAAAATCCGATCGTGTGTACGAGGCATTAGATCCTCCGGTGGCAGATCGGACAGAGGGTCACAGATTCAAAACCAGCCAGGCACATGACAATTTTAGAGTAAAAACTATGTATATTCTGAATCACATACTAGTGTTGACAGGCTGCTGACTGATCACTGGGAAAGAAAATTAGAGGCTTTCACAGTGATCAGGGGATTGGGAGCTGGGCTTCCCAGTTCCCGATCATCAGCATGTGACCCAGATCTCTCAGTGAGAGTACAGTCCGTGCCCTGCCCTGGGAGTGCGCTGTGCAGCACATTCCCAGCACAAACACATGTACGCATATTTGTGGCCCTATGAATAAGACCCACTTCAATGAGACCACATATATGTTTACATGTGGTGGGAATGATTTAAAATTGAACCTTTATAGATAGAACATTTTTTAGAATGCAGGTCAGTCCAGCCAATCACTGCATTACTACTGTTTTTTTTACTTTTTAATAATAAAGGGGCCCCCAGATACCACCCTGTTTATGTGAATGAGTACGTGGTACATGGTAACATTACTTACTGACACAAAAAGAGTGTAACCTCAAAACAAAGACACCCAAGTGTCCTTATTAAAAAATATACATCCTCAAAAAATTTCCCTTGCTGCAAATTCAACATCAATTTACAATGCCTGCCATTGGCTGATTCACCAAAAAAAAACCCTGATGGTCCAGCACCTACAACCAATCCCAATGGTACCACAAGCTGAATGACAGCGCACCAAGAGGTCAACAGCTATATAAGACAGTGGTGACATCATTATCCAAATATGACCACATTACCATATTTAAGCAATGCTATCAGAGAATGGGCTGGGTGATGTCAGTGACTGGTAAAGACTCAGTGGGTGCAAGCACCAGCTGCTTTCTTAGCAACCATTGACAGCTGGAAGCTGTCAAATTCATCAACATCAAATGCACTAGAGGTTCGGCATTTAGACAGATGTCCAAACAGCCACTGTTTAGTTCGAATGCAAGAGCACTGAGCTCATCCCTAATGCCCCGTACACACAATCTGATTTTTCGACAACAAAATCGTGGATTATTTTCCGAAGGATGTTGGCTCAAACTTGTCTTGCATACACACAGACACACAAATGTTGTCTCAAAATTCTGAACGTGAGAACGCGGTGAAGTACAAAATGTACAACGGGACTATAAAAAGGAAGTTCAATAGCCAGTGCGCCACCCTTTGGTCTCCTTCTGCTAATCTTGTGTTTATCTTATGTTAGTAGAAGTTTGCTGAGAGACTATTAGCTCTTTTCAGCCTTGTGTTTTTCAGTTCGTTTCTGCTGTTCAGTTGCTTCTGTTTTTCAGTGCGTTCTTGTCCACTCGTTTCTGATTTTCAGCTCGTTCTTCTCAGGTCCTTTCTGATTTTCAGTGCATTCTGTTAGTTTGTTCTGACCAGTCAACCATTTTCAAGCCATGTTGTGGATACGTACTTGTCGTAGAGTTCATGCTGTACTTGGGCTTGGTGTTGGAGTTCTTGCTTTGACCCAAGTCCAGTCCATGAACAGGGCGAGGAGGAGTTCATGGACGAAGAATTCGTTGGTCCAGCGTGACCAATTCTTGCACGTGCCTTTTGTTGCTGGAGATTAAGGATGGGCCCGGTGTTCGATTCGAACCCATGTTCGAATCGAGCCCCGGGCGTTCGCTCGCTCGGCGAGCCCAGAACTATTGGGGCCGCTCATTTCAATTTCGTGTGATGCGAGCGGCCCCGCAATGCATTGCGGCCCGCGCAGTGCAATGCTGGCTGATGATTGGCCAAGCATGCACTGTGACCCGCATGCTTGGCCAATCACAGCGCCAGCAGCGAGGAGAGCCATAATTGGCTACAGGCAGGATGCCTGTAGCCAATTATAGCTCAGGGGCTTTAGTACACGCCCCACGGCATAAGAGGCCGCCGTGCCGGCGGCCTCGCATATTCTGTTTCAGTCAGTGTCAGCGTGTCAGTGTGCTGCTGACAATATGTGCTCTATTTCTGGGGATATGTGTGTGAGTGCTGTTAGAACAGCATTGCAGTATCACATCTGGGGGGTGTCTATAGGTGGCCTGTGAAGGGGGGCAGGTTTCCTGTGCTTAGAACTTTCCCTGCAAAAAAGTGTCATTTTTGCAGGAAAAAAGCTATTTAAAAGCACTCGCGGCTAATGAATTGATGGCTCCTGTAACACAGAGAACTGTCATTCATTAATAAAAAACAAAAAAAAAAAGCGTGGGGGTCCCCCCAAATTCAATAACCAGGCCCTTCAGGTCTGGGATGGATATTAAGGGGAACCCCAGCCAAAAAAAAAATGGCGTAGGGTCCCCCTCAAAATCCATACCAGACCCTTATCCGAGCACGCAACCTGGCAGGCCGCAGGAAAAGAGGGGGGACGAGAGTGGCCCCCCCTCCCGCCTGAACCGTACCAGGCCACATGCCCTCAACATTGGGATGATGCTTTGGGGGTCTAAGACCCCCAAAGCACCTTGTCCCCATGTTGATGAGGACAAGGGCCTCTTCCCCACAACCGTGCCCGTGGTTGTGGGGGTCTGCGGGCGGGGGGCTTATCGGAATCTGGAAGCCCCCTTTAACAAGGGGACCCCCAGATCCCGGCCCCCCCCCCCCCCCTGTGTGAAATGGTAAGGGGGTACAAAAGTACCCCTACCATTTCACCAAAAAAGTGGCAAAAACTTTTGTACCCCCTTACCATTTCACACAGGGGGGGGCGGGATCTGGGGGTCCCCTTGTTAAAGGGGGCTTCCAGATTCCGATAAGCCCCCCGCCCGCAGACCCCCACAACCAATGGCCAGGGTTGTGGGGAAGAGGCCCTTGTCCTCATCAACATGGGGACAAGGTGCTTTAGGGGTCTTAGACCCCCAAAGCATCCTCCCAATGTTGAGGGCATGTGGCCTGGTACGGTTCAGGCGGGAGGGGGGGGGGCGCTCGTCCCCCCCCTTTTCCTGCGGCCTGCCAGGTTGCGTGCTCAGATAAGGGTCTGGTATGGATTTTGAGGGGGACCCAACGCCATTTTTTTGGGCTAGGGTTCCCCTTAAAATCCATACCAGACCTCAAGGGTCTGGTATGGATTTTGAGGGGGACCCTACGCCATTTTTTTTTTTTTTTTGGCTGGGGTTCCCCTTAATATCCATCCCAGACCTGAAGGGCCTGGTTATTGAATTTGGGGGGACCCCTACCCTTTTTTTTTTTCATTTTTGTTTATTTTTTATCAATGACTTTTTTTTATGAATGAGTTTCAATGAATGACTGTTCTCTGTATTACGGGAGCCGTCAATTAACATTAACCGCAAGTGATTTTAAATAGCTTTTTTACTTTCAAAAATGACACTTTGTGCAGAGACAGTTCTAAACAAGGGAAACATGCGCCCCTTTACATGCATACTATAGACACCCCCCAGGTACGAAATTTAAAGGAATATTACACTTTTATTGTTTCAATTTAAGCATTATTAAAATCACTGCTCCTGAAAAAACGGCCGTTTTTTTAAAAAAAATATTTGCATTGATACATGTCCCCAGGGGCAGGACCCAGGTCCCCAAATACTTTTTATGACATTAACATGCATATTAGCCTTTAAAATTAGCACTTTTAATTTCGAACGTTCGCATCCATTATAACTAATAGGGTTCTAAAGCTTGCACGGACTTTAGGTCCGTTCGCGGGTTCTGGTGCGAGTCGAACGGGGGGGTGTTCGGCTCATCCCTACTGGAGATCCAGGAGAATAAACCTGATGATTTCAGGAATTATCTCTGGATGACAGACCCCGTTTTTCACCGTCTGTTGGCTTTGCTGTCCCCTTATATTACCGAACAGGACACCTGCATGCGGCAAGCCATCACTCCCGAGCAGAGGCTCGTCGCCACCTTGCCATACTTGGCGACGGGGAGAAGTCTCCAGGATATTACGTTCACGACTGGAAACTCCCCCCAGGCTCTCAGAATCATTATTCCAGAGACCTGTTCTGCCATTATTCAGGTCCTGCAGAAGGACTATATTAAGGTAAGTTTTATCCTTTAACATCACATTCTATGTATTTAATGTTTACTAATGTATTGTATTTCTTTCATCATTCCATAATTACCATGATTGTAAAATGCTGTGAATGTCCTCTTTGTCCTCATGCATGCTGTAAGCTTTTAATGCTCCTATTTTGTCCTTCATGCATATTTGCCTTCACTAACTTCCCCATCATGCTATCCTGGGCCCATACACACCTAGCCTAGTCACTTAACAATGTATTTTGTCAACTCCATTGTAGTGCTTACCCTAAACACCCCCTAAAATGTCTACAAATGTTATTTTTGTCCTTAAATTCAGGCAGAGTGCAAAAGGTTTTTTTGGGAGGGCCAAACTCTTTTGGAACCCTTCCTCCCCCCCAACCGCTAAGTCAACCGATACCAATACTCTATCTGCTGACTTTGCAAAACCCATACACACTATGAAAAGTGGGAAGAATTATAGCGCTAAACTCAAATATACAGACAAAATGCTGGTAAAGCAGCTGCGCTAGAATAAGACAAAATATTCGATAGGTAGTGTAAAAGGGAGTGCAGTGCTAGAAAGGTGAACAATAGAGATACCCTTCGGCAAACAAAAAATTCATCAATAGTGGTTTGTGAAAATATTTCTAAATCAGAGATGTTTAGATAAATACAAATATTAATTATAATAAACAAAAAAGACCCAAAAAAGGTTCCTCAATCGTAATTAAGGAAATGATTATATAAGAACTTGACGTGAACAGTGACATGTACAAATGATGTTTGTGATAAAACAAAGAAATGTCCCAAAATAGTACAATGTAAGTGACGCCAAGACGGGATGTTTCTAGACTGAATCCTCTGGTGCACACATTCGTGGAAGAATGGAAAATGGATGTACGCTTACCGGAACAGGTGGACTCCCTGTCAGCAACAGGGAGTCAAACAGGCATAAAGGGGCTCTAGGCAGCCTACGACCTCGATGTTCCAGGACGGGCAAGTAGACTCTGTGGAACCACTCACGACTTCGCCAACAGGATACAGTGGGTCAAAGGGAAGGCAGCTAGCATGGATTCCAGATCTTCATGGATAGGACGGAGACTCTTGGATGGTCACTCGGTAGGCAAAATGGAATAGGCCAGTGGTGGACACCAACTAGTGACAGAGCAAGGATCTCTCGGGATGTTCTCCAAGAAATGTTCAAATCATGGGGAGAAAAACAAGAAGGAAAAAACCAAGAGGGGACTCCACTGGTGTAGATCAAAACGGACAGGTTTTTATTAAAAAAAACTAAGTACAAAAACAAATAATATAAAAGTGATCACGTTTAAACAAGCAGTGTGGGAATGGGTATGACCTGGCCCTACACGTTTCGTCTATAGAAGACTTCAACTGGGGCATATATGGGCCATACACACTATACCTACCTCTTTTGTGGTCATATTTATGGATGAATTCACCAAAGCATGTAGTGCAAGGGCCTGCCTGAATACTTTGAAATGGTACTGTTTAAAGATTTGTTCTCCTATTATCTTGATAGGTAATTGCAGAATGTAAAAAATGTGCTTCAATTTGGACAGTGTGTATTCATATTTTTGGATTATGACACTTCTTACCTGTTTAGTGGGCTGCCAATAGTGTAAGTAAGGAGGGGCTGGCCAAAGTTACACACATTATTTATGTATTTAGCTCTCAATAAAGTGGAGAGGATTACCTGTCCAAAACACCCCCCCTAAAATTTTTACAATGGGCCATCAGAGGGGGGGGGGGGGGGGATCTGATAAGTGTACCTTATACATTTGTGTTTAAATACTTATTTCAATAAATGTTATACTTATGTTGGCCAAGAATTTTTGAGTCTAACCTGCTTGCAATGTTATGTGCTATTTTTTATTTGTTGGACTCCACAGTTTCCTTCAAACCCACAGGAATGGCACACTGTGGCCTCCCAGTTTGCCCAGTAGTGGCCGGCTCACTGGACTTAAACATGACGGCACTTGAAGCTGGCAATCCTGGCTTGCCCCCCCAAAGCGCCCACGAAGTACGGCAAAGCTATATGGAGTACTTTGCGGGTAGGGGGCAATTGATATGCCAGATACAGTACAGTGAAAACTATGGAAAATAAACTGAACTCATATTTCTTTTGATTTACTGCTTGTGTTTCTTTTATCTGTCTCCTAGGTTCTCCAATGGATGATTTTTTTGGGCATTTTCTTCAATAGTGCAAACGTAACTTATTTGATACATGAGGTGACAATCTCTTCTTCAGCTAACTGTTATGTTGTGCTATGGGTCTTCTACACACACATAATGTTTTTTGTTGTTAGTGTATGTAATGCATTAATGATAAAGATGCAAGTGCACTTGAAACTGCACTGAAACTGCACTTGGAGTGCAAAGTGGATTTGCCTTTAGTAAATACCCCCATTGTCACTGTAACTACACCAACTTTTACAAAAACTGGTATTGAGCATTGAAAGAAGAAGCCACACATTGTTGAGTATAAAACATTTTACTCCAAACACATTCACATGTGCATTATACAAGTTTTTTCTTTAACAAACCAACACCTTTGGTGTATAACATGTATGTGTGACAGTATATAGCCTTTTTGTGGCTAAACAGGCATGTTTAAAATCAGAACATCCACAACTCAGGAATTTCACCTTTTAGAAAGTGAAGGCAATATGAGACATTTAGTATGTCAAAACTGTTTTGATTTTGCCTTCATCAGATGGGGTGATGTCACCCCTGTAAAAGCCAAATTTTGAATATGCGCACAAATTGGTACTCAAAAATGTGGATTTTCATCATGATCCCATGCCTAAAATGTGTGTATTTTCCTTACATCTAGGAAAAAGACACACAGTGTGTCAACATGTGATATCTGCCATCATGGGATATCAATGTATGCATTTTGTGTGTGCAACCCCTTCCTCGCAACTAAAGTAGATGAGAGGAAGGGGTTGCACCCACAAAACACATAAAATTGATATCCCATGATGGCTGATAGCACATGTTGACACACTGTGTGAATATTCAAAATTTAGTTTGCAATAAAATTTGATAAAAATGTAAGAAAATAACAACAACATTGACTTTTTTGGGGGGTTTATTGTCACTAAAACATCAATGTTGTTGGTGAGTCTTTTTTCAACATCATTGATGCTTTCCTTGACCTTCTCGAATTCATGATTGCCCACCATTTTTTCGCTAATCAGGATCTGTGCACTTGCACTGTTGAAGTGAGTTTCTAGTTTCTTCTTCCACAACATCCACATCACCTAAAAAAAAAATACACACCATGTATTATAAATATGCAGGCATACCATTTATTATCTGAAGCTGTGGTCTGAGACACTGACCTGTTGTTATCACTATTTTGCCCAATTCATGTACCTCGGAATCCACATCTTCATGGTGTGTGGGGATTTCCCCTTCTTCAGGAGTTGTGGGGTTCCTGGTGTCCTCAGATATCCTGATTCTTTTCTCCCCTATGTGAATACAAAAAAGGTATACTTAGCACACAGATATTTTAGGCAAGAAATAGTAATATGAAACATTGCTTGGAAGTGTTGTCCAATTGTCAGAGTTCTAAGCTGAAGACATAATTTTTTTCCCTTTCCAAAGCTGGAATACTTACCTGTTTTGTTTCACACATGGAGAGACCCCTAGTATCCACTTGAGCACCTGTGTGGGACACCATACTAAGGGTGTTCTGGTGTCCCACACTAGTGCCACTCTGCGTCCAGATGTGTAAACAGCTGCTGAGTGTCCTCTCCTTACACTGAATTAAGTTTGCAATTCATTATATTACAAATACATCTAGACAACAATGTACTAAACTTCTTTTCATAGTAATAGGCATAAACAAATGTAGTTAACCTGCATCTGCCAAAAACGTTGTATTAGTGGTCGAATGAACAATGTTTAATACGAACGATTACTGTGCCCACGAACCTCAAACTTGCCATTTTAAACTGTACAACAGTAAAGAAAAGCACATGGAGCAGCACAAAAGTAGTTATAATAGGTACACACGACAAATACTTTTTTGCAGTACTTTCCTGATCTTTCTGTACTGATCGTGCTCCCTCAATTTCAGGTCTGACCAGCATTTCCTCAATTGCTCCTTGGATCGTTGTACCCCAAAATTCCTGTGCAGACTTCTCACAACTTTAGTCATGATCTTGGCCTTTCTCACATTTGGGTTTGGGTAAGGTCCATGCTTTCCATCATAGTCGGCCCTCTTCAAGATGTCCACCATCTCTACAAAGGACATATTTGAGGCCTTATATCTCATCCTGGATTGGGACGTTTCTTGCTCTGGGCTTTCCTCATCCTCCTCGTTGCTGCTCTCTGCATGCACCTGCTCTGTCTCCGCCATGTGCTCTCCCACTGCGCCAAAAGTGTAGGGGCGGGGAATACACTAGAAAGAAGGTTAGGGCGGAGTTTCACACCTGTGCCGATCGTGCAAACAAAGGTACAATTTTAACTTGAGGCATCAGTGGTTAGTGCCCTTTACTACTGCTTATAGATTGAGGCCTATATTGGGACAAGATTAGGAGAGTTTAGCCTGACATTAGGGTTTGTCTTGTGTTGTGTCTTTCAGAGAAAATGGATACATTTACTGACCCGGACTTCCTGCCAAAATTCATAGACAAGTACAGGGAGCTGCACAGAGAATACTCCAACAAGCTAAAGAGGAAGGCAGCGCTGGAGCAACTGTTGGAATTGGTGAAGCCTGTGTATCCCACGGCAGACATCAACTATTTGAAGGCCAAAATTGGTTGCCTGAGGAGCACATATAATTGGGAGCGCAAAAAGGTCCAGGATTCCATGAGATAAGGAGCAGCAGCAGATGATGTTTATCTACACAGGCTCTGGTACTACGACAGACTGTGTTTTTTGTCAGACCAGAGTGAACCCAGGCCTTCGCTATCAACACTTCCCTCTACATCAGATGAGGCTTCAGAAGTCCAACCTGGACCTTCCACCCAGGAAAAAGATGTGGAGGAGCCCAGCTTGAGCCAGGTATAACATTGTTTAACATATTTCATGTCAAAAATTGAATCAGGTTAACTAGATGTTATTGATCACTAATTTCTAATTTAACAAAGTGGTTTACATATCAATAGACAGTAGTAGCCAAAAATGATTGGGACAAGAATGAAAAATGCTGGGGTCAGAAGGATAGTCTTTTCTATTTGTTAACATTCAATTTGCAACAGTCATGAGCTCAAAATTGTGTGTGATTGATGACCAAAAAACTAAAACTATGTCCCATTTTCATACACAGGAAAGTCTCGGTCAGGAGGAGGCCGTGGAATGTCTCAGCCAGGAGGTGGCCCTGGAAAGCAGCCTGTCTGAATCCCAGGTTCCTCCCCTCCGCCTTCCAACAAAAAGGACGAGGAAGGCGAGGAACCTGGAGGAGTCAGCGACTACTTTGATTCAGCAGACTACTGCGATCTTCACAACAACCCCTGGTGGCCCGAGTCCTTTGGCTGTGTAACGGCCATTAAACTGGAGGAGGGCCAACGTTTCATCTGTGAGGAGGTAATACTTGAGGCCCTAAACAAGGGGATGAAGGGCCAACTCACAAATAAAAGCCACGTGTGGGAGTTGGACCATGCTCCTCCACCACCTCCAGCAACACCACCTCCAGCAACACCTACACCACCACCACCACAAATCACAGCCACCCAACCCACCACAGCAGCCTGGAAGGAAGTGTTGAGAGTGATGGCCAGGGTTTGGTGTGGTCTGGCAAAAGACGAAGGCTGTTGTAAGACCACAGCCTCGGGACATATATGTCATCTGCTGCTGCTCCCAATCTCTCAGAGTCCTGGACCGTATTGTGCTCCTTATTAAATGGACTCCTCAGCTTACCAATTTGGCCTGTCAAATAATTGATGTCTGCCCTGGGGTACAAAGGCTTCACCAATTCCAACTGTTTCTCCAGCGTTGCCTTCCTCTTTATTTTTTTAGAACACCTAATACATTTTCAGTTTTATTTTTTTCTTTCAAAATATTTTATTTTCATAAAACAGATTACAGAGTAACTTTTAAAACCTAATGTCATAAATGTAATAACAACGTACATTAAAGGTAGTGAGATACAAGCCATAGTGGGAAAATCAAGTGGTCTGAGGTGGAGAATTGAACAGTCAAACAATACGCTAGAGGAACTGTGATTTTCCTCCTAGTGAAGCTGGTCTTGTGTTAGATCCACTACCCATCTAGGTGATTTCTCCCATAAAGGGGATCATGAGATTTGCAGAGCGGCTTCAACTCCCCGGTAGTCAGGGTAGGGGAAGTCTCCGGCCCCCCATCACCCCTAATGGGTACAAACTGTGCCAGAGAGTGGAGAACCCCCCCCCCCAGAAGGGAGCCTCTATTTGAGACTTTCTGTCTAAAGGACAGTTCCCCTGAAAAGTACCAATAATAATGGTTCGATACTCTGAGAAGTAGGGACAGCCGTTTAAGAAGGGGGAAGAAAAGGGGGACAGCTGAGGGCAGAGAGAGAGGGTGAAGGGAAGGGGAGGAGAGATAAGAATATTTCAATAGTGGACCTGGCTCTGGTTGGGTTGAATTTCTGGGATGATGGCGATAACCATAAATTGAGTCCAAGGTTCCCAGATCATCTCAAATTTATGTTTTGTGTCATTGAGAATGCTAGCTATTTTTTCCTGGGCCATAATCCAGGACATTTTTCTTACTGCTGCCTTTGTTGAGACTGAGGGTTGCTTCAAGGCCTTAGCCAGAGTTATTTTAGCTCCTAGTAGTATGAAGTGGATCAGTTTGCTATTGTATTTGGAAATCCTTGGGATATGTGCATTCAGCAGAGCGAATTCAGGAGACCTGGGAATCTCATTTCCAGTAATTCTTTTAATGAGGTTAAAAATCCTTTTCCAGTAAGGTCTAATTCTGGGGCATTCCCACCATATATGAGCGATCGTGCCTGTTAGTTGGCACCCCCTGAATCACAGTGGATCAACTGAGGGGAATATTTTTGCCACTCTGTCTGGTGTCATGTATCACCTGGTCATAATTTTTATGTTCGCTTCCATGAGGGAAGTATTGATGATGCCTTTGAAGGCTGTGGCTAGTGCCGATTGCCAGGTCTCCATGCTCCACTTAATTTGGAATTCTTCCTCCCAAGCTAGCATATATGATGATTTGCCAGAAGGTTGGGAAAGTGACGCATTGACGACTGAAATGCCTCCTCTCTGCTCCATGGTCGGACCGCACCAGAGTTCATAATTGGTGAATTTGGGAGGATTTGGTTTATCATGCCAGATGCTATGAAGGAAATGGTAGATTTGGTTATACCTGTACCTTTCAGATTGTGGTAGGTCTAGGTTGCTAATGCAGTGTGCTAGGGTGAGGGGGCCTCTAGAAGTGAAGAGATGGCCTATACGGTACAACCCCTTGTTTAGCCACCACTGAAAGGTCTTGATGTCTTGTCCCAGAGGGAATTTCGGGTTACGAAACAGGTGCAACAGAGGCTTCATTTCAGAGGTGAGGTTAGGGTTACGTTTTAGTTTGTCCCACATTGCGAAGAAGTGAGATGATGTAGGTGCCAGGATAGGGGGTCTATTTTTGGGTGGGTTCCAGAGTAGAAAGTCTAGGGTGTGTAGAGGCACTGCTTGACGTTCTATTTTTAACCAATCTGTTTTTTCCCTGTTGGAGTATATTACAATCAATTTTGGTTTTGACAAATACTTAGCTATATGTTTTACTTCAAAAAGGACAGTTTGTTTGTGAGTAGGCAGAGATCACTATAGAAACAAAAAAAAAAGATTTTTCTGGAGAGCTTGAAAAAAAAAAACAAAGATTATTCATGAGATCACGAGAAATACTAATAAAAAATCTGTTTGTCAGAACTCTGTGTGAATATCAGCAGCAAAGCAACTTCATTATTCTAGCATTATAAAGAAGAAGAAAATGTGCTGCATTGGAAGATTTCCAACTTTGCAGCGTGACGAATGTGCTATCTCCACTACGAACGCTAGTTTTACAAGACCGAGAGCTTCCGTCTTGTACTTGATTCTGAGCATGCGTGGACTTTTGTGCACGGACTTGTGTACACATGCTCGGAATTTCCGACAACAAAGTGAAGTTGTCTGAAAATTTGAGAACCTGCTCTCAAACATTTGTGTGCGGAAATTCCGACAACTAATATTCGATGGAGCATACACACGGTCGGACTTTCCGACACCAAGCTCACATCAAACATTTCCCGTCGGACAGTCCGACCATGTGTACATTGCATTATACTTAGCTATCTTGATGCCCATGCAGTTGAAAGATGCTTTCTGGAATATCTTCCACATCTGGTGCACTTTCAGGTGTGTGTCACACCCCGGTCCTTTGTTCCATACAGTGGTTCCTTCCACCAGCCCCTGCGTCTTGCAGGAATGCAGGGGCCAGCAGAGGAAACCAGAAAGCTCAATGGGGGATTTCAGCATCGGACACTCCAAGAAGTGTAAATTGCAGCAGATGTTTGAGCAAGCTTCTTTCTTCAATTGAGTTTTTTTTTTTCTCTGCAGGAAGTGGTACAGATAAGTGTTAATTTCTTGCTTTGCAGAGACCATTCATTTTTATGTTTTGAGTCAAATCAATATGCCATGGCCACGTCTTCGGAGAGTCAGTCATGAAGTGCAGATCATCAATCCATTGTGGTGTGTTGTCAGCTGATTTATAGTGAATGAGCTGCCTTACATAAATGTGTGTTAAGGTGCAAGTAATATGAGTTAATGCACTGCAGCAGATGTCTAACATTTTTTGATATGGCACCCCTGATGATAGCACATGTTGCCAGGTCAGAAGTATGCCGCGTACACACGTGCAGACTTTTCCCGGCGGACCTAGTCCAGCGGACAATCCGCCGGACTTTCCAGCTGGCTTCGCCGGACTTTCTGAGCGTGTGGACTTGCCCACACACGCCCGGACTTCTCCGGCGGACAATCCGCTGGACAAAGTCCGCGGGACTTTTGAAAATGAACGGACTTGCCCCACACACAGAGCAGTCCGTTCATTTCGAACGTAACTTCAGGTACGTAGCTAGCGTAGGCAGTAAATGCCGGCGCGCTAGCTCCGTCACCTGGCACGGATTTAAAGGGAATCCCCACGCCGAAAACCGGCGTGGGGGTCCCCCCCAAATCCATCTCAGACCCTTATCCGAGCACGCAGCCCGGCCGGCCTGGAAAGGGGTGGGGACGAACGAGCACCCCCCCCTCCTGAGCCGTACCAGGCTGCGTGCCCTCAACATGGGGGGTGCCCTGGTGAAAGCGGGGCCGTGCGGCCCCCCACCCCAAAGCACCTTGTCCCATGTTGATGAGGACACGGGCCTCTTCCCGACAACCCTGGCCGTTGGTTGTCGGGTCTGCGGGCGGGGGGCTTATCGGAATCTGGGAGCCCCCTTTTATAAGGGGGCCCTCAGATCCCGGCCCCCCACCCTATGTGAATGAGTATGGGGTACGATGTACCCCTACCCATTCACCTAAGGTGTAAAATGTAAAGTAAAAAAACACACACACTTTTGAAAAAATATTTTATTGCACTGCTCCGGGGGTCTTCTTCCGTCTTGGGGGTCTTCTCGCCGGACTCCTCCGCCATTTACCAAGCTCTTTTACCGAGCGGAGAAGTCCGGCTACCTTCTTCGTCGTCACCGCCGTCGTCTGGGGGTCTCGATCCGCCTTCGGGGGTCTTCGGGGGTCTCTTCTGTTCTTGCCGCTGTCGTCGCTTTCTGTGCCGCCTTCTTCTTCTTCTTCCGCCTTCTGCTTCTTGTTCTTCTTCTTCCGATGTTGACACGTCGCTCTCTCTGGCCGGAATGCCAGAGCCGCGCTGTGCTGGGACTTATATAGGGACAAGGGACAGGGTCACATGCTCATGTCACATGGTGACCCCGCCCCCTTGTGATGTCACAGTCCCGGAGGATTTTTTCCCAGATTCCGATAAGCCCCCCGCCCGCAGACCCCGACAACCAACGGCCAGGGTTGTCGGGAAGAGGCCCTTGTCCTCATCAACATGGGGACAAGGTGCTTTGGGGTAGGGGGGCCGCACGGCCCCCTTTCCCCAGGGCACCCCCCATGTTGAGGGCACGCGGCCTGGTACGGCTCAGGAGGGGGGGGCGCTCGTTCGTCCCCACCCCTTTCCTGGCCGGCCGGGCTGCGTGCTCGGATAAGGGTCTGAGATGGATTTGGGGGGAACCCCCACGCCGTTTTTCGGCGTGGGGAGTCCCTTTAAATCCATGCCAGGTGACGGAGCTAGCGCAGCGACATTTACTGCCTACGCTAGCTACGTAACCTGAAGTCACATGCTAAATGAACGGACTTGCCGATGAGCGGCAAGTCCGTTCATTTAAAAAGTCCGGCGGACTAGCCTACTAACGGCGGGATTGTCCGCCGGACTGCCAAGTCCAGCGGATAATTTTAAAACTAAACTTAAAACTTTGGTCCGCCGGACTTTGGCGCCAAAAAGTCCGCCGACGCCCACACACGAGGGGTTTGTCCGCTGGACTTGAGTCCAGAGGATAATCCCGCGGGATTGTCCCTTCGTGTGTACGCGGCATTAGAGTATATTGTTTATATTTCTGCAGTGAAATCCAGAGTATAATCCTTTGCTGAATATATATATATATATATATATATATATATATATACATATATATACACAGTAGCTCACAAAAATTAGTACACCCCTCACATTTTTGAAAATATTTTATTATACCTTTTCATGTGACAACACTGAAGAAATTACACTTTGCTACAATGTAAAGTAGTGAGTGTGTAGCTTGTATAACAGTGTACATTTGCTGTCCACTCAAAATAACTCAACACATAGCCATTAATGTCTAAACCGCTGGCAACAAAAGTGAGTACACCCCTAATTGAAAATGTCCCAAATTGGGCCCAAAGTGTCAACATTTTGAGTGGCCAACATTATTTTCCAGCACTGCCTTAACCCTCTTGGGCATGAAGTTCACCAGAGCTTCACAGGTTGCCACTGGAGTCCTCTTCCATGATGACATTACGGAGCTGGTGGATGTTAGAGACCTTGCACTCCTCCACCTTCCGTGTGAGGATGCCCCACAGATGCTCAATAAGGTTTAGGTCTTGAGACATGCTTGGCCAGTCCATCACCTTTACCCTCAGCTTCTTTAGCAAGTCAGTGGTCATCTTGGAGGTGTGTTTTGGGTCATTATTATGTTGGAATACTGACCTGCGGCCCAGTCATGGGATCAGGGGATCATGCTCTGCTTCAGTATGTCACAGTACGTCAGCATTCATGGTTCCCTCAATGAACTGTAGCTCTCCAGTGCTGGCAGCACTCATGCAGCCCCAGACCATGACACTCCCACCACCATGCTTGACCCTAGGCAAGACACAAGGGCACAAGGGCATAAGACACAAGACACTTGTCTTTGTACCCCTCACCTGGTTGCTGCCACACACGCTTGACACCATCTGAACCAAATAAGTTTATCTTGGTCTCATCAGATCACAGGAGATGATTCCAGTGATCCATGTCCTTAGTCTGCTTGTCTTCAGCAAACTGTTTGTGGGATTTCTTGTGCATCATCTTTAGAAGAGGCTTATTTCTGGAATGACAGCCATGCAGACCAATTTGATGCAGTGTGCGGCATATGGGCTGAGCACTGACAGGCGGACCCCCACCCCTTCAACCTCTGCAGCAATGCTGTCAGCACTCATACGTCTGTATATGACGCTGAGCACATGCACTCAACTTCTTTGGTCGACCATGGTGAGGCCTGTTCTGAGTGGAACCCGTCCTGTTAAACTGTTGTGTGGTCTTGGCCACCGTGCTGCAGCTCAGTTTCAGGGTCTTGCATAGCCTAGGCCAGTGATGGCGAACCTATGGCACGCGTGCCACAGCTGGCACGCAGAGCCATCTCTGTGGGCACACGAGAGGGTCCAGGACAGAGCTAGAGGTCTCTATCTCCTCTCAGCCCCCCATCCCTCTCTTTCAGCCCCCCTCTTTGTGTCCCCCTCTCTCTGTTCCCCCTCTCTCTCAGCATCTCTCTCGCACCCCTCTCTCTCTGTCCCTCTTCTCTCTCTCTGTCCCCCCTCCCTCTCTCTGTCCCTCCTCCCTCTCTCTGTTCCCCCTCCCTCTCTCTGTTCCTCCTCCCTCTCTCTGTTCCTCCTCTCTCTCTCTGTTCCTCCTCTCTCTCTCTGTTCCTCCTCTCTCTCTCTCTCTCTCTCTCTCTGTTCCTCCTCTCTCTCTCTCAGCTCACCTCTCTCTCAGCATTTCTCTCAGCCCCTCTTCCTCTCTGTTGCCCCTCTCCCTCAGCATCTCTCTCACACCCCTCTCTCTCACACCCCCTCCCTCTCTCTCTCACACCCACCTCCCGCTCTCTCTCACACCCACCTCCCTCTCTCTCACACCCCCCTCCCTCTCTCTCACACCCCCCTCCTTCTCTCTGTTCCCTCTCTCTTTTAGCATATCTCTCACACCCCCCTCTCCCAGCCCCCTCCCTCTCAGCATCTCTCTCACACCCCTCTCTCTCAGCCCCTCTCCCTCTCTCTCAGCCCCTCTCTCTCAGCCCCCCCCCCTCTCTCTCTCTTGCGAATTGCTGTGTTGGCACTTTGGTTTTGTGTTGCAATGTATTTATTTCAGTTTGGGCACTCGGGCTCAAAAAGGTTCGCCATCACTGGCCTAGGCCATCTTTATGTAGTGCAACAATTCTTTTTTTCAGATCCTCAGAGAGTTCTTTGCCATGAGTTGCCATGTTGAACTTCCAGTGACCAGTAAGAGAGTGTGAGAGCGATAACACCAAATTTAACATACCTGCTCCCCATTCACACCTGATACCTTGTAACACTAATAAGTCACTTGACACAGGGGAGGAAAATGGCTAATTAGGCCCAATTTGGACATTTTCACTTAAGGGTGTACTTACTTTTGTTTCCAGTGGTTTAGACATTAATGGCTGTGTGTTTAGTTATTTTTAGGGGACAGCAAATTTACACTGTTATAAAGCTGTACACTCACTACTTTACAAAATGTGAGGGGTGTACACACTTTTGTATATACCAATATATATTGGTGTTTTGTGTTTATAATAGTGTCCAGGTGATGGGTGTAAGCCACACGGTCGGAAATTCCGACCGACAACAAAATTCGATTAGACTTTTTCCGATCACGTGTACAGAATTCCGACTGACAAAGTGCCACGCAAGCTCAGATCAAATTACGAGACCAAAGCTATTGGCTACTAGCCTCTACGTAATTCCGTTTTATGCAACGAACGTCACCACGTTCAGAATAATCGGATTTTCCAACAACTTTGTCCGACCGTGTATATGTAACACCAGTGTTGGACAAAATCTATCAGAAAAAAATCAGACGGATTTTGTGGTCGGAATTTCCGACCGCGTGTACGGGGGCTAAAAAAGGTTGATTTTTGTAATGTGAAATGTAGTGTATGATGCTATATTTGTTGCTTGCACTTTTTTATTTTATTTCTTTATTTGGACAAAATTGTTTAATTAGATATGTTTTGTTTGTGGGTTTTTGGAGTAATCCTTGGACTCTGAGTGGATAAAAAAATGTATCACTGCTGCCATTCCAACATTTAGAAGTAACAATGCTTTGTATTCCTCTCAGCTAAAACACGTTTGAAGAATGTTGCACTTTTAGATGTTGCGTCTTTTCAGCTTAAACATAAGAGCATGTGTTGTTTCATAGTTTTCTTTAAAAAAAATACCAAGAAACCAAAAATATAAAATATAATGTATATTCCACTGGTGACAGGTAAGCCAAAACTCATTATTTTGTAATATTTATTTCCGCCCAATTGTATATACTGTATATAGCCAAGTACTGAAAATGAATCTAGGGTTGAATCAACAGAAGATCATAATGATTTGTAACCTTTTTTTTTCTTCATCAATCACCTTAAGTGGAAAAGTACTCAGAAAATGTATTAGTTTACAAATAAATCCAATAACAACTTAAAATGAAGATGGGTATAATAATCTCCATTCTCCTGGGCAAATGTATTGATTTTTACAAGGTAATAGTATTACATTTGATGTCCAAACAAAATGGGAATTAACATTAGAATTTGCAAAGAATCTTCAGATAATTGGACTTGTTTGTATGTATTGATTAAAAAGATAAATTGAAGTACCTCTGAAAACACAAACGGTAGCTATAGAAGAATTAGATTAGTCCATTTTAGCTCTTGAAAAAAGCGGAATCAAAGCAACTAACTATTGTGAAGGTTGATTTTTCACATCAAGGTTTATTCTATGTGGTGACCTAATAGATAAAAACATAAATTATTATATTTTAAATTTATTTTAGTAGGCTAACTCTATGAATGACCCATCCTGTTCACAGTTTGGTGAATGGGCAAATGAACCGCCCATATTTGGCTAGTTCACCAACCCACATGAATCTCTGGTTAATGTAACCGTAAGTCTGTAATTTAGCAGTGGTAGCACTAATGCTGCTATTTGACATGGGAGATCCCCACCGGCTTCTGTTTGTACCCAAGCCAGCAAAGATTATGGGTGACATCATTTGCCAAATATGGTCATGAAGATATTTGGTCAATGATGTCACCCAGTATCTCCGCCAGCTTGTTAACAAACAGAAGTCCAAAGGAATCTGTCATTTGCAATTAGAAGAGTGAAGATTGCTGGGAACAATTAGTTGCTGTGACAGTGGGTCAACATCAACAGGCATTGCCTTGATGTGAAACTAAATCGTTAAACTGAATTAATGTTCAATGTACATGTGTAATATGTACAGTGTGGGATGTTTTATTTATTAAAGGACTTTTTTATAGTGTGAATGTTTTTATTTAGTGGAGGAACAAACAAGGATACAATGTACCCCTTATCCATTTACCTGGGGGGGGGATCTGGGTGGCCCCTTTGCTCTAAATAGGGCTTCAGATTCTGATAAGTCCCCCCTGCAGGCCCATATATCCCTTTCAGTGGACAGAATGTAAAAATTAGGCCCTTTTCCATATCAACATGGGGCAAGGGGAAGGATTTGATGTCCCACCTTGCAAGGTACCATCCCAATGTTAAGGGCATGTGGCCTGATATGGTTCAGAAGGGGAGGGTTTATGCTCTTAGGCAACATCATTGGACTAATATAGTCAAGTATGCATAGCCTTATTTTCCAGTTATATAGCTCCCCAAGACTTTAGCAACTATTTTTCAGTTTCTTGTACTTCAAGTTACAGCAAGAAGTATGTTCACATATAACTCTAAAGGAAACCAATAGTGTAACCAATGTATACTATTCAACTTGCTGCATGTGTAGGCCCCCTTAAAAATTTAAGAAAAACCCTTAAACAGGCATGCAACCAGGGTGGTCAGAAAAGGTGAACATTGATTGTGCCCCCTTTTGAACCATACCAGCCCATATGCCCTCCACATTGTGAGGGTGCCTTACAAGAGATAGTGTACAGCAGCCCTCAAATTTTCCACTCTCCTACTCGCATTTTGCGAGTGGAAAATGAGGGCTGACGAGGAGCTGGGCTGCCTGGGAGTGGGGGGGTGTGCACCGCTGGCAGGCGGGGGTAGATCGGGAGCCGTTCTCCCGGTGGAAGAGTGCCATGCAGGATCACCGAGCGGTAAAGCACGCTTTAACAGCTTACATTGAGACTGTCTTCGCTCTGCTCACTCTCACGCAGCCCCGCCTCCTCCTAACCCCGCGCCTGTGATAGAGAAAACGCGGGTCCAATTCGGGGATGCATTCTCTCTATCACAGGCGCGGGGTTAGGAGGAGGCGGGGCTGCGTGAGAGTGAGCAGAGCGGAGACAGTCTCAATGTAAGCTGTTACAGCGTGCTTTACCGCTCTGCGATCCTGGCTCTCCTCTAACTTATCATGATCCGAATGGCCTCTCACTTCCTCCTGGCAAGGCTGTAATGGGGGCACTGTGAGGCTGCTATTTGGGGCACAGTGATGCTGCAATTTGGGGCACAGTGATGCTGCAATTTGGGGCACAGTAAGGCTGCAATTTGGGGCACAGTGAGGCTGCAATGTGGGGAACGGTGAGGCTGCAATGTGGGGCACGGTGAGGCTGAAATGTGGGGCACGGTGAGGCTGCAATGTGGGACACGGTGAGGCTGCAATGGGGGCAAAGTGAGGCTGCAATTTGGGGAACAGTGAGGCTGCAATTTGGGGCACAGTGAGGCTGTAATGGGGGTACGTGATGCTGAAATTTGGGGCACAGTGAGGCTGCAATGGGGGCACAGTGAGGCTGCAAATTGGGGCACAGTGAGGCTTCAATGGGGCACAGTGAGGCTGCAGTGGGGCACAGTGAGGCTGCAATTTGGGGCACAGTGAGGCTGCAATTTGGGGCACAGTGAGGCTGCAATTTGGGGCACGGTGAGGCTGCAATGTGGGGAACGGTGAGGCTGCAATGTGGGGCACGGTGAGGCTGCAATGTGGGGCACGGTGAGGCTGCAATTTGGGGCACGGTGAGGCTGCAATTTGGGGCACAGTGAGACTGTAATGGGGGTACGTGATGCTGCAATTTGGGGCACAGTGATGCTGAAATTTGGGGCACAGTGATGCTGAAATTTGGGGCACAGTGAGGCTGCAATGGGGGCACAGTGAGGCTGCAATTTGGGGCACAGTGAGGCTGCAATTTGGGGCACAGTGAGGCTGCAATTTGGGGCACAGTCAGGCTGCAATTTGGGGCACAGTGAGACTGTAATGGGGTACATGATGCTGCAATTTGGGGCACAGTGATGCTGAAATTTGGGGCACAGTGATGCTGAAATTTGGAGCACAGTGAGGCTGCAATGGGGGCACAGTGAGGCTGCAATTTGGGGCACAGTGAGGCTGCAATTTGGGGCACAGTGAGGCTGCAATGGGGCACAGTGAGGCTGCAATTTGGAGCACAGTGAGGCTGCAATTTGGGGCACAGTGAGGCTGCAATTTGGGGCATATTGAGGCTGCCATGTGGGGAACAGTGAGGCTGCAAAGTGGGGCACGGTGAGGCTGCAATGTGGGACACGGTGAGGCTGCAATGGGGGCACAGTGAGGCTGGAATGTTGGGTATGTGAGGCTGCAATGGTGGTCACGGTGAGGCTGCAATGCTGGGCACGGTGAGGCTGCAATGATGGGCACAGGTCACGCTGCAATGATGGGCACAGGTCAGGCTGCAATGATGGGCACAGGTCATGCTGCAATGATGGGCACAGGTCACTCTGCAATGATGGGCACAGGTCACGCTGCAATGATGGGCACAGGTCACGCTGCAATTAAGGGCACAGGTGAGCCTGCATTGAGAGGCTGTGCTGAGGGGAACTGCATAAAACATTTAAGTGTCATTTCATGAGATAATTTATGATGGCCTGATTAGGGGCGGAGTCAGGTAATGGTTGGGTGGGGCAACTGGTGGCGAGTAACCCTTGAGACCTGGCTAGTAGCTCAGGACTTGAAATTACTGGTGTACAGAGTTAAGTGGGGAGATGCAAAGAGGAACAGAATGGGCATGTAGAGGTAAGCAGGGGGTGGGGGTGCATGGTGTGCAGAGGTTAACAGGGGAATTTAGAATTGTGAAGGTAAACTGATACAGGTTGGGATAAGGATGCAGAGATGAGCAAAGTGGCAAGGGAGGGGGGGATTACATTACTGGTCAATGTATTGACCTATATAACATTGGTCGTTAATGTTACTATAAGGCTGCTTTCACACTGGGGAGGTGCGGGGCGGCGACGGTAAAGCAGCGCTATATTTAGCGCTGCTTTACCATCGTTTTACCCACGGTATGCGGCCGCTAGCGGGGTGGTTTTAACCCCCGCTAGCGGCCGAAAAAGGGTAAAAACCTCCGCAAAGCGCTGCAGCGGCGCTTTGCGGGCGGTATCCCCGCGGTCTCCCATTGATTTCAATGGGATGGAGCGGTATAGGACCGGTGAACACACCGCTCCTTCACCGCTCCAAAGATGCAGCTAGCAGGACTTTTTTTTACCGTCCTGCTAGCGCACCGCTCCAGTGTGAAAGCCCTCGGGGCTTTCACACTGGAGACACAGCAACAGCTGTTTCGGGTCGGTTTGCAGGCGCTATTTTTAGCGCAATAGCGCCTGCAAACCGCCCCAGTGTGAAAGCAGCCTAAGAGAAATAAAGGGGAAGGCACAAACACCTGGTGCATTACCCGAGTAAAAAACGGAAAATTGTATACTCACCTTTCTGTAATTTTCCTTTCCTGTTGCATCACATGGCAGCATACACATATGGGTTGTGGCTCCGCCTCCGCAACCTGATAGGACCGCGTAGCTATTAAACCTTGAGAGGGTCCCCGCCCCAGTATTCTCAGTATCTATATACCTCACCTCAGACGGGTGGGTATGTGTATGCTGCCATGTGATGCAACAGGAAAGCAAAATTACAGAAAGGTGAGTATACAATTTTCCGTTTTCCTGTCGCATCATGGCAGCATACACATATGGGGATTAACTCGCCAAACTGGGTGGGTCTGAGCATAAAGATATTTTATTTACAAGGAATTGAGGTATTTGAGCAAATAATTGCCCTCCCAAATTCTACCGTGGACAATCTAGCCGAGTCCACTTTGTAGTGCGAGATAAAGGTACTCTTAGAAGACCAGGTGGCTGCTTTGCAGATTGTTTCCGAAGAGACTTTGCAGAAAGCTGCCCAGGAGGTCGCCACTGCCCTTGTGGAATGTGCCCTTACGCCCTCAGGTACTTGAGCTTGACTAGATGCATAGGTTCTGCTGATGGTCTTTACTAGCCACGCTGCAATAGTGCGGGATGTTGCTGCTTGACCCTTCCTAGGGCCATACGGAATGACTAGGAGATTCTCCGCCTTTCTTAGGTCATTGGTCATTGAGAGATATGCCAGGATGTTGGTTTTAAGGTCTAGTGGATGTGGATTCCCCTGTTCCGTGGTTAGAGCGGGAAGGCATATTTCTTGATTAAAATGAAAGGAAGACGCCACTTTCGGGATGAATCGGTCCGACAGCTTCAGGACTATTTTGTCTGGGTAGATGGTCAAGTATGGTTCGCTTGCCATCAAAGCGTGCATCTCCGAAACTCTTTTAGCTGATGTAATCGCTATGAGGAAGGTGGTTTTTAGCGTTAGATTCCATAATGATATTCCCTCAACTGGAAAGAATGGTTCGCGGCATAGAGCATCCAGTACCACTGAAAGGTCCCAGGTCGGGAAGGAAGGTTTTCTGGAACTGCTCGATGAGTGGCTCTTTTGCCCATCTTACGCCCGTCATGGCAGATAAAGCGGACACGTGCACCTTCAGGGTATTTGACCCAAGACCCTTGTCGAGACCTTGCTGCAGGAATTCTAGGATCTGTGCCACTGTTGGGGATGATGGATCCCAGGACTGTTGTTGTGCGACCGTGAGGAATTTTTCCCAGATTCTCCTGTAAGTGTTGTTGGTGGTGGCCTTTCTGGCTTGGGGGAGAGTGTTTATCACTTCCTGTGAGCATCCCTGTGCTATGAACCTAGACCTTTCAATCTCCATGCTGTCTTCCTGGACATGGATGGAGGAGTTGACCTTGGGACAGTAGATCCGCTGACATGGGCAGTGGTAGTGGTTCCGCTGTATTCAGCTGAAGGAGAGTCGTAAACCATGGGCGTCTCGGCCAGAAAGGAAGGACTGCTATTACCGTGGACCCCGAGTTCTTGAGTCTGAGTAGCAGCCTCGGAATAATTGGTATTGGTGGGAACACATAGCCTAGGTTGAAGTCCCATCTGTGTTGTAAGCAATCCGCACCCTCTGCTGTTGGGAGAGGTATCCTCGCCAGGAACCTTTGGCACTTCGTGTTGGAAGGGGTTGCCGCCAGGTCTATCTCTGGTACTCCCCAGGTTTTGGTTATCAGGGAGAAGGCTTGGTGACTTAAGGCCCATTCGTTGTTGGACACGAATTTTCGGCTCAAGGTGTCGGCTACTTGGTTCTGGGTCCCTGGTACGTATGCTGCCCTTAGACCCAAAAGGTTCTGTTGTGCCCATTCGAAGACTGGTCGGACTTCCTGTAACATTGAGCGACTTCTGGTGCCTCCTTGCCTGTTGATGTAGGCAACTGCTACTCGATTGTCCATTCTCAGTAGGACTTCTTTCCCCCTCTGGAAGGTGCTGAAGGCTAGAAGAGCTTTGAATGCCGCTCTCATCTCCAAGATGTTGGAAACTATATTGTGCGTCCTGAACGCCCAGTGCCCTTGGACTGCGTGGTGCCGATAATGTGCTCCCCATCCTTCCCCGCTGGCATCCGAAGTGATTACTTCCTGAGAGAGGAGGACTATGTTTTTGCATCTCTTTAGGTTGTGTGACCTGGTCCACCACCAGAATGATTGTTTCACTTCCTCTCTGAGCACAATTGGTTGGGACATTAATACCCCATTCCCTTGTCTTAGAAATGACAATTGGAGAGGTCTTGTGTGCCACTGTGCCCACTGAACCATCGGGATGGTCGCTGAGAATGACCCTAGTATGCTGAGACACTCCCTGGCGGGGATCGAGCTGGCCGAAAGCAGCCTTCTTGCCTTCTGGATCAGTGTGGGAATCTTTTCCTTTGGAAGTTCTATGGTATTGAGGAGGGTATCCAGTTCTGCCCCTAGAAAAACCATCCTCTGTGTGGGATTTAGGTTGCTCTTCCCCCAGTTGATCAGCCACCCAAATTTCTGTAAGGTGGAGATTAGGATCGATCGGTGTATAAGGAGGGATTCTTGATTGTCTGCAAGTAAAAGGATATCGTCCAAGTAGTGGTGGACTCTTAGACCTTGTTCCCTCAAGAGGGCTATCACTGGAAGGAGGACCTTTGTGAATGTCCTTGGAGCGGTGGAGATCCCGAATGGAAGGCTTTGGAATTGGTAGTGTTGACTGCCTACCGCAAAGCGGAGATACTTTTAGAATGAGGCATGAATGGGGATATGTAAATAGGCGTCCTGTAAATCTATAGAAAGCATCCAGTCCCCGATGTTTATGGCCTGAAGAATCGACTGTAGGCTCTCCATCCTGAATGTTTCTACCTGGATCATCCGGTTCAGATTTTTTAAGTCCAGGACGGGTCGAAGATCCCCTGTTTTTTTCTTCACCAGAAATAAGGGTGAATAAACCCCTTTCCCCCTCTGGGATAGTGGAACTTCTACTATCGCCTGTTTCAGGTCTAGGCCTCGAATGTAATCGGTCAATAGTAGTCTCTTTTCTTGAGATGTCGGTAGCTTTGTTATACAGAACCGGTCCTTTGGACATTTCTGAAATCTCCATTTGTGGCCGAGTTGGACGGTAGCTACCGTCCATGGATCTGTTATTGTTTCCGCCCATACCTGCTTGTATTTCGTGAGCCTGGCTCCTACTACAGCCGGTTGAGCGGGCATGACATCAAAAGGACTTCTGATCTCCTGTGCCAGGAGTCTTTGGCTTTTGGAATTTGAGAAAAGACGACTGGGGGTTCTTCCAGTTCCTCCTGTACTCTCTGCCGGGTCTGTAAGACTTTGCTTCCCTGTATTTGTCAGGTAGGTTCCTTCTGAAGGTGGGCGGTCTTTGCTGTTTTGGCCTTCTGTCTGAAGGGATAAGGCCAGATTTTCCCCCGGTGACCTTCGATATGGCCGAGTCCAGTTTTTCACCAAAGAGGTTCGCCCCGTCAAAAGGAATTTTGCACCAATTTGATTTTGAAGATGGATCCGCCGACCAGGGTTTCAACCAGAGTGCCCTTCTGGCTATTACTGAGCTCAGCATTGCCCTTGATGAAGATTTGATTATGTCTACAGATGCTTCTGCGACAAAATCGCCTGCGAGGGATAGCTCCTGGAGAGCAGAGATTACTCTTTCTTGCTCCACCCCCTCCGCTACTAGCTTCTCTGCATTGGAAGACCAGTTGGAAATAGCCCTTCCTACGGCTGCTAGTGCCACTGCTGGCCTGCATGCGCCCCCTGCGGATAGGTAGGTTTTCTTGAGATCGAGATCGATCTTTCTATCCAAAACGTCTTTGAAAGTAACTGCATCCTCAATTGGAAGTGTTACATGTCTGGCAAGTCTCATCAGTGAAGAGTCTACCACTGGCGGGGACATCAGTGGGTTCACGTTAGGCTCTTTTAAAGGATAGAGCTTCGCTAATCGATTGGCAAGACTGGCTTTTTTCTCCGGTTTTTGCCACTCCTCCTTGATTAGTCTCCGGATCTTTCCTGAGGTTTGGGACGTATTTCCTCACTTTATGAGGAGTTTCTTTTTCTTCCACCCAATCGATCGATTCCTTGATTGACTTTATGAAGGGTTCGACCAAAGAGAAGTCGAAGCCAGTAGATGTCTCGATATCCTCACTGTCGGACAGAGGTTCTGTCACTTTTGATGTGGAAGGAGCGGAGGATGAGGTGTCTTGTATCGCTCTGCTTGTTTCGGGCCCTGCGATTTGTAGGGTCGAATCTCTAGCTTGTTGGCTTAATTCCATCTCTCTGTCTTTAGTTGCTTCGTTGAAGCATGTGCGACAGGCCAGCTTTTCTGGGAGCGCTATTGCGCCACAAATCCAGCATGAGTTTGCGGATGGACGGAGACTCTGCGCGTGTGGGGATTGCCTGCGCGTAGGAGTTCTCCTGTGGTAGGAACGCCCATGTCGGGAGTATGATCTTGATCTGCTCCTTCTGCGACTTGATCTGCCTTGCCTGTGCCTTGAGCGACTTCTGCCGCGATCTGAGCGGCTTTGTCTGCGACTTGAGCGTCTGCTTCTTGATCGTCTTGAGTGCGATGATCTGGGCGACTTGGTAGGGCTGTTCCATTTAAACAGCGTTAGTGACATGCTCTCTTTTTCCTCTTCTTACTTACCCGTCTTCCCCTCTTACCTATTAGGCTGGCGATGGTCTGCTGGGGCAGCGGTCTCCATGGAAAGTGAATCCTGTAACACAGGTAAAGAATATGCAAGGAAGCAGGCAAAAGATTGCAGTCAGCGTTTTAGGAATAGAAGGAGAAAAACTGACCTGATATCTGAATCAAATTTTTGCAGAGTGTGCAGCTGGCAATAGGTGGACAGCACAGGATAAGAACAGCAGAGTTTTCTTCTCAAAATGAATTGCGTTTCTCTGTGCACATGCAGCCACAGAGAAACACAGGCCTGTATATATATATATATGCAAATGACAATGCTTACTATCCCTGCACACTACATAGACTGATGGGCTGATTTGAAAGGTATTTTAATGAAAGGCAATAAAACCAATAAAATACATACTCACACAAAAATAGACAGCATGTAAATGGGAAATTGTACCTTTGTGAGTATGATTTTTTTTTTTTGGTTTTATTGCCTTTCATTAAAATACCTTTTTACTTGGGTAATGCACCAGGTGCTTGCGCCTTCCCCTTTGTTGTTCTTGTAGTTCCACATTGGATACTCCTATCCAAAGAGGGCTTCATCCACCAAGTATCGGGCCACGTATGTGATGTGTTGCCTGTACAGCCATCTCTCTGAGGAGGACCCTTGAGTGTTGGGAGTGTTTGTTTCTCTTTTCTTGTTAATGTTACCATGCCTGTTATGTTGGGGTCAGCATAAATCTTCCCATTACATTGGTGGTTGGTGTAAATATCCCTTTTACATTGCTGGTCAGTTTAAACCTTCTCATTACATTATGGGTCAGTGTTGAATTCCTTTATTACACGAGTGGTCAGTGTAAATGCTCCCCTTACATTGGTGGTTAGTTTAAATTCCCCGGACACTGGTGCTCAGTGTAGAATAACCTTCACTTTGTTTTTCAGTGTAAACCCCCTCTTACATTGGTGGTCAGTGTTAATTCCCCCTTACATTGGTGATCAGTGTAAATTCCCTCTTACATTTGTGGTCAGTGTAAATCCCCCTTACATTGGTGGCCAGTGTAGAAATCCCCCACTGCATGGTGATCAAGCTGAGGTTGCCACTCCATTCATCTCTCTAGGACACCTTAGATGTGCGACTTTTAGGGGCACCGCTCTTCTTTCCCTTGAACTCTCACAGGAGCCGGGACGGGCTCCATCCCCTGTCAGCACTCTAAAGCCCGATACACACGCTCGGATTATCCGAGGACCAGGTCCGTCGGATCATGTCCGTCGTACTTTGTCCGATGTTGGTTTTGCGTACACACGGTCGGACAAAGTTGTCGGAAAATCCGATCATTCTGAACGTGGTGACGTTTGTTGCCTACGACGGGACTACGTAGAGGCTAGTAGCCAATAGCTTTGGTCTTGTAATGTGATCTGAGCATGCGTAGCACTTTGTCCATCGGACAACGCTACACACGATCGGATTTGGTGTGATCGGACCGTGTTGTCAAAAAATCTATCCAGCAGGAGATAGGACTTTGTCCGTCGGACAATCCGACGTACACTGTCCGATGGTGCATACACACGGTCGGATTTTTCAACAACATTGTCCGATCGGACAGAATCCATGTGAAAATCCTACCTTGTGTATGGGGCTTAACAGCAGCTGCAGATGCACCATCTACAGAGTGCTGACAGAGGATGGAGCCTGTCCTGGCTCGTGTGAGAGTTCAAGGGAAAGAAGGGTGGTGCCCCTAAAAGTAGCACATCTAAGGTGTCCTAGAGAGATGAATGGAGTGGCAACCTCAGCTTGATCACCATGCAGTGGGGGATTTCTACACTGGCCACCAATGTAAGGGGAATTTACACTGACCACAAATGTAAGAGGGAATTTACACTGATCACCAATGTAAGGGGGAATTAACACTGACCACCAATGTAAGAGGGGGTTTACACTGAAAAACATAGTGAGGGTTATTCTACAATGAGCCCCTAAAAGTCGCACATCTATGGTGTCCTAGAGAAATGAATGGAGTGGCAACCTCAGCCTGGACTCCCACCAGGCCATGCCCCCAATGTGTTTCACTCCGAACCCCAGAGCTTAGTCATGGGGAACTGACTATGCTCTGGGGGGGCAGAGTGAAACATGTTGGACCATGGCCTGGTCAAAGTCCAGGCTGAGGTTGCCACTCCATCTCTCTAGGACACCTTAGATGTGCGATTTCCAGGGGCACCCCCTTCTTTCCCTTGAACTCCATAGTACATGTGTTATAGTGGAATGTCAGGAAAACAGCTATAGAGCAGTTGCAGTACAAATATTGGGTTTAATTTACTAAAACTGGAGAGTGCAAAATCTGATGCAGCCAATCAGCTTGGATGAGAAGAATTCTGATGCTATGAAATTCCCAGTGTGCCACATCCCATATAAAACAGGACAAAGAGAAACCCCCTGGGGTGGGACTTTAAAGGCACTACTAAAAGAACAAATTGTATAGATAAAAAAAAATTGTTTGTTTTATTAAAGGATAAATTCAAACATGAATATTGAACATGGTCATGAATACTGGAGAATTAAGGTATACAACAGGTGTAGATACAATTTCCTTGTTTCAGAGCTGATTGTCGTCTCTTTCATCAGGTGTTAACAGAATGTATTTAGTCTATAAAATTCAAATACAGACAGTCAAACAGTAAATTAATGTATCTACCCAATAACAGACAGATATGGGAAGAACATATATTTAGCAGCTCTCATCTAATTCAGTTGTATATACATGAAAGTTCCATGTTTTACATTAAAAACACTTTCACATGAGTTATTCGTCACCAGATTTGGCACGCTCTGGTTTTAGTAAATCAACCCCATTGCATGTTTACATGTTTTACCTGCCAAAGGCTTTACAGTTTTGTTCAGCAACACAAATGATGTGTATGCAAACTATACTTACAACTAAAGGAAAAAGCAATGCAATACATACATTCCCAGGGCCGTCTTTAACCACTTCAGCACTGGAAGGATTTATCCCTTTCCTGACCAGAGCACTTTTTGTGATTCGGGACTGCGTTGCTTTAACTGACAATTGCGTTGCTTTAACTGACAATTGCGCTTTTATTTTTTGTGCTATAAACAAAAAAAGAGACACAACTTTGAAAAATATTTTTTTACTATAATAAATACAAAAAATATAAAAAAAAAAATGTTTTCCTCAGTTTAGGCTGATATGTATTCTTCTACATGTTTTTGGTCAAAAAAAATTGCTATAAGGGTATTAATTGGTTTGCGCGAAAGTTATAGCATCTACAAAATAGGAGATAGATTTATGGCATTTTTATTATGGATTATTTTTTTTGTTGTAATGGTGGCGACCTGCGTTTTTTATCGCGACTGCGACATTGCGGCGGACACATCAGACACTTTTGACACTATTTTGGGACCATTGTCATTTTTACAGCGATCAGTGCTATAAAAATGCACTGATTACTGTGTAAATGACACTGGCAGGGAAGGGGTTGAACACTAGGGGGCGATCAAGGGGTTAAGTGTGTCCTAGGGAGTGATTCTAACTGTGAGGGGATTGCCTCACTAGAACATGACAGAGATCACTGCTCCAGATAACAGGGAGCAGTAGATATGTCATGTTGCTAGGCAGAACAGGGAAATGCCTTGTTTACCGCACCGTGACATGATCACGGGACACCGGCGGACATCGAGTCTGAGGTATCCACGGGCACGGTCACGCAGCATGCAGCGGGCGCGCGCACCCACTAGCCCCCCAAATTAAAGGGGACATACAGGCACTCCCATTTGCCGACGGCTGCCCCTTGTGCCGACATATATCGGGGTGTGCGTCAGCCGGCAAGTGGTCAATAGTGCCTGGACCCTGGGCAAAATTTTCTTGCCAACCCCCCTATGCAATTTTGCTCTGCACCTTCACTGAGACATACAATAAATAGCCGCTAGACTCAAAATCAGTTTACTGAATCAGATCAGACAGCTATTACAGTGAGGTTACAGTGTACAGTTACTGTTTACTGACTGACTGCTAGAGGTTACAGCACACATTATGGCTTACTGATTATTTGATATAGGCGACATTACTTCTGCTTGTGAATTGGTTGCTAGAGATTACCGTACATCAATACTGCTCACTGATTGGATGCTAGAGGTTACTGGACATCCTTACTGACTTACACACTCACTACCTGCACATAATGGGCTTGGGGGTCAGGGGACCCATGAATAGACATAAAACTCCTAGGACTCCTTGGATCAGTGGCAATGGGGGGGGGGGGGTTGATCAGTGGCACATGCCCTCAACATGGGGAGGATGCTTTGGGGTAAAAATGGTAAAAATTAAAGTAAATAATTTGGGACAAGTCCTTTATTAAAAGGGGCAGGGCCACCCGGTGACATAAACAGATGACTCCGCCTTCCTCTGATGTCACGTGGTGTCAGAGGGGGCAGGGTCAACCATTTACGTCACTGGGTGGCCCCACCCTCAGCTATATAACATCTGTCATCGCTAAGAGGATTCAGTCAGTGGGAGCCTCCCATGAAGGCGGAGTTGTTATAAAGGACTTGTCCCAAAGTGTCTACTGTAATTTTTACCATTTTGACACTTTTTTTGGTGAATGTGTAGGGGGACAATGTACCCGATACCCATTCACATAGGGGGGGCCAGAATGTGTGGGTCCCCTTGGTAAAGGGGGCTTCCAGATTCCGATAAGCCCCCCCCCGCCTGCAGACCCCCACAACTACCGGGCAAGGGTTGTGGGGATGAGGCCCTTGTCCCCATCAATATTTGGACCCCAAAGCATCCTCCCTATGTTGAGGGCATGTGGCCTGGTACGGTTCATGAGAAGGGGGGCTCTCTTGCCCTCCTTTTCCTGTGGCCTGCCAGGTTGTGAGCTCAAAAAAGGGTCTGGTATGGATTTTGGGGGGACCCCTACGCCATTTTTTTTTATTTTGGTGCAGGGTTCCCTTTAAAATCCATATCAGAGCTAAAGGGCCTGGTATGAATTTTGGGGGGACCCCTACGCCATTTAAAAAAAAAATGGCTCAAGGTTCCCCTTAATATTCATACCAGCCCTAAAGAGCCTGGTAATGGACGGGGGGAACCCATGCCGTTTTTTTTTTCAATGATTTTTATCTATATTTGCCGGGATCCGATAATTCATTACAGCCGCGAGCAGTTTTTTTTTTTTTTTTTAACATGAAATGAAAATGTTTATTCGATATTTACAGTACAAGCGATGCATATACACAGTTGTTCACAGAAATATTTTTACATGAATTATCACAGTACAAATGGGTTGCACATTTAAACAGGAAAAAGATATGCAGAGCTGTTAGGTTACATTACATTAGGATATGGGTTCGGAGGTAGTAGATACCAGCAATACTATTTAAGGAGGTCCTGGGGGAGAGGGGGAGTCCTGGAAAGGTAAAAAAAAAGGGAGGAGGAGGATGGGAGGTGAAGAGGATGGGGGGAAGAGGATGGGGGGGAGGAGGGAGGGGAGCAAAGGAGGGACCTCATCTATTTTCCTAAGTTCACAGAGCTCAAACAATGATTAGACATTCAAGAGATCATAGCAGTGGTACCCTATTGCGGGGCAGGTCCATCAGCAATATCTCAGTGGTCATCCACCACTTCTGTGCCCCAGGCATCTATCCATCCTGACCATATCTTATCAAATTTGCCAGGGCAGTTTCGGTTGGCATAGGTAAGCTTATACAATGGTAACACCGAGTTCAGTGTTAGGCGCCATGAGGACTCCCTGGGAGGCGTAGCGTCTTTCAAATGGAGGAATATCGCTCTGCAAGCATTAAAAGTAGCATAATTCAGGAATAGTCTAGTATATTTGCCCCTTACCCTAGAGTCAAAAACATTTAGCAGCATAATTTTGCGGTCTGTCCCTAGCTCTAGGGAGGTAACCCGACTAAGGATGTCAGCTATCTCTGACCAATAGTCTCCAGGGCTGGAACAGGACCATGTCATATGGAAGAAGGAGGCGGATCTCTGATCACATCTAGGGCAGGCCACCGGGGTGTTAGGTTTCATAATTGTTAACCGCTCTACAGTGTAGTAGGTGCTGTGGAGGAACTTGACCTGCATAAATCGGTCTCTGATCGAGATCATGTTAGTGACAAAGGAAGAAACACATGTCTCCCATTCCTCCTCTGACAGGTCTGGAATGTCTAATTTCCACATATCTAAGGTTTTTTCAAGTTTCTTCAAGGGAGTTATGAACAAGTGGAAATACAGGGAGGAGAGGGGTTTATCTATGATCTTGGCAGTAAGTAGTCCCTCCACAGAGTCTGATTTCAGTATGAGTTGCACTGGAAACTGTTTCCTATACGCATGTCGAAGCTGGTAGTTTTGAAACAACATCCACCCCGGTAGTGAGTAGGCACCTTTGAGATCAGAAAAGGATCTCAGTTTACCTCCCATAACTATATGCTTCAATTTGACTATACCATTCCTTGCCCAGACCTGGGGGTCTGGAACGGTATTTATGTGTGGTAGGTTGGGATTGCCCCAGAGAGGAATGTGGGGAGAGAACGTCACAGGGGAGCTAAAGCGGGTCCTGGCTTTATTCCATACATTGATGGTTGTGCTCATCAGCTGCGTGATGCCAGGGTGAGATCTCGCCCTCCTGAACACCACATTACTGAAGGAGGAGTACGAGCCCATTATGGCTGCTTCCCATCTGACTGTCACCAGGACGGCCGCCTAGAAGTAGATCTGAAAATCTGATAGGGACAGGCCTCCCTGGGTGACGGGAAGCTGAAGGGTGGTAATGGCTAACCGTGGGGGTCTTCCGTTCCAAACAAAGGAAGATATTATACTTTTTATTTTGGCGAAGAATGAGGCTGGAGGGACCAAAGGGGCATTTCGAAAAAGGTAAAGGAATTTGGGGAGATAGACCATCTTAACTAAGTTTACCCTACCCACTGGTGATAGGGGGAGGGTCCTCCAGGCCATAAATTTCTGCGAGAAGTTTAAGTAAGTAATGGTTGAAGGTTCAGATCATAGTATGAGGACAACGGAGTCCCAACTCTTAATCCTAGGTATTTGAATTCAGATGTCCAGTTTAGGGGGGTGCCTGTTAGTCGATGGTGGCGGCGAGCAGTTTTAAATGACTTTTTTCCTTTAGAAGTGTAATTTTGCCGTGGTATTGTTCTAAACATGGGAAAGATGTGCTACTTTAAAGGCATACTAAGGACACCCCCCAGGCACAATATATAAAGGAATACTTCATTTTTATTGTTTCACTTTAAGCATTATTAAAATCACTGCTCCTGAAAAAACTGCCTTTTTAAAAACTTTTTTTTTGCATTGATACATGTCCCCTGGGGTCCCCATTCACTTTTTATGGCAATGACTTGCATATAAGCCTTTAAAATTAGCACTTTTGGTTTTTCATGTTAGTGTTCCATAGACTTTAACGGTGCTCCGCGGCTTTCGAATTTGCAGCGAACACTGCATAATGTTCGCTGTTCTCTGTAAGGGAGCATTCGAAACTAACCACAAATGCAAGTTTGGATTTTTTTTACCAATATAAAGAGGAGTTTCTACACTGGCCACCAATGTAATGGGGATTACCGCCTCTATTTACATATCAATGAAGCAGTCCATGGCTATTTACAAAATAATGCTGTAAATTAGCATAGCAATTCCGGTTATTTACATGTAAACACAGGGTCTGCAGGTGAGTCATCTGTATATGGCAATAGGGCAGAGCTGGGCAGCATTAGTAACAGAGCTTCACACTGAGATATTGGGACACAGCACAAGACTAAAACCTTAGGGACAAGGGAATTTAAAGTGGTTGTACACCCACTTTTTGGACTTTTACCTATAGGTAAGCCTAGAATAAGGCTTACCTATAGGTAGTGGAAATATCTCCTAAACGTTTAGGAGATATTTCACTTGTAGTCCACCGAAAATATCTACGGCGCATGCGTGGGGAAGAAACAAAATGAAAGGCTGTTTCTTCCCTAGCATATTCCGCTAGTCACGTCTCCCGTGCGCATGCGCGGGCGTGACGTTAATGACAGAGCTGGAGTCCACGGGCCGGATGGAAGGGGGCCAGAAGATGGATGCTGCCCACTCAGGGGACGTCACTGGATTCTTTTGCAGCTAAGTGGCACATAATGGGCTAGTATGTAATGCATACCAAGAGGGCATGCTCATGAAGAGTGTGTACACAAAACTATGTGGCTTCTTGCAAAGGGGTTGCCATTTTGTGTGTTGCTGATATTGTTGACTGTGATTGACCCTTATGTTTTCAGTGTATTTACTGCACCTGCTGCAGATACTGTACTTTGGCAGAAGAATGAACGCAAGAGAAGAAGATACCAGTTGTACCCATTGTTGCAGATTGGGACAAATATGGTCAGCTCTAGATCCTTTATAGAGAGTTAAAAAATGTGTTTATGCCTACTTCTCCTTGCTCCTTTGCAGCTGCCAGTGTGATTAAATGTGTCATCAACCAACATAGTTAAAGGGGAGCAGGTTTCCCAGTACTGTTAGGCAATTTTTTTGCTATATGTGCAGAAACAAGGATTTGCCAGAGACTTCTTGTAAACTGAGTATGGTGGGTGGGCTTCACATTGTCACTGACACTGTCATACTATTTGTCTTGCTACACTAAATTAAACCAAAAGTGTAACCAGTATATGTTGAAATCTTTATGGCTGTGTCTTGAGATATAGGAAACTGAGAATTAGCTGCTAAAGACTTGGAGACCTGTATAACTGGAACAGAAGTCTAAGTTACTGACATTATTATCATAAGCAATGAAACATAAACCAATGATATGGAGTTCCAAACAGCAGTAATCTAAAGGTAATAACATCAACTGCTGTGGTCTTAAATATATCACTGGAACTAGAGGCTTGGTTAATGAAGTTGTTCATGTGGGCAGTGAAAAGTAGACTTGAGTACTGAGGTGCTGCCAGAGTACAGCAGGGTTTTAGCAAGTGAATGAGTTGTGGATGGAAGTTTTAAGGGACAGGTGCACTTTGGAAGCAGTTTTGCATGAACCCCCTTAGCGACCAGTCTTCAAGACCAAGCTCCAGTGTATGTACTTGTAGAATTGTACCATGCTTCCAAGTCGCCAAGCAGTAGTGTGAGAGGGACATTGTGTGACAGGTGCACAAAAGGCATCTGTTCTTTAAACATAGTATTGTACAAGTATAAATCCAGGGGTCAGTGGCAGCTGTTGGTAAAACAGTTCACCCGCCACCCTCCATAACCCCGGGTCGAGTTGGTCAGTCGGTCGGTGCACTTACCTCAACCACAGGCGGCTTCCCCGGCTCTCCTCCACAGGCATCACGAGCGGGCATATACTTTCCCTGCTCGGCGGCCAATCAGAATGCTTCTTTCGGTCAATCGGAAAATGCGTCCCCCACACGCGCTTTCTGATTGACAGAGAGGTGATTCAGTGTTAGAATAGTGAATATTCCTTCGCAAATATTCATTCGCTATTCTAACACACCTGGATGGGCTCCGAGCGCAATGCTCTGTGTCCAGAGCCCACCCTATTTTGAAGCCTATTAGAGCCTCTGGCTATTATCAGGTGCTTAAAAAAAAACACAGCTGTAAGTGCCCATCTATGCCACCTATCAGTGCCCATCAGTGCCCTCTATCAGTGCCCATCTGTGCAAACTATTAGTGCAGCCTCATCAGTGCCTCCTCACCAGTGTCCACCAGTGCCCTCTCATCAGTGCCCATCGGTGCAGCCTATCAGTGCCCATCAGTGCCACCTCATCAGTGCCCATTGGTGCAGCCTATCAGTACCGCCTCATCATTGCCCATCGGTGCAGCCTATCAGTGCCCATCAGTGCCGCCTCATCGGTGCCCATAAATGCAGCCTATCAGTACCCATCCATACAGCCTCATCAGCGCACATCAGTGAAAGAGAAAATTACCTGTTTTCAAAATTTTATAACAAACTATTTAGCAAAAAATAAAAAAACCCAATGACGATTAAATACCAAAAGAAAGCTCTATTTGTGTGAAAAAAATTACTAAAATTTCATATGCATGACTGCGCAATATCATTTAAAATTTGACAGCGCTGAAAGCTGAAAAATGGCCTGGGCAGGAAGGTAATATTGCCCAGTAGGCAAATGGTTAAATGAAGACAGTATGGTGAGAACAGCAAATAGACAATCCACAGGCATCTAAAACGAAAACTGATCACACAAAGACCAATGCAATAATGGCAGAAAGCAACAATATGCTAATTACAAAGTCCAGCTAGTAGTATAACGCAAAGTGTTTTTTTTATATATATATTTACACATTATATATTTGTTGTCACTGGTTATACTATACTAGCTTTGTATGTTATACACATGTGTTTGCATTGTTCAGCCCAAATAAAGGAAGTCTAAAATGCTATGAACACTCTTGTCTACATTTCCTTCCACACAGAACTACTGCCATACTTGACTGTTAACAAGATGAGAAGGAAGATTTTGTAGAAAACAAATTTGAAAAAAAAGCTGATGAGACTTGGGAATTCATTATGACTGTTATAATTACTGTAGTATTGATGTTGGTATATTTACTTTGTCACTGATGGGATATTTTCACTAATAATATGCATTTTACTAGGGCATTAATGTGATTCTCCACCCACTGCTAAATTGCACTGTTTCTGTCAGGGGAAATGGATACACAAATACATATTAATGTATCTCGATTAGTCTTTTTAATCTGAAGACTCACTTCTCATTTTCTCCTGCAGGAATTTAGCCTGCATTTCTTTCCTGGATTGCTGTTTTATGAATCTTCTCCCTACATAAACTACATTTTCTTGCATGACCTTTTACAACTACATCACAGTACAGTATACATAGTTACATAGTTACATAGTTAGTCAGGTTGAAAGTCCATCCAGTTCAGCCATAAAAAAAAAAAATATATATATATATATATATATCATACAATCAAATATACCCAATTTTATACCCACAGTTGATCCAGAGGAAGGCGAAAAACCCCAGCAGATCCAATTTGCTACAGCAGGGGAAAAAATTCCTTCCTGATCCCCCGAGAGGCAATCAAATTTTCCCTGCATCAACTTTACCTATAAATGTTAGTACCCAGTTATATTATTTACATTTAGGAAATAATGTTTCTTAAAGCAATCTACTAAGCTGGCCAGAACCACTTCTGCAGGGAGTCTATTTCACATTTTCACAGCTCTTACTGTGAGGAAACCTTTCCGTATTTGGAGATGAAATCTCTTTTTCTCTAGACGTAAAGAGTGCCCCCTTGTCCTCTGTGTTTACTGTAAAGTGAATAACTCAACACCAAGTTCACTATATGGACCCTTTATATATTTGTACATGTTGATCATATCCCCCTTAATCTCCTCTTCTCAAAAGTGAATAAATTCAGTTCCTCTAATCTTTCCTGATAGCTGAGCTCCTCCATGCCTCTTATCAGTTTGGTCGCCCTTCTCTGCACTTTCTCCAGTTCCCAATATCCTTTTTGAGAACTGGTGCCCGAAACTGAACTGCATATTCCAGATGACGTCTTACTAATGATTTGAACAGGGGCAAAATTATATCTCTCTCTCTGAAGTCCATACCTCTCTTAATACAAGAAAGGACTTTGCTCGCTTTGGAAACTGCGGCTTGGCATTGCATGCCATTATTGAGCTTATGATCTACCCAGATCCTTCTCCACTATGGATCCCCCCAGTTGTACTCCCCCTAGTATGTATGATGCATGCATATTCTTTTCCCCCAAGTGCATAACTTTACATTTATCAACATTAAACCTCATCTGCCACATAGTCACCCAATTAGACAGAGCATTGAGGTTGGCTTGTAAATTGGAGACCTCCTGTAAGGATGTTATTCCACTGCATAGCTTGGTGTCATCTGCAAAGACGGAAATGTTACTTTTGATCCCAGACCCAATATCATTTATAAATATATTAAAAAGTAAGAGTCCCAACACTGAACCTTGGGGTAAACCACTGATAACATTAGACCTTTCAGAGTAAGAATCATTAACCACTACTCTCTGAATTCCGTGATTTTTAGCCAGTTTTCTATCCATTTACAAACTGATATTTCCAAGCCTGTAGACTTTACCTTAAACATTAGGTGTGTGTGGGAAACTGTACTGAGCGCTTTTGCAAAATCCAAGTATACCACATCCACCGCCACCCCTCTGTCCAAGGTTTTACTTACCCCTTCATAAAAAGAAATCAGGTTTTTCTGACATCTTCTGTCCTTCATGAATCCATGCTGTCTGTTGCTTAAAATATTTTTTTTCCTGCAAGAACTTGTCTGTATGGTCTTTTATTAATCGCTCCAGTTTCTTCCCAACTATAGAAGTTAAACTAACAGGTCTATAGTTACTTGGTAAAGACTTTGTTCCCGTTTTAAATATAGGCACCACATTGGCCCTGCGCCAATTCAGTGGTACTATTCCTGTCATTAATGAATCCCTAAAAATTAGATACAATGGCTTTGAAATTACAGAGCTCAATTCTTTTAGGATCCGTGGGTGGATGCCATCAGGTCCAGGTGCTTTATCCACCTTTATTCAGTCTAAATATTTCTGGACCATATCACTTTTGAGCCATTGTGGATTTGGGGCTGTGTCACTACCACCCCCATTATGGACATGAGCTCCCCAATGCTCCTTTGTATACACAGAGCTGAAGAAATTATTTAATAAATTAGCCTTCTCTTTGTCACCAGTCACCCACTCTAGATTATTTTGTAAAGGGCCTACATGCTCAGACTTGACCTTTTTACTATTAATATATTTGAATCATTTTTTGGGGTTTGTTCTACTATCTTTTGCAATCTGTCTTTCGTTTTAAATTTTTGCATCCTTAATTTCCTTTTTACATATTCTGTTATATTCTTTGTAACATTTAAATGACACTAGTGTTCCTTCATTTTTATATTTTTTAAAAGTTCTTTTCTTATAGTTTATAGCTTTTTTAACTTTGGCCGTGAGCCAATACATCTGATTGAGACCATTTGAGGGTGATTGGAGATAACCAAACAGATACCCATTCAGTGATTTAGAGCCCATTTGTTTGCAGAAGTTTGCCATCAAGGAGCTTAAGCTCTAATAAACATAATGTATGCTCTCAAAATTAAAAAAAAACAGAGGTTATACTGTTCAAAACAATTGTTTATCATAGCCATTGTTTAAAGTCTAATAGAATGATCATTAGCTGAGGTAAGCCCTATAACACATATCCGTTTATATATAGAACCCTCATTCTGCAGGATTCACAGCTTTTTGTCTAGAGGAAGGCAAATCAAAACTCTGTGGGCATCTGTTGCCAATGTTGCCACACATCAGTAATGCCTAAACTGATGTTGGTAAAACATTCTGTCTTTCATACACATCTGAAATCTCAAGGCCAGTTGAAGATTTGCCCCTAGGGCTGGTTTAAACATATTAATACATTTTCCCCTAAGACATCTTTGTTTCCAAAATGAACATGCCTGTTTTTTTATGTTCAAATAAAAAGATTTTCACTCCCTTTTATTTTACTGGCCTTTATAACACAGAAGTTTTTCAGCAGTTTAAATGTGGTGCCATTGTAATTGTGCCACTTCACAAAATGGTCCCCTCTATGAACTCGCTATTACATTTTTAAAGAGGCTTTTTTTCTTTTTTATGTCATAATTAGTAAATATTTCATCTGAGACGATTTAGGGTTAGTTCATCCCAGCTGTGCTGGGACTACACGAAAAAGCCTTGTTCCCTATGAAGGCAGGCCACCACAGAAAAAAGTACTACATTCAATACTTCTTTTCAGAGCAGTGGACTGCAACACAAACTACAAAATCACAATCTTGCTGTGTAAATAGAACATAATGAAATGTCACTTATAATAATAACAATAAAGTTCTAAGAAAATTCTAAGAAAAAACAAATGGTGTGATTTGCTGGGATCAACGCACCAACATTGCTTGCTCTCAGCATTTATCTCTATTTGTCCATTCTCTGCAACCTTTTAGTTTTCCATAGAGGCCTTAAAGTGAACCCTTACTTTGCTTATTCAGGTAAAAATAACTAGTAATGTAGAAGTGTAGCACCAGCAGGGTATATGCTATAATAAAGTGGTTGTAAACACCTACATGTACCCATTAAGGTGAGCTACAGAGATCAATAAAATCCCCCTATATAGGTTGTACCTGTTCATCTGCAGCCTTCTCCTCTCCTCATATATGCAAAATTATGCAGGTCCGTCCTTACTTAATTCTAAAGTGCTTGTTATGCAAATACCTCTCAAATGTGCACTATAGATATACTAATATTTTACAGATACCTCACAAAAATGATACAATAACAAATCACGAACCACTTTTTATTATAATAAAATCAATACCACTAGGTATACACACTCACGCAGTATTGTGCTGACATCCAGCACATAGTACTTACATTAGCATTACACTACTGGCTCCTTGCATTCCAAAGCCACATCCCAAACTTCCATTGGAATGATGTCAGCTAAGCAAGCCCTGCTCCTATGCGTTTCACCTTCTTGCGTCTTCAGGGAGCATTACCAGTTTGGTAATGCTCCCTGAAGATGCTGGAAGGTGAAAGCTAATGCTCCCTGAATCTGGCAGAGCTGACATCATTCTGCCAGAGGTTTCAGATGTGGCTTTGGATTGCAAGAAGCCAGTAGTGTAATGCTAATGCAAGTACTATGTGCTGCATGTCAGCACAATACTATGTAAGTGTGTATAACTAGCAATATTGATTTTTAATATAATAAAAATACGTTTTTATGCTATGAGCAATTTTAATTCTCATGCGAACCTGAGTGATGGTGTGAGTTATAAGAAGTCATGTGTGGATACCAGGTTGGGAAGAAGGAGAGGAGGAGACTTCTGCCTGGGGGAAAAAAAAGCATTGTTTGACTGTTTATTATAAAGGGGTCATCAATGTCTGGCAAGTGTGTTTGGATAGGGAGGTGGAGCACACAAGGTGCAGAGCATAAGGTGGAATGTCAAGCATGTTATATATTGAAGTCACGCTGAGCACTTTAAAGGACTGCACAAGCACATAGCACTTTTCATTTGAGATGGACTTTATTTGGATGAAATTTGCTTATGAAAATTATTGTGAATGAACTTAATTGAGAGCAGAAGGTAGATATTTGCACAAAATATTTATTAATTGAACAATGTTGAATGTACACCTGTTATTTATAGTTGGTATAATCATAACTGATTTTGCACAAAGTGGGTATGTTGCACAATGCAAATTGATTGCGTAATTTGCATTGGTATTGAAGCACTTTGTTATTGCATAATTTTGAAATATCTGTATAATAGTAGTATTTCTATATTGCACATGTTGGAGGTAGTTGCATAGCAAGAGCACTTTATAATTAAATAAGGAGCCTGCTGCATAATATTACATACATGTCTAAGACACTACAAGTGGTTTAGTGTAGCAAATGTAAAAATAAGTAGAAAGAGCAAGAGGCACATACAAACTGTCTCTTAATAATTTCTCTCCTCTCTACAGCCTCCTAAAACACTCATTTTACACAGCATCACAAAGCAGTAGAAAGCAGTGGGCAGGTATCTGACATCACACACACACACACTGCAGAGCTAAAGCATAGAGCTCCACATTCCCCTGTACACAGGTTTACAGACTCATAGAAAAAATGTCCAGAGCTGGGGCTATGGATCACCTGATGTGTCCTGGATGGGGATGGATCATCTCCCAGGAGGCTGAGGTGTCAGCTTAAATTCTTTTTTTTTTTTTTTTACTTTGGATTAAGGTGAGTACACACTATAGAATGATATGCTTTGTTAATTTTTATGTCTGAGGTTTAAAAACCATTTTGGATATTCTAAAAAGAAAAAAATGCCTACTATACCTCCCTACTGGTCCGTAATCCTTAATAAAATGACTGTAAACAAGGTTGTATGTCGAAACGCGCCAAATGTTTTTAATCTTGACCTTTATGTAGCTACTAAAGATTTTCATGGGATTCTGGAGTTGCTGGCTACATTTTTCTTGGAGCAAAATTACTGTGCTCACCTAAAGCCAAATATCTGTTTACCAGACTTTTAAATGCCAACAATTCAATACCTAAATGTATAAATACAAATGCTAACAGAGCTGGTGTGCCATAATATGTGTTTGTTTTTACAAAAGATAAAACACCATGGTTGATTTAAGAACAGACTGCTTAATGCCAAAAAAATGGATACCTATTCTACAGAACTATCTCCATGCTAATTTCCCTTTGCACTGAACATGACGAAACGGCGATACGCTATATATGTTAACATTTATAAAGTCTAAATGTTTTTTTATGGGCACATCATATTTCCTGCCAGCTTTTAAAGATATTTGAAATGTGGATTTTAGAGTAGATAGATGGCTAATGTCAGAATATGTCTCACATGCTTCATTTTCAAATCCATAACCAGATCTAGTGTGATAAAATAACAAGCAATGAAAAAAGGATGATCGCTTTTCAGGCTGACTCATTTCTGAATAGCTTGTACTACTTGTTCTCAGAATAACACAACATTTGCCACTGAATGTCAATCAATAACACACCAAAATGTCTTTTGTGACACCAAAACTCATGGGAAATTAATGGAGGCGGTTTGCTTGTCATATATTATTTTCATTGAAATGCAGTATGAGTAAAACCTGCTGTGTTCAGTACTTTACCTCCGATACAGTACATAAGGGGTTATTTATGAAAGGTAAATCCACTTTGCACTACAAGTGCACTTGAAAGTGCACTGAAGGTGCACTTAGAAGTGCAGTCGCTCGAAATCTAAGGGGTAGATCTGAAATGAGTGGAAGCTCTGCTGATTTTATCATCCAATCATGTGCAAGCTCAAGTGTTGTTTTTTATTTTCCTTGTATGCCCCCCTCGGATCTACAGCAACTTTACTTACAAGTGCACTTGCAGTGCAAAGTGGATTTTCCTTTAGTAAAAAAACCCCACAGTGATACATTGCAAAGCGCAATAGTAATGTGCATTGTGCAGTAACCAATCAAATATAAGTTCATTGGTTGTTATTAGTTACCGCAAATTGCAAAATTGTTGCTTGTAAAAAATATATATATACAGTATATATATAAATATATCTATCTATCTATCTATCTATCTATCTATCTATCTATCTATCTATCTATCTATCTATCTATCTATATACATATATATGTATATATATATATAAATACACCGAGCAAAATTATAAATGCAACACTTTTGTGTTTGCCCCTTTTTATCATGAGCTGAACTTAAAGATCTACGACTTTTTCTATGTACACAGATGGCCTATTTCTCTCAAATATTGTTCACAAATCTGTCTAAATCTGTGTTAGTGAGCACTTCTCCTTTGCCGAGATAATCCATCCACCTCACAGGTGTGGCAGATCAAGATGCTGATTAGACAGCATGATTATTGCACAGGTGTACCTTAGGCTGGCCACACTAAAAAGCCACTATAAAATGTGCAGTTTTATCACACAGCACAATGCCACAGATGTCGCAAGTTTTGAGGGAGCATGCAAGAATGTCCACCAGAGCTGTTGCCCTGAAATTGAATGTTCATTTCTTTACCATAAGCCGACTCCAAAGGTGTTTCAGAGAATTTGGCAGTACATCTAACTGGACTCATAACCACAGACCACGTGTATCCACACCAGCACAGGACATCCACATCCAGCATCTTCACCTCCAAGATCGTCTGAGGCCAGTCACCCGGACAGCTGCTGTAACAATATTTTTTCATAACCAAAGAATTTCTGCACAATCTGTCAGAAACCATCTCAGGGAAGTTCATCTGCATGCTCATCATTCTCATCGGGGTCTTGACCTGACTGCAGTTTTTTGTCATAACCGTCTTGAGTGGGAAAATGCTGACATTTGATGGCGTCTGGCTCTTTGGAGAGGTGTTCTCTTCAAGAATGAATCCCAGTTTTCACTCTACAAGCCAGATGGCAGACAGCGTGTATGGTGTCGGATGGGTGAGCGGTTTACATATTACACCCTCCTGTACATCATACACCCTCCTGTGCATATTACTCCCAGTACATATTACCCCCTCATGTACATATTACCCCCCTGTTAGACATGTGCACAACAAAAAAATTTGTTTATTTTCGTTTTGTTTTTTTCGTTTCCGAAAAAAATTTGTTTATTTTCGTATTGTTTTTTTCGTTTCCGTTGATTCGTAACGATTCGTAAATTCGTAAGTCGTCGGTGTTCGTATTCGTAACGATTCATACATTCGTAAGTCGTCGGTGTTCGTATTCATACCGATTTGTTTTTTCGAAATTCGGACACATTCGTATTTATTCGTACATTCGTAACATTCATAGATTCGTGATCGGAGCATAATTCATAATTTTATGTAATGTGTATGCTATTATTACATTTTAAGAGACACAGAAAATTCCGAATTGAAAAAAAAAGTTACGAATGTACGAATTTTTTCATTCAATCCATTCGAAGCACGTTAAGCAACGCCATTGTAAGAGACACGGAAAATTACGATTCGAAAAAAAAAAAAAAAGTTCCGAATGTACAAATTTTTTCGTTCAATCTATTCGAAGCACGTTAAGCAGCACCATTGTAAGGGACACAGAAAATTACCGATTCAACAAAAAAAAAGTTATGAATGTACGAATTTTTTCGTTCATTTTCATTTTCGTTGTTCCTGTTTTCGTTTCTCGGATTTCCTTCATTCGTACATTCGTTGTTTCTAATTTGTTTCTTTTAGATTTTCGTTGTTTTTCGGATTCGTTTGATTCGAACGATTCCTTAATCGGATTCGAACGATTCGAACGATTCGTTATTCGTTAAAATTTTTAGCGAATCATTCGTTCATTCGTATGAAAACGAACGAACGAAAATAACGAAAAAAAACGAAAAACGAAAAAAAAAAACGAAACAAATTGCACATGTCTACCCCCCGTACATATTAGCCCCTCCTGTACATATCACTCAACTCCCTGTACATATTACACCCACCTGTACATATTAACCCCCCTACCTGTACATATAACCCCCTCCTGTACATATTACACCCTGTACATATTACCCCCCTGTACATATCACCCCCTCAATGTACATATTACCCCCTCCTTTGCATATTAACCCCCTCTGTACATATTACCCCATCCCTGTACATATTACCCCCCGTACATATTACACCCCTCCCTGTACATGTTACCCCCTGTACATATTAACCCCCCTCCTTATTACACCCTCCTGTGCATATTACCCCCCTTTACATATTACCCCCTCCTGTACATATTACCCCCTCATGTACATATTAACCCCTGTACATATTAGCCACCCCTGTACATATTACACCCTCCTGTGCATATTACCCCCCTTTACATATTACCCCCTCCTGTACATATTACCCCCTCATGTACATATTAACCCCTGTACATATTAGCCACCCCTGTACATATTACCACCTCATGTACATATTAACCCCTGTACATATTAGCCCTTCCTGTACATATTACCCCCGTCATGTACATATTACACCCATCTGTACATATTAACCACCCCCACTGTACATATTAGCCACCTCTGTACATATTACCCCCTCTTGTACATATTACCCCCCTGTACATATTACCCCCCTGTACATATTATCCCCTCCTGTACATATTACCCCATGTACATATTAACCCCCCTCCATGTACATATTACACCCTCCTGTACATATTACACCCTCCTGTGCATATTACTCCCAGTACATATTACCCCCCCCCATGTACATATTACCCTCCTGTACATATTACTCCCCTCCCTGTACATATTACACCCACCTGTACATATTACCCCCTCCCTGTACATATTACCCACTCCTGTACATATTACCACCTGTACACATTACCCCCTGTACATATCACCCCCTCAATGTACATATTACACCCTCCTTTGCATATTAACCCCTCCTGTACATATTACCCCCCTCCCTGTACATATTACCCCTGAACATATTAACCCCTTCTGTACATATTAACCTCCTCCCTGTACATATTACCACCTCCTGTACATATTATCCCTCCCTGTATATATTACCCCTGTACATATTACCCCCTGTACATATTATCCCCCTGTACATATTACCCCTTGAAGATATTACCCCCTGTACATATTACACCCACCTGTACATATTAACCCCTCTCCCTGTACATATTACCCCCCTGTACATATTAACCCCCCTCCCTGTACAAATTACCCCCTTGTACATATTACCCCCCTCCCCAGTACATATTAACCCCCCTCTCTGTATGTAGTATACCCTCCCTGTACACAATACCCCCTCTTGCCCACATTTACCCGCTTCCTTTTACACATCCCCCTATGTATTGCATCCTCCATGTACACATTGCACCACATCCTTCTACACATTGCCTTCTTACACTTGTCCACCATCTCCAAAAATGTGGCTGAGATGTTTCAGTAATTACTGCTCAGCCTGGCAGGGGTTAAAGCTGATGCTATCTCACTGACTAACATTCTCTCCTCACATTCTTGAGATCCCTAATCTGCCTTTCCTCAAGTACATAGCAAGGATGACAGAGCTGAGAAAAGTCCCATAACAAGTCACTAGGGATGAGCTGAACACCCCCTGGTTAGGTTCGCACCAGAACCTGCAAACGTACCGAAAGTTTGCGCGAACGTTAGAACCCTATTAAATACAATGGATGCGAACGTTCGAAATCTAAAGTGCTAATTAGAATGGCTAATATGCATGTCATTGTCCTAAAAAGGGTTTGGGGGCCCGGGTCCTGCCCCAGGGGACATGTATCAATGCAAAAAGAAGTTTTAAAAACGGACGTTTTTTCTGGAGCAGTCATTTTAATGATGCATAAAGTGAAAAAAAAAAGTGAAATATTCCTCTAAATATCGTACCTGGGGGGTGTCTAAAGTATGCCTGTGAAGTGGCATGTGTTTCCCGTGTTTAGAACTGTCCTTGCACAAAATGACATTTGTAAAGGTAAAAAAGAAGCCATTTAAAACTGCTTGCGGCTTTAATGTCTTGTCTTGTCTTGTCCTGGCAATATGGATGAAAATCTTTGAGAAAAATGGCATGGCTCCCCCATCACCAACCCCCCCCCCCCCCACCCCAGCCCATTACCAGCCCCTTTGGGTCTTGTAGTGTGGGTCTGTAGCTGCAGCCAAAAAAATCTATTTTTAAGCTTTTTGGAGAACATAGGGAAGGGTTATCACCCCTGTAACATTTGTTTTGCTGTCTGTGCACCTGTTCAGAACATTTCACCTCACTTTCCATCCCAATGACAAATGTTTTTGGAAAAGTGGAGCTTTTATTGAAACAAGGATTGGTGATAAAGCATCAGTAGAAAGGAGACACATTTTTCCCATATTAACTCTTACAGGATAGAATTTCCCTTCCTAGGGGTAGATTTCCTCTCACTGCTGTTGTCTCCTTCCATTTGCAAGTAGGAGTCGTTTGTAAATTGGATGTTTAAAAGTAGGGGCCTGCCGTATATATACTCTGCATAAATTTTCCCCTTAGATGTTGGTGTTGCCACAACACTGTAAGCCCTCACAGTTACTCTTGGTTGGCACTGGAACGCCCTGCTGTGAACTATTATATCAGGAAATGTAATTACAAGCCATTGTTGAACAGTGGTAGGAAAAAATGGGCCTTTGGTGGTGCCCCTGTTAAACAGGGGCTGAAAAATTGTGCCTTAGGCACTGGTGCCACAACACTGCAACCCCTCACAGATACTCTAGTTGGAGTGCAGGAATGAGCTCTGCTGCAAAGCATTGCATAAAAAATTGTAATTACATGCCCCTGTTAAACAGGGGCTGAAAAATTGGGCCACTGGTGGTTGCACCCAGAAACAAAAATGTTCTTCCAAGCTATCATCAGGATCATTGAGGAGGAAGAGGATAGTCAGTCAACATAACAGGACAGTCACTCAGCATCAGCATAGGAAGTCTTGAAGGGATGTGAAATTTCAAAATAAATTATTCTGTTACATCAGCTTCAGGTGCCTGGTAGCTGGTGGTGATCCAAGACTGATTCATCTTTATGAAGGTCAGTTGATCAACCGAGTGGGTGGACAGGCGCACACTGTGATCGGTGACAAAGCCTCCAGCAGCACTGAATGTGCGTTCCAAAAGAACGCTGGATGCAGGACAGGCCAGTAGCTCAATTGCATACTGTGAAAGCTCTGGCCAGTGATCCATCCTCAAGACCCAGTAAGCCAGAGGATTTTCGGTGGGAAAGGTGTCCAAGTCTGACCTTGCCCCTAGGTATTCCTGCACCATGTATATCAGACGCTGGCGATGGTTGCTGGAACCGATCATACCTTGGGGCTGCAGACTAAAAAATTGCATCGGTCCGCAGGCTTTGCAGGATCAGGGAGGCCATGAAGCATAGGTTAGCTGAGGCATTCGGTCCGGAGTCCTCTTGGTCACTAAGGACCACATGATCCACAGCCACCTCCTCCCAGCCACGTACAAGTCCACCGGTTTCTTGGGACTGTAAATCATCCCTAAAAGACTGCTGCTGCTGATGCTGAGTGCCCGGCTCCACCTCCATGCTGACACAATCCTCCTCCTCCTCCTCATCCTCTTCCTGTGTGATGGGTGGGAGAGAAGGAACACTGTCTGGATAAAGGGGGCCTTGAGAGGCAAGGAAGTCCTCCTCTTCCTGCCTCTGTTCTGCCTCAAGGGCCCTGTCCATTATTCCATGCAGCGTATGCTCCAACAGGTGGACAAGAGGTACAGTGTCACTGATGCATGCACTGTCACTGCTCACCATCCTCGTGGCCTCCTCAAATGGTGACAGGAAAGTACATGCATCCCTGATCATGCCCCACTGACGTAGTGAAAAATATCCAAGCTCCCCTGACCCTGTCCTGGTGCCGTAGTCGCACAGGTACTCATTGATGGCCCTCTGCTGCATGTGCAGTTGCTGCAGCAAGGCCAATGTTGAGTTCCACCTGGTGGGCATGTCACATATAAGGCGGTTCTTGGGCAGGTTCAACTCCTTTTAAAGCTGAGCCAGCCGAGCACTGACATTATGTGATTGGCGGAAATGCACACAGACTTTCCTGGCCTGCCTGAGGACATCCTGTAAGCCTGGGTACCTGCCCAAGAACCGCTGCACCACCAGGTTAAGGACATGAGCCACACAAGGCACATGGGTCAGTTGTCCCTGTCGCAGGGGGCGGAGAGGATGTTGGTGCCATTGTCGCAAACCACCATTGCTGGCTTAAGCTGGCGTGGCATCAACCACCTCTCGGCCTGCCCCTGCAGAGCTGACAGAACCTCTGCCCCAGTGTGGCTCCTGTCCCCCAAACACACCAGCGCAAGCACGGCATGGCATCTTTTTGCCTGCGTAATTGTGTAGCCCCTTGAACGCCTACGGAGCACCGCTGGTTCCGAGGACAAATGACAGGAAGAGGCCATGGAGGAAGAAGAAGAGGAGAGGGTGGAGGAGAGAGGTGCTTCACAACCAGTAGTAGCATTTTGGAGGCGTGGTGGCGGAACAACCTCCAACACTACTGCACCTTGTCCTGCATCCTTCCCAGCTGCCAAAAGAGTGACCCAATGGGCCGTGAAAGATAGGTAACGTCCCTGTCCATGCCTGCTGTACCATGAGTCAGCGGTAATATGTACCTTACCGCTAACTGCCCTGTCCAGCGAGGCATGGACATTTCCTTCCACATGCTGGTAGAGAGCCGGAATCGCCTTCCGTGAGAGAAAGTGGCGTTTGGGAACCTGCCTCTGAGGAACCGCACATTGCACAAACTCACAGAAGGGGGCCGAGTCTACCAACTGAAAAGGCAGCAGTTGAAGTGCTAGCAATTTAGCCAAGCTAGCATTCAACCGCTGGGCATGTGGATGGCCGGGAGTGAACTTCTTTTGACGGTCCAGCAGCTGGGGCAGGGAAATTTGCCCGGTACAATCGGATTTCGGTGTACTGCTAGCAGAGTGCCCGCAAGTACTTGGCTGTGACACACCTAATTCTACACCTTCATTCCTCTCCGTGCAGCTTTCAGAGAGGACTGAAGGTATAGTGGGGTTGGAGATCCCAGCTGATGAGGAGCAAGGAGAGATCCGCTTTGTTCTTTGGTGTGGGTCTTTAAGGTACGCTTGCCAATGAGCTGCATGGCAGGTCAACATATGTCTGGTCAAGCATGTGGTGTCCAATCGGCTGATGTTTTGGCCACGCGAGATACTCTTGAGACATATGTTGCAAATAGCAGCGGTGTGATCTGATGCACTAGTCTCAAAAAAGGCCCACACCAAAGAAATTTTGGAATAACACGCAGAGTCAGCGCCCTGCCCAGGCGGAGCTCTGCGGTGTGATTCAGTCGGTGTGCTGCCCTTAAGCTGGCCCCCGGAGGGCATCCTGCCTCGTTGGAGATGTGCCTCCTCCTCCTCTCTCCTATCATGCACCTACGTGGAGTCAGTGACCTCATCATCCCCTCCCTCTTCACCACTGGAACAATCCTGGCAGTATGCTGCAGCTGGTGGAACATGACTGCCAGATTCCTGTCCTTGAGCATCCCCTCTCTCTGCGCTCACGCTACTGCCTTCCTCTAGCTGGGTATCATAATCAGAGCCTTCAAAACGCTGGGCATCCTCCTGGAGCATGTACCCAACACTGTGGTCAAACAGTTTGGGGGACTCCTCAGGAGGACAAGGTGGGTCTAGGGAAGGAGTCACTGATGACATTGAGACAAGGGAAGAGGATGCGTTGGCAGCTGCTTTGCCAGTACCCTGAGCCTGGGTAAGAGAGGATGAGGAGGATGAGGAGGGCTTGGTCATCCACTCTACCAAGTCTTCGGCATGATGCGGCTCAAAATGTCCAGCTGCCGAAAATAAGGACAAGCGTGTCCCATGGCGATGTGTTGATGACGATGCACCGCGTCCACGACCAGCACTGTTGCCTCTAGACACAGAGCCTGCTTGCCCTCTTTTATTGGCTCGTGACTGTCTGCCTCTCCTTGTTGGCCTTCCAGATATTGTAATGGCCTGCAGGGAGATGGGAAAACCAGCAATTGGGTAGTGTATATTGTGCTGGAGGCACACAACACCCACTGTAAAGGATGCAGATGCCTGTATTAGAGAACACCAGCAATAAAGGGTAGATACAGGTGTATACTGTGCTGTGCTGGAGGCACACAACACACACTAACTCCTGCAGATGGTTGTGTTAGAGAACACCAGCAAATAAGAGTAGATACAGGTGTATACTGTGCTGTGCTGGAGGCACACAACACACACTAACTCCTGCAGATGGCTGTATTAGAGAACACCAGCAAATAAGGGTAGATACAGGTGTATACTGTGCTGTGCTGGAGGCACACAACACACACTAACTCCTGCAGATGACTGTATTAGAGAACACCAGCAAATAAGGGTAGATACAGGTGTATACTGTGCTGTGCTTGAGGCACACAACACACACTAACTCCTGCAGATGGCTGTATTAGAGAACACCAGCAAATAAGGGTAGATACAGGTGTATACTGTGCTGGAGGCACACAACATACACTAACTCCTGCAGATGCCTGAGAAAAGAACACACTGTCCCTGCCTATCTAGCTCTTTCCCTGCACGCCGGAACACAATACACAAGGCAGCCTTATATAGTGTGGGGCATGTACTAAACCCCCTGAGCTATAATTGGCCACAGGCATCCTGCTTGTGGCCAATTATGGCTCTCCTCGCTGCCGGCGCTGTGATTGGCCAAGCATGCAGGGTCATAGCGCATGCTTTGCCAATCATCAGCCAGCAATGCGACTGGCGCAGTGCATTGTGGGCCGTTCGTATCACAAGATTTTGATGCGAACAGCCCACAAAGTTCTGATTTTGCCGAACGGACAAATGGCCGATGTTCGATTCGAACATGCTTTCCACACAGCAGTGAGCCGGTAAACCGGAAGTGGCGTGGCTGCAAAAAGTCTTCATCCGTTCCCGGCAATTTAAAATCGGAAAGAAGGCCACGTACAAATCAATGAGGAGTGGGAGTGTTTGCAGGTGCAGTGCTTGCGCCCCGAACCCTCCCTTAACATGGGCAAATCAGCTTCCAATAGACTGCCATGTGTCCGGCGCCTGGACACTCTTAATGGGCCTTTTTTTTTTTTTCGCTTGGGGGGGGGGGGCGCACCCATGCGCCCCCTATGGATGGGCCGACACTGCTTCCGCTGCTGCTATTAAGTGAATCAGGAGGAAGTAGAAAATATGTCTACACCCCCCAAGGAGATATAGGCATTAGCAGCTCTAAACTCTTGTATCAATCCCAGAAAGGTATTCATTTTAAACACATAATAATATATAAATCCAGCACAATGTCCTCATTATAAACAAGAATAAAAAGTCTCTGTAGAGTAATTAGCTGTAACAAAATAACCAACAGTGTGTGGGGGAGTGTTGAAAAAATTGTAATTATAATTAATTCCTCAGAATCTTTATCCCTGGCTACACAGCACGGCTCACTCTATTTATGGGCTGTCTTCAGGTAATTTAACCCTCCAACTGCCTCCAATTACAATCAGTGCAGAGATCGCTCTCCTCACCTTTCATAATTATCTAGTTGCTCTATACTCATAATGTGTGTAGTTTGGCCACCATACATTGCATTAATACATCCACCAAACGTGCAATGCAACTTTGATAATAGAATGCACAAACTATAGGATATGTTCTAATGGCTTTGGATGGATCCATGGATGAGTTTGTGCTTCATGTTTAGCGCATCAAAACCACCACAATATATAACTGGATACACCTTCTCCATGATTTTTAACAATTCATTTTATATATTATCTCATTCTAAATGTCTTATATGAATCCATCCAAAACATAAATACAGAATAAAACATAAAAAATACATAATTAAAAACATCTATAATTCATAATTAAAAATTAAAAAATATTTAAAAAATCCAAACGGTCACTATACACTATACAATAATTGATGTACTGCAAACCCTATAAATTTATATGTAAAGCCAAAATAATAAAAATCTATATTAATAGTCACTAATGTTGCATATATATATATATATATATATATATATATATATATATATATATATATATATATACACAGTATCTTACAAAAGTGAGTACACCCCTCACATTTTTGTAAATATTTTATCATATCTTTTCATGTGACAACACTGAAAAAATAAATAAAAAAGCTTATGAAACCTATCACAGTTGCTCCAGGATATCTACACCCACACATCCTGCCAAAGGAATATAACTTTCTAGTTTAGTTTTAAATTGTTTACTAGCAAAAAAAATATTACGCTTAATGCAACTCTGCAAGAAGAAGGAAAGCAAAAAACAAAACACACCATAAAACAAACAGACGACAACAACAAAAGAAAATATTGTATCTACTAATACCCAAACCATATACCAAAAAAGAAAAAAAAAAAGACTACTTTACATCATAGCAAAGTGTATTTTCTTCAGTGTTGTCACATGAAAAGATATAATAAAATATTTTCAAAAATGTGAGGGGTGTACTCACTTTTGTGAGATACTGTATATATATTTTTTTGCACAAATGGGTTTAAAAAAATATTTGCTTTTTCTTTTCCATACAGGGCCTTAGGAGCGAGTCCAGCTTGGTAAAGAATGGTCTCTCTCCACCTTGTCCCTGAGGGGACTGTATCTATTTTTTTTTCTTATTTCTTTTTGCTATTTTTGGAGTTACTAACTGTTATGCGACGTGGGTCTGAATGTGATTTTTACAAACACAAGTAGATTTTTTTCTGCTATTATTCTTCTTTTTTGTCTTTTTTTTTTCTTTTTTGGTATATGGTTTGGGTATTAGTAGATACGATATTTTCTTTTGTTGTTGTCGTCTGTTTGTTTTATGGTGTGTTTTGATTTTTGCTTTCCTTCTTCCCAACAGTTGCATTAAGCCTAATATTTTTTTTGCTTATATTCCTTTGGCAGTATGTGTGGGTGTAGATATCCTGGGGCAACTTTGATAGGTTTCATAAGCTTTTTTTTAATTATACATATTTGGGTCTGACTGAATGTTGAAGGTTGTTTCCTGGAATGTGAGAGGAGCTAACAGTTCTTTGAAACGCAAAGCAATCTTTGATACTTTTGCAGATTTAAAAGCAGACCTTGTCTGTTTACAGGAGACGCATGTTACCCCAGAAACAGTACATTTCTTGACACGCCGTGGTGTAGATACGGCATATCACTGTACAACTTCTTCTTATGCCAGGGGTGTGTCAATTCTGGTGCATGGTAGTGGGGGCCTCTCTTGTGAACAGGTGGAGGTAGATAAGTACGGGAGATATATTTTATTTGTGTTGCAGACTTTTTGATAGGCGTTTTGTGATTACTAATGTATATATTCCACCCCCATAGTCATGTGAGGTAATACAGCTATTCATAAAGTTCTTGGCTGATATACTTTGGCTCCCAGTCCTTATGATGGGCGATTTTAATAATGTCTTTATTATGTCTTTATTATCAAACAGGATAGATTTCCATGCCCCAGGAATGTTAATGTAGAATGTTTGACCTCATTGGGCAAACTATGTGGGTAATTTGGTATGCATGATTTGTGGTGAAAGTTATATCCTGGGAAAATGCAATACACGTGTCATTCTAAGAACCATAAAACCCTATCCCGCATCGATATGATGTTGGGATCTTATGAAGTATTTAGGTATATTTTTTTCTACTGATATCTTGCCTAGAGGCGTGTCTGACCATTCCCCCTTGCTTGCCACTCTTATGGGTAACACTATTGGAGTTAAGTGATCCATGTGGATACTTAACCCATTTAGGCTTCAGATAATTTCAACACATGATCATATACAAAGGGCCCTAAATCTTTTTTTTAGAAATGTATTTGACCACCGCCTCCCCCTTGATTGTTTGGCACACTATGAAGGCCTATCTTAGGGGCCTTCTTATTAAAGAAATTAGTGTGGCCAAAACAAAAAGTAGGCAGGAAGTTAATTTGGTAAAAGAGCGGATGACAGCGGCTGAGGCTGTATATGTTCAGGATTCAACTCCTGAAAATTGTTCCTTTTGGGAAGAGGCGCAATCTCAACTTAACTCCTTATGGAAAAAAGAGCGCAGGATAAACAAGTTTTTAATAGACGCTTTTTTGGGCAGAGGGGGGAAAAATAATAAACAAAACTTAATACCCGCACCAAAGAATGCTAAATAAACATAAAAAGTGAAAAACGCATAACACCATGCGATAATTTGCAAACGATACTGCTGCTGCTGCCTAAAAGGTTAAAAGGACCTTAAATATGAAATACAAGGGAATGAGGCTGCGCTAGCAGGTGTGAATCACCACTAGGGGTGTAGGTGAAACAAACAAAAGTGTATAAAACAGATTGTGCAACTATAGTAGCAAAATTGCTGGTACACGTGACTCACCACTAGGGAGTGGTGCAATTGGTGCAACTAAGATGGCTAATAAACGTGACTCACCACTGTGAGTATAAGTGAGAAAACAATCCCATATATGATATTAAACAAACGGTTTGAACAACAATGGTTACAAAATAATGATTGAAAAAGTCAATATTCAATATTATGAGGTTGGGATGAATTGCAGGTAGTCCTAGAGGGATGATCCCCTTAAAAACCCTACTCACCAAAACGATGTGACCCACGGCTTTGCAGTCCTAGGGTCTAGATACGCATTAATAGAATGGTGAGATGGGTGGTGTCAGAAATCCTAAGAGATACTTCAAATGGTCCAATGGAGACTCCAGTTGAATGTGGGTGCCGTGAAGAGGAAAAAAGGAACATACATGTGTAGTATCGCCGTGCTAAACCTCTGCAATGCTAAACAATAGTAACTCACTACTGAGCAGACTTGGATCAGCGAGTTCCGGGTGCGCGCTTGGCGTGCGCTCCAAGCAGAACAGGAAGCAGGCGTCACAGGCTTACTGGCCGGAAATTGCGTCTACGCGTTTCGCCCCTCCTCCAGGGCGTCATCAAGGTCCTTGATGACGCCCTGGAGGAGGGGCGAAACGCGTAGACGCAATTTCCGGCCAGTAAGCCTGTGACGCCTGCTTCCTGTTCTGCTTGGAGCGCACGCCAAGCGCGCACCCGGAACTCGCTGATCCAAGTCTGCTCAGTAGTGAGTTACTATTGTTTAGCATTGCAGAGGTTTAGCACGGCGATACTACACATGTATGTTCCTTTTTTCCTCTTCACGGCACCCACATTCAACTGGAGTCTCCATTGGACCATTTGAAGTATCTCTTAGGATTTCTGACACCACCCATCTCACCATTCTATTAATGCGTATCTAGACCCTAGGACTTCAAAGCCGTGGGTCACATCGTTTTGGTGAGTAGGGTTCTTAAGGGGATCATCCCTCTAGGACTACCTGCAATTCATCCCAACCTCATAATATTGAATATTGACTTTTTCAATCATTATTTTGTAACCATTGTTGTTCAAACCGTTTGTTTAATATCATATATGGGATTGTTTTCTCACTTATACTCACAGTGGTGAGTCACGTTCATTAGCCATCTTAGTTGCACCAATTGCACCACTCCCTAGTGGTGAGTCACGTGTACCAGCAATTTTGCTACTATAGTTGCACAATCTGTTTTATACACTTTTGTTTGTTTCACCTACACCCCTAGTGGTGATTCACACCTGCTAGCGCAGCCTCATTTTCTTGTATTTCAGAGGGGGGAAAAAGTCAGGAAACTTCTAGCTGCGATTGCCCGATCACAAACGAACACTTCCTATATAAATGCTATAAAAGCAAAGGATGGAACGCTTTGTACTAAAACAAAAAATATTTTGATGGTTTTTAAATCCTTTTATCAGGAGTTATATAGCTCAAGAGCCACTTATGTAAATGCTGAACTTTCGGAATTCTTATGCAGCGTACACACGGTCAGATTTTCCTACTATTGGATGTGAGCTTGTTGGCTGAAAGTTCGACCGTGTGTATGCTTCATCAAACATTTGCTGTTGGACTTTCTGCCAACAAATGTTGGCTAGCGGGTTCTCAAATTTTCCGCCAACAAAACGTTGTTGTCAGAAAGTCTGATCGTGTGTACACAAGTCAGCGCACAAAAGTTCACGCATGCTCGGAATCAAGTACGAGCCGGAAGCGCTCGGTCTTGTAAAACTAGCGTTCGTAATGGAGATATCACATTCGTCACGTGGCAAATTATAAAATCTCTCAATGCAGCGCATTCTCTTCTTTATTATTATTATACAGGATTTATATAGTGCCAACAGTTTGCGCAGCGCTTTACAACATGAGGGCAGGCAGTACACTTACAATACAAAACAATACAGGAGGGATCAGAGAGCCCCGCTCGTTAGAGCTTACAATCAAGAAGAGGCATTTATAATGCTATAATAATGAAGTTGTTTTGCTGCTGATATTCACAGAGTTCTGACAAACATATTTTTTATTCTTTATAGTGATCTCCTGAATAATATTTGTTTTTGTTGTTTTTTTTCCAAAATACTCTTTTTTTTTCTAGTGATCTCCATTTTTTTTTTTTTTTTCGTTTTGTGTGTCAAGTTACCACAACACCATTATTATCATGTATTTTTTAACCTCAAAGATACAACTTGTTATGTATGGTGCTTTTTTTTATCTTTGACCTTGTATATGTGAAAAATTTAATAAAGAATAAATAAAAAAGATACAACTATGTTGGTGTCCCTTGTTAATTTCATATTGTATTTTTGAAATGTACCTGCCTACTTACAAACAAACTGTCCTTTTTGAAGTAAAACACATAGCCAAGTATTTGTCCAAACAAAAATTAGAAATTTAATAGGGAGCACAAGGTCATAACAAAATAAAGAGGAAGGCAAAGCTGGAGAAGCAGTTGGAATTGGTGAAACCTTTGTACCCCCGGGCAGACATCAATTATTTGACTGTAAAAATTGGTAACCTGAGTCCATTTTATAGGGAGAACAATATGGTCCAGGACTCCAAGAGATCGGGAGCAGCAGCAGATGACAAATATGTCCCGAGGCTGTGGTCTTACAACAGCCTGCATCTTTTGCTAGACCACACCAAACCAAGACCATCACTCTCAACACTTCCTTCCACATTTCCTTCCATGCTGCTGTGGTGGGTTGGGTGGCTATGGTGTTGGTGGTGTTGCTGGAGGTGGTGGAGTATGGTCCAACTCACACAGGTGGGTTTGAGTTGTGAGTTTGCCCCTCGTCCCCTTGTTTAGGGCCTTCAAAATTATTTCTTCACAGATCGTGTGTTGGCCCTCCTCCATGTGTTCTAGTTTGCTTGCAGTGACACATCCAAATGCCTCATGGCCACCAGGGGTCATGTTAAGTGTCGCATTAGCCTGTTTTAAGAAAGCAGCCGTGGACTCCTCAGGATTCCTTGCCTTTCTGGTCCTTTTGGTTGGAGGGCGGATAGGGGGAACCTGGGATTCGGTCAGGCTGCTTTCCACAGCCTCCTCCTGGCTGAGTCTTTCCTGTGTATGAAAATGGTACATCGTTTTAGGTGTTTGGTCATCAATCACACACAATTTTGAGCTCATGACTGTTGCAAATTGAATGTTAACAAATAGAAAAGAATATCATTCTGACCCCAGCATTTTTCATTCTTGTCCCAATCTTTTCTGGCTACTACTGTCTATTGATATGTAAACCACTTTGTTAAATTTGAAATTAGTGATCAATAACATCTTGTTAACATCATTCAATTTTTGACAAGAAATATGTTCAACAATGCTATACCAGGGTCAAGCTGGGCTCCTCCACATCTTCTTCTTGGGTGGAAGGCCCAGGTTGGACTTCAGGAGCCTCAGCTGATGTGGAAGGAAGTGTTGATAGTGATGGCCTGGGTTCCGTCTGGTCGGACAAAAAACACATTCTGTTGTAGTACCACAGCCTTGGGACATATACGTCATCTGCTGCTGCTCCGGATCTCATGGAATCCTGGACCTTCTTGCACTCCCTATTATATGTGCGCCTCTGGCTACCGATTTTGGCCTTCAAATAGTTGATGTCTGCTGTGGGAAACACAGGCTTCACCAATTCCAATAGTTTATCCAGCGCTGCTTTCCTCTTTTGCTTGTTCGAATAGTCTCTTGCTTTGGACTTGCCAGAGACATGGCAGCTCCCTGTACTTGTCTATGAAGTTGGGCAGGAAGTCAGGGTCTGTGAATTTATCCACCATTTTATCTGCAAGACATAACACAAGACAAACCCTAATGTCAGGCTAAAATCTCCTAATCTTGTCCCAATATAGGCCTCAATCTCTAAGCAGTATAGGCCACTAACCACTGATGTCCCAAGTTACAATTATACTTTCGTTTGAACGATCTGTGCTAATGATCCTCCATCCTCAACTCACAGATCGTACGTACAACGCACGCGTGTTATGCTTTATATACACTGCGCATGCATAAAACTCCACCCCTGTCCCTCTTTCTAGTGTATTCCCACCTCTTCTCTTTCAGGGCAGTGGGAGAGCACATGGCGGAGACACAGCAGGTATGTGCTGTTTTCAGCAGCGATGAGGAAAGCCCGGAGCAAGGCAGTTCCACATCCAGGAGGAGATATAAGGCCTCAAATATGTCCTTTGAAGAGATGGTGGAGATGGTGGACATCTTGAAGAGGACAGACTATGATGGGAATCATGGACCGTACAGAAACCCAAATGTGAGAAAGGCCAAGATCATGACTAAAGTTGTGAGAAGTCTGCACAGGTTGCACAGGACTTTTGTGTTACGATGATCCAAGGAGCAATTGAGGAAACGCTGTTCAGACCTGAAATTGAGGGAGCAGGATCAGTATAGAAGGATCAGGAAAGTGCTGCAAAAAGTAAGCATTTGGAGTGTGTTCCTATTATTGTTATTACTTTCGTGCTGGTTCATGTGCTTTTCTTTACTGTTGTCCAGTATAAAATGCCAAGTTTGAGGTTCGTGGGCACAGTAATTGTTTGTATTAAACATCATTCGTTCGACCACTAATACGAAGTTTTCGGCAGATGCAGGTTAACTACATTTGTCGATGCCTATTTGTATTAAAATAAGTTTATTACATTGTTGTCTAGATGTGTTTGAAACTATAATTAAATGTCAACTTGATTCAGTATAAGGAGAGGACACTCAGCAGCTGTTTACACATCTGGACGCAGGAGCCTTAGTGTGGGACACCATAACAACCTTTTTATGGTGTCCCATGCAGGTGCTCCATTGGATACTAGGGGTCTCTCCATGTGTGAAACTTGCACAAAACAGGTAAGTATTCCAGCTTTTGAAAAAATCATGACAGACAATTGGATGACACTTCCAAGCAAAGTTTCATATTACTATTTCTAGCCTCAAATATCTGTCTGCTAAGTATACCTTTTTTGTATTCACATAGGGGAGAAAAGAATCGGGACATCTGGGGACACCAGTAAGCCCACAACTCCTGAAGAAGGGGAACTCAGCACACAACCTAAGGATGTGGATGAAGAACCTGAGGATGTGGATGCAGAGGTTCAGGAAGTGGTCGAAATGGTGTCCACAACAGGTCAGTGTCTGAGACGACATCTTCAGGTATCAGATGGATGCCTGCATATTAATAATACATGGTGTTTTTTTTTCTTTTTAGGTGATGTGGATGTTGTGGAAGAAGAAACTCACTTCAACAGTGCAAGTGTACAAGTACTCATCAGTGAGATCATGGTGTGCAATCAGGATTTAGAAAAGGTCAAGCAAAATATCAATGATATTCAAAAAAGACTGACCAACATCATTGATGTTTTAGGCAAAATCTAACCCCCAAAAAATGTAAATGTTGTTATTATTTTTATACGTTTTTTTAAAGTTTTAAAGTAATTGCAAAGCCAAATTTTGAAGATGCACACAGTGTGTCAACATGTGCTATCTGCCATCATGGGATATCAATGTACATGTTTTGTGGGTGCAACCCCTTCCTCCATACTAAAGTAAGTGAGAGGAAGGGGTTGCACCCCCGAAACACGTCCATTGATCCCCCATGATGGGAGCTAGCACATGTTGACACACACTCAGTGCAATTTCAAGTGTAGTTTGCACTTGTAGTGCAAAGTGGATTTGCCTTTCATAAATAACCCCCACTGTGGCTTATTTAAAAAAAGCAAAACCACTTTGCACTACAAGTGCAATGCAAGTGCACTTGTAGGGCAAAGTGGATGGTCCTTTCTGAAATAAGGCCCAGTGTGTCAACATGTGCTAGCTCCCATCATGGGGGATCAATGGACCTGTTTAATAGCTTTAGCAAAATAGATGTAGGGAAAATACACACATTTTAGGCATGGGATCATGAGGGAAATGCACATTTTGAGTCACAATTTATGTGTATATTCAAAATGTGGCTTTTACAGGGGTGAGATCACCCCATCTGATGAAGGAAAAATCAACACAGTTTTGATATACTAATGTCTCATATGGCCTTCACTTTAGAACAGTTGAACTTTGCAAGTTCCTGAGTTGGGGATGTGTATGTTCTGGTTTTAAACATGCCTGTTTAGCCACCAAAAAGGCTATATACTGTCAAACATACATGTTATACACCAAAGATGTTGGTTTGTTTTAAAAAACTTTTATAACGCACATGTGAATGTGCTTGGAGTAAAATGTTTTATTCTCAACAATGTGTGGCTTCTTCTTTCAGTGCTCAATACCAGTTTTTTTTAGTAAGTTGGTGTAGTTACAGTGACAATGGGGGTATTTACTAAAGGCAAATCCACTTTCAACTACAAGGGCACTTTTAGTGCACTTTCAAGTGCACTTTTAGTGCACTTGTAGTACAAAGTGGATTTGCCTTTAGCTTTGACACAAGCCCAGTCCATGAACAGGGCGAGGAGGAGTTCATGGACCAAGAATTGGTTGCTCCAGCGTGATCAATTCTCGCACATGCCTTTGCTTCGTGAGATCCGGGAGAATAATCCTGATGATTTCAGGAACTTTCTCAGGATGACGGACCCCGTTTTTCACCGTCTGTTGGCTTTGCTGACCCCCTTTATCAGCAGGCAGGATACCTGCATGAGGCAAGCCATCACTGCGGAGCAGATGCTAGTTGCCAGGTTGAGGTACTTGGCGACAGGGAGAAGCCTTCAGGACCTCAAGTTCTCAACAGGCATCTCCCCAAGCTCTGGGGATCATTATTCCAGAGACCTGTTCCTCGTTCCTTAATTACCATGATTGCAATATGCTGTAATTGATATGCTGTGCCCCTTTGTCCTCATGTATGCTGGAAGCTTTTAATGTTTTATTTTGTACTTCATGCATTTTTGCCTTCTCTTACCTCCCCAGCATGCTCTTCTGGGCCCATATATACCCATAGCCTAATCACTTAGCAATATATTTTGTCAGATCCATAGTATTGTTTTCCCATAAACATTCCTAAAATCTATACAAATGTTATGTGTGTTTTTAAATTCATGCAGAGTGCCAGAGGTTTTTTTTTTTTTGGTGGGCCAAACTCATTAGGAACCCCCTCCCCAAACTGCTAGGTCAGCTGATACCAATCCTATATCTGCTGACTTTGCTAAACCCAATACACACTATACCTACCTCTTTAGTGGTCATATTTATGGAGGAATTCACCAGAGCATGTAGTGCAAGGGCCTGCCTCAATACTTTCAAATGGTACTTTTAAACGTTTTTGTTTCCTCCTATTATTATCTTGATAGGTAATAGCAGAATGGAAAAATGTGCTTCCATTTGTTAATTTTGTGATATTTTTTAGGTATTATGACACTTCTTACCTGTCCGGTGGGCTACCAATAGTGTAAAGTAAGAAAGGGTCTGGCCAAACTATCACACATTATTTAGGCATTCAGCTCTCAATGAAGTGGAGAGGGTTACCTGTCCAATACATCCCCCCCTAATTTTTATCAATGGGCCATCAGATTGGGGGTGGGGGTGGTGGGGTGAGGAATCTGATAAGGGGACATTCTACTTTTGGTTTTAAATACTGTTTTCCAAAAATGTTATACTGATCTTGGCCCAAAATGTTTTTTTTTAATAATCTGCTTGCAATGTTTATGTGCAAAATTACAATTTTTTTTTCTTGTTTGACTCCACAGTTTCCTTCAACGCCACAGGAATGGTAGACTGTGGCCTCCCACTTTGCCAGCCGTTGGGACTTTCCCAACTGTGGAGGGGCAATTGATGGGAAACACGTCCGCATCATCCCACCCCCCAACTCTGGGTCCTACTATTATAATTACAAGGGGTATAATAGTATCGTGATGTTGGCGGTGGTGTCAGCAACATATGACTTCCTGTATTTGGACGTGGGGAAAAATGGCCGGATCTCGGATGGTGGAGTCATCGCGCTGACGGAGTTCTATTGGCGTCTCCAGAGTGGTAGTCTGGGCTTGCCACCTTCAGAGGAGAATGCGGAAGGACTCCACTTCCTCTTCGTCGCAGGTGAGATTTGCGCTGTCAAATCATCTGATGCGGCCTTTCCTGATGAGGACCCTCACCCCGGACCCTAAAGAGTAGTGGAGAACACTTTTGGGATAATGGCCAGCCGGTTCTGCCTATTTTTGACACCCATCCCAATGGCGGAATATAAACTCAATCACATTGTGCTTTCCTGCTGCATTTTGCACAATTTTTTAAAAAAAACATTCACCAAACTATGTGGTCTCAGTTGGCCCTGATGCAGACTTACCCGAAACTGCCAACCTGATGGCCCTTGAAGCTGTCCGTCCTGGCTTGCCCCCCAGAATGCCCGCGAAGTCAGAACAAGATATATGGAGTACTTTGTGGGTAGGGGGGCCATTGATATGCCAGACAATGTCTGAGAGGCTTTTTTAATAAATTTTGCTTTTAAACTGAAATAAGATTTATTTTCATTTACTGCTTGGGTTTGTTTTAGGTGTCTCCTAGCTTATTTAATGGTTTATTTTTGGGCCTTTATCTTCAACAGTGTAAACCCACTTTCTGGGCGAGATGAGGTGACAGTCTCTTCTTCATAAAAATAATCTTCTAATGTTGTGGGTCTGCTACATACAGCTTTTTTTCTAGTTAAGGTATGTAGTGCATTACTGACAAAAATATCACTCATTTTCAGCACCATGACAGAAATGTGTGGAGTCATGAAAATGGCGTGATTGGTGGTAAATTACAAAGCACTGTGGGTGTTATTTACTAAAGGCAAATCCACAATGCACTACAAGTGCACTACAAAAGTGCACCTGGAACTGCACTAGGAGTGCAAAGTGGATTTGCCTTTAGTAAATAACACCCATTACCACAGAAAACAACTTTACTACAAATACTGCTTTTGGGGTATTGAATAAGGAAGCCACACATTGTTGAAGATTCAACTTTTTACTTCAAGCACATTCACATGTGTGTTCCTAAAAGGGTTTTACAACAAACCAACATATTTGGTGTATCTAACATTATTTTTGGAAATATTAACCGCTTCCCGACCGGCGCACGACGATATACGTCGGCAGAATGGCACGGACAGGCAGGAGGGCGTATATATAAGTCCCTTCTTAATACCGTCCGTGCCATCGGGAGCGTGCCGGGAGCGGCGCGCTCCCACGCCGGTCGGGACCCCCGTGAGGCTGGTCGCGCGTCCCGCGGACTCGATCGTCTCACGGGAAGGCGGACGGGGAACGGGGAGATGCGGAAATAAACAGCATCTCCCCGTTCTGCCTAGCAACTAGTGATCGCTGATCGCCGCCATTACTAATAAAAAAAAAATATTAATAAAAATACTATAAAACTATACCCTATCTTGTAAACGCTATAACTTCTGCGCAAACCAATCAATAATCGATTATTGCGATTTTTTTTACCAAAAATATGTAGAAGAATACGTATCAACCTAAACTGAGGAAAAAAACATTTTTATATATATTTTTGAGGGATATTTATTATAGCAAAAAATAAAAAAAGAATGCGTTTTTTTTCAAAATTGTCGCTCTTTTTTGTTTATAGCGCAAAAAATAAAAACCGCAGGGGCGATCAAATACCACCAAAAGAAAGCTCTATTTGTGGGGAAAAAAGGACGTCAATTTTGTTAGGGAGCCACGTCGCACGACCGCGCAATTGTCAGTTAAAGCGACGCAGTGCCGAATCGCAAAAAGGGGCCTGGTCCTTTGGCTGCAAATTGGTCCGGTCTGTATGTGGTTAATATAACTTCCCGCTTTTGTGTAAACAGGCATGTATCAACGCATAACATACAGAACACAGGAACTTACAAAGTTGAAGACAATATCAGACATGAGTATGTCCAAACTGTGTTGATATTACCTTCATCACATGGGGTGTCACCCCTGGAAAAGCCAAATTTAGAAGATGCACACAAATAGTGAATCAAACTGGGCATTTTCTTACAGAACCCATGCCTAGAATGTCAAAATGTGCTATCTCCCATCATGGGGGATCAATGTACATGTTTTGGGGTGCAACCCCTTCATCTCAGCCACTTTAGTAGCAAGGAAGGGGTAGCACCCACAAAACGTGTACATTGATCCCCCATGATGGCAGATAGCACATGTTGACACACTGTGTGCATCTTCCAAATTTGGCTTTTCTAAAAATTGGAAAATTGTTTTTTAAAACAGCATCCCTGTCAAAACGAAGCACGAGAAGAGGTTGGGACTTTGCATGAAGCATGTGTATTTGGAAGCAAAAAATGACAGAATAGATTGCCTTGAAGAAAGGGCAGATGCATTGGAATAAAACATGCAGAATTACTCTAAAGCACACAACAAGCTGTTAGACTCAAATGGACATCATACAAAGGAAATTCACCACATTGAGATGAAACTGGCAGATTTAGAAGACTGCTCTAGGCGAAATAATATTAAATTCAGAGGAATTCCAGAATCAATCAAGCCAAATAAAATACCTCCCTATCTACAGCAACTTATCTCAACATTGCTCCCTCGCCTCAACACTCATGATACTTTGATCGTCCGGACCCATAGAATTGCTAAACCATCACACTTACCAGATGACATCCCAAGGGATATTTTAGCCCAGATTCACTTTTTCATATTAAGGAGCAAATCTTCTCTACCGTTAGAGCTTCAAAAACCCCTGCCACCTCCATATACCAACGTCAAGCTGTCCACTGACCTCCCTCCTGCAACAATAGAGATGCGTAGAGCTTTTACCCCATCACAGCTATTCTTCAACAGAAAAAAATAATCTATAAATGGGGTTTCCCAACAAAATTGCTGGTCACACACCAACAACAAATTGTCCCCATCCTCACACCAAAAGATGGATATAAAAAACTGACAGACTGGGGTTTCCTCCCTATTGCTCCCAATGACACAGGACAAAAAGGTCTCCCTCAAACATCATCCAACTCCAGAAATCCAGCACCCAAAATAGTCGTAAATAACTGTGTAAAATGTCATGGCTATGCCCAGTCCTCCTATCTACTTTGATCCAGCCTCAACGGTGTCCACTTATCTTCTTTTCTCCATCCCTCAGGTTATAGTGTGCTAAGCACACCAAATTGTACTACTTGTTACTTGTACAGTTTTATCACTGTTTATCACTCTTTATTACTACCTTTACTGTGATCTGAAAATTGTACTGTATACCGTAACAATAAAACTGTCCCCCCTTTACCCAGACACACAATTTGGAGACTAAATACCTCCCTTCTTAACAATCACTCATTTGGGCCACAAATACAATCCGAGATTGAGACTTACTTCCTAAACAATGAAAACACTGTAGCTGATCACGCTATAACGTAGAATGCCCACAAAGCTTGCCTACAAGGTCTTTTTATAAAACTCGGATCGCATTCCAAAAAAATTCAGTCCTCCATCACAGAGTCTCTGCTAAAACAGATTTGCACTCTAGAACTTACAAATAAACAATGCCCCTCCAACAATATCTCTTCGTAAATTAAAAACCTTAGGTATCAACTCAGTGACCATCTTCAAACTAAATTTGATTACTACATTAAACGTCTCAGATTGCAATCCTACACCTCAGTCAATAAACCAGGGGCCTTGATGGATAAATAATTTAAAAAACAACTCCCAACAAAAAAATCTCATTCCTCTGTGGACAATTTTTACACGAGCATGCCACTTTTTAGCCCCTTGTTTGATCATGGAATTGACACATGTGGAACCATGTGATCTAATTGCCGGGGCTTACCCCAGCAGCTTGTAGATTCCCATCTTAGGCTGGGGGAGAGAACATGCTTGAAGTGTAATAATTTGCTCACTGTGAAGTGGAGGATAATAAGAATGTTTTCGTTCTGTCCTCCACACAGACACGATGGTCGAAATTCAAACGGATACTGGTGTTGTGGAGAAACCCCTCTATGTCCACGAATATAACCTTAATATTGGAGGGGTGGACCTGAACGACCAGTTGTTGGCACCGTACCTAATTGCCCGTAAGGCCAGAGGCTGGTATAAAAAAGTATCTGTATATTTATTCCAATTGGCTCTGCTTAATGCTTATGTGCTATACAAAGCTTCAGGACGAACCGGATCCTTCCTTAAATTCCAGGAGGAGACCAAATTCCCAATCCAAATGCAGTGAGCCTGCTGCATGAGAGACATTTTTGAAAACTGTATGTTTTTTAGGCACAGATTAAAAAATGTTTTTACTATGTTTTATTGTATTTGCTTTGCAGGTATGTCCTCCCTGGTACCCCTACCCAAAGAAATCCCCAAAGAAGATGTTGTGTCTGTAGAAAGCGCAAATTTAGGTGTGACATACGCTTTTATTGTCCCTCCTGTCCTGACCAACCTGGTCTTTGCATTGGTGACTGTTTCAAATGCTACCACACACTAGTGGAGTATTAGCTCATTTTGAGAGACCCTAATCTGTACTGTTGCTTTGTTTTATTGTTAACCATCATTGTACTTTATTCAGCTGCAGCTCAGGTTTATTTATTCTGGCAGCAACAGCGTTTGCTCCCACGATACCTAAAGCCGTGACTCCAGTGTTGTAGGAGGTGATTTCCCCACCACAGTTAAAAAAAGAGCATATATGCCGAAGCATTGGGGCAGGGGTGGAGGAGGCTTCTAATATTGGGGTGGATTGCCCCCATGCTTCAGCATATATTTTTAGGCAAAGATTGCGTTAAATGTTATTTTAATTTTTACTATGTTTTATTGTTTTGCTTTGCAGGTAGGTTATGTCTTACTGTTATACTCTAATGTTACTTTGTTTTATTGTTTACCATCATTTGCTTAGCAGGTATGCCATTCTGCTGCAGCACTGATTTATTTATCTTGACAGCAACAGTGTTTGCCCTCACGAAACGTAAATCAGTGACTCCAGCGATGTAGGAGGTGATTTCACCACCACAGTTAAAGAAAAAATGGTGCATGTATGCCCATCATTAGATGTGGGTAGATGAAGGGCGGCCCACCGATTAATCTTTTTTTTTCATGCAGACTGTGGGCTCTTTTTCTCTGGCTCTCCTGTCCCAACAGGGAACCCGAGAATGCAGCCGGTGGTTCCACCAGTTGATCATAGAGCTGATCTGTACCAGAATGGCTCTAATCATCTCTATGGCATAAGAAACTGGAAGCTACAAGCATTTCATGACTTAGGTTTCACCGGATATAAACAGCGTCATTGGGAAATTAGGAAAGCATTTTATCACACCGATCTGGGTGTGGCCAGATGCTTTGAGGGCAGAGGAGAGATCTAGGATCTAATAGACCCCAATTTTTTCAAAAAAATAGTACCTGTCACTACCTATTGCTATCATAGGGGATATTTACATTCCCTGAGATAACAATAAAATAATAATTAAAAAAAAGGAAAGGAACAGTTTAAAAATTTGTAAATCTAAGGTGGTAACCTGTAAAGGATTTTAAAGGCTTTTAAAAATGTATGTAGTTTGTCGCCGCTGCATGTTTGTGCGCAATTTTAAAGCATGGCGTGTTTGGTATCCATGTACTCAGCATAAGATCATCCTTTCTATTTCATCAAACATTTGGCCAATATAGTGTGTTTTAGTGCATTAAAATTAAAAAAAACTTTTTTTATTCCCAAAAAAATGTGTTTGAAAAATCGCTGCGCAAATACAGTGTGAAAAAAAATTGCAGCATCCACCATTTTAATTTCTAGGGCCTTTGCTTTAAAAAATATATAATGTTTGGGGGTTCAAAGTAATTTTCTAGCAAAAAACTAAATATTTTTTCATGTAAACAAAAAGTGGCAGAAAGGGCTTTGTCTTCAAGTGGTTAGAAGAGTGGGTGATGTGTGACATAAGCTTCTAATGTTGTACATAAAATGCCAGGAATGATATATTGCTTAAACATGCCATGAGCATATGTGGAATTACACCCCGAAATACATTCTGTTGCTTCTCCTGAGTACGGGGATACCATATGTGTGAGACTTTTTGGGAGCCCAGCCACGTACAGGACCCCAAAAACCAATCACCGCCTTCAGGCTTTCTAAGGGTGTAAAATGGTGATTTCACTTCCTCACTACCTATCACAGTTTCGGAGGCCATGAAATGTCAAGATAGCACAAAACCCTCACAAATTACCCCATTTTGGAAAGTAAACATCCCAAGGTATTTCGTAAGAGGCATGGTGAGTATTTTGCTGCTCTCATTTTATTTTGAAAATGAAGAAAGAATTTTTTTTTCTTTTTTTCAATTTTACAAAACTTTTTGACAAAAAGCAATATCTGCAAAATACTGAACATGCCTCTCAGAAAATAGCTTGGGGTGTCTACTTTCCAAAATGGGGTCATTTGGGGGGCTTTGTGCTATCTGGGCATTTCATGGCCTCTGAAACTGTGATAGGCAGTGAGGAGTGAAATCAAAAATTCACGTCCTTAGAAAGCCTGAAGGGAGTGATTTGTTTTCGTGGTTAGACTGCCAAAAAGTCCCACACATGGGATCACAATACTCAGGAGAACCAGCAGAATGTATTTTGGGGTGTAATTCCTCATATAACTATGCCATGTTTGAACAATATATCAATTAGTGACAACTTTGTGTTAAAAAATTAAAAATATTCCATGGACTCAACAAGCCTCTCAGGAAATACCTTCCAAAATGGGGTCATTTGGGGGGGGGGGGTTGTGCTATCTGGACATTTTCATGGCCTCCAAAACTGAAATAGGTAATAATGAGGAAGTGAAATCACCATTTTACACACTGAGAAAGCCTGAAGTCTCACAAAAAGTCTCACACATGTGGTATCCCCGTACTCAGGAGAAGCAGCAGAATGTATTTTGGGGTGTAATTTCACATATGCCCATGGCATGTTTGAGCAATATATCATTTAGTGACAACTTTGTGCAAAAAAAAAAAGTTTGTAATTTTCCCGCAACTTGTGGCAAAATATAAAATATTCCATGGACTCAAAATGCCTCTCAGTAAATATATTGGGTTGTCTACTTTCCAAAATGGGGTCATTTGGGGGAAGTTTGTGCTATCTTGGCATTTTACGTCCTTAGAAATCCTGAAGGCGGTGCTTGGTTTTCGGGGTCCTGTACGTGGCTAGGATCCCACAAAGTCTTACACATGTAGTATCCCTATACTCAGGAGAAGCAGCAGAATGCATTTTGGGGTGTAATTCCACATATAACGATGGCATTTTTGAGCAATATATCATTTAATGACAACTTTGTGTAATTTCTTTTTGTAATTTTTCAATCACTTAAAAAAAATCATCAGCAATTTCCTTGGGGTGTCTACTTTCCAAAATAGGGTCATTTGGGGGGGGGGGGGGGGTTGTACTGCCCTGCCATTTTAGCACCTCAAGAAATGAAATAGCCAGTCATAAACTAAAAGCTGATAGTTTGTAGACACTATAATTTTTGCGTAAACCAATAAATATATGCTTTTTGACATTTTTTTTACCAAAGACATGTGGCTGAATACATTTTGGCCTAAACATATGACTGAAATTGAGTTTATTGGATTTTTTTTATAACAAAAAGCAGAAAATATATATTTTTTCTACATTTAAAATCTTTTTCCGTTTATACCACAAAAAATAAAAATAGAGTTTTGGAGCGATCTTACTAGTTCCTGTAGCTCAAAAAGCTGGGACCCATGGGAATGAGTGGCATCCTCCACCTCAGAGATGTGATCCTCGGCCGTTGTTAATCTTCCCTGAATCTTGTCTAGGTCATGCCTGATGAGGGTACACTCAGTGGCCAGGTGGTCTATGCGAACCATCAGCACAGCCTTGCAGGCATCTATGGCCTTCAGGAGGAGCTTTGTAATAGCACCTGTATCATTATCCGCCACCGGAGGCGATGGTGGAGGCACTCAGGGACTCTGGACCTCTGCTGACTCTATCTCCCTGTGTGCTGGGCATGTGGGGAGGATGACACAGGAGGCAAGATGGTGGAGACGGAGCCTGAGATTTGGCCTTGTGTGGAGCAGGTCGGACTCTGGCGGAGGCGCCTTCCCTTTCTGTTTGGTGGCCACAGCGGGCGTCCCCAGGGTGTCAGGAGCACAGTCCGCCTAAAAAAGGAGTGAGAAAGCACAATTTCAGGAGTGTAACGGAGCTCCAGGGAAACATGTTCAGCCTCAATCACATCTGGCCACCCCATCTGATCTAATGTTTATTAAAATTAATATGGCAGTTGTTGTTATATGTAATTTTTTAAGTTTGTTGTATTCACAGGTAGCAGCTTGATTTCTCTTGCTAAGGTTCTTCCAGTCTAGGTACATCTTGGTATCTTTTTGATGCCAGATTTTACTCTGCCTTCTGTTGCCCATATACAGACAATCCTGTTAATCATACAGTTCTAGGTGATCCTGCGCAAGGCTTATTAGAGCACCCACATCCAGCCATTCTTTTGATAGCATGTTTGTTGCTCTTTTTGCACCTATGCATAACTGCACAATGTCCAGCACGTGCTTTTTTCCAGCACACAGGTCACAGCAGCCTCTCTCTCATTACTTCAGTTTTTGCCTGGGGACATATGCACAGCAGAACTGTCCAACTGCTGTGCAGTTGTGACATCACAAGTGTTGTGGCGCAGTTTAGGACTGTTTGTGTGCTGAAAAAAGTAGGACATGCTGTACTTTTTTCAGCACAGGTACACAGCATCGCATCTGTGAGAATAACTTAATTTGAAGCCCTTTTTATTTGAACATGCATTGGCATGCGGTCATCGCTGTGAGCAAGTGCATGTGGTGTGAATGGAGCCTAAATTACATGTAGCAAATGTAGCAGTGTACAGTATATGCCATATTTGCTAGATTTTTTCCCACAAAAGTGAAGTTAACCTTTAAATTATACTAAAAAACACTGATCTTTACATGCTGCAGAATGCCCACAAAGCTTTCATGAGAAGGATTATGTTGAAAATAAGTGCCCATGCTAAGAAAATTTGAACTTAGCATTTGACCATTTACAGTGCCTTGAAAAAGTATTCATAGGCCTTGAAATTTTCCACATTTTGTCATGTTACAACCACAAACGTAAATGTATTTTATTGGGATTTTATGTGATAGACCAACACAAAGTGGCACATAATTGTAAAGTGGAAGGAAAATAATAAATAGTTTTTACCTTTTTTTACAAATATAGCAAGGTCCAAGGCCTCCTTCGGTCTAATGAGAACCTCCGGAGCCAGAGATAGCTGACATCCTTCTCGTGGTTGGTTGTGAGGCAAAGGTAAAGATGGTGAAAGGTTTTATTTCTCTTAACAGTCCTTTTTGTATTTTTTTGGTGGGTGGGGGGAAGGGTAGGGCCAGGACCCCCTTAGATAGTTGCAAACTCAATTGGCAGACACCAAGACTTCAATATAAGGGCAGCCGTGCAGGAAAAGGCCCCAGCAAGAAGCCACATCTGCACGTGCAGGAATGCTGTCTCCTATTGCAACAGTTTTTAACAGTTCCTAACTCAACGTAACAATTCCTTCACCTTTACTACTTCTACTTGTAGTTCTTCACCACTGAGCTCCCGGTCTCTCACTAGGCCCCCTAATCCCTTAAGCTCCTCCAATCTTTACGGTGATATCTTCCTCAATCGTCACCCCCGCTTCCTTGCTGGGTCCTTAGCTTGGCACTCCAGATACTTCTCAAGCTTCACCACTGCTGGCCCGCTTGATCCCCGGCTAGACACACAAGACTGCTCTGCAAGCATCACCTCTGCTGGCTGGGTCCCTGACTTGATCATCGCCTGAAGTTTCCCGATTCTCCACCATGCCCATTCGGTGAGAATGTGTCTCTGGTACTTGCTTCAGTTACTCACTGTGGTCCCTGGTAATAAGATGGTTGGTCCCTTAGTGGCGACAGCTTCCCTTCTACCTCTGACCACTGACAGGAATGTTGCTTTGGTTGGACTGCAAGCCAAAATCCCAACACTGCGCTGCTCTCTTGCTTCTGGATAGGCCCTCACACAGCCTAGCAGCCAGACACCCCCCGGGATAGGCCCAATCTCCAGCCTAGCAGCCCAGGGCAAACAACATCCATCCACCCAGACAGCCGTCCAGGTGGCACAGTACCTAGATCCCCTGACTCCACCTTAATTTATAGGCTCTCCCAGTAGGCCAAGGGATTCAAGAAAACCCCTGCCCATTTGCTAAGATACCCAACATACCCATAACCTGACCTTGGGTTTCCCTTCTCATATCTTGTACCACCAAATACCTGGCCACCTAGTGGTAGGAGAGAAAAGTGCAACAAGGTCAAACTTAGGGAGAAATCAATGGATCGCTATCAATCAACCAGGATGACTACTCCTGGCAAGTACATTTGTGAGGAGCTCCCTGCCTAAACTACAGGGTGCTACACAAATAAATATGTGAAAAGTGTGGCGAGCATTTGTATTCAGCCCCCTTTACTCTGATACCCCTAACTAATATCTAGTGGAACCAATTGCCTTCAGAAGTCACCTAATTAATAAATAGAGTCCACCTGTGTGTAATTTAATCTCAGTATAAATACAGCTGTTCTGTGAAGCCCTCCAAGGTTTGTTAGAGAACCTTAGTGAACAAACCGCATCATGAAGGCCAAGAAACACACCATACAGGTCAGGGGTAAAGTTTTGGATAAGTTTAAAGCAGAGTTAGGATATAAAAAAACATCCCAAGCTTTGAACATCGCACGGAGCACTGTTCAATCCATCATCCATAAATGGAAAGAGTATGGCACAACTGCAAACCTACCAAGACATGGCCATTCACCTAAACTGACAGGTATTTCTCTCACATGGCATGTGTATACCACAAATGAAACCCCAAAATAAATTCTGCTACTCCTCCTGAGTATTACGATACCACATGTGCGGGACTTTTTCACAGCCTGGCCACTTAGAGAGGCCCAACATGCAGGGAGTGCCATCACATGTTCTAGGAGCATAAATTACACATATAACTTGTTGACTACCTATTACACTTTTGAAGGCCCTGGAGCACCAGGACAATGACACGTGACACTGACGTGGCACTGATGACAGATGGCACTGATATGTGGCACTGATGACACGTGACACTGATGGGGCACTGATGACAGATGGCACTAATACGGGGCACTGATAACACGTGACACTGATGACAGATGGCACTAATATGTGGCACTGATGACAGATGGCACTTATATCCCGTGGCACTAATATGTGGCACTGATGAGAGATGGAACTAATACGTGGCACTGATGACAGACGGCACTAATACGTGGCACTGATACGTGGTATTAATGACAGGTGACACTGATAACAGATGGCACGTGACACTGACAGGTGGCACTGATGACAGATGGCACTAATACGTGACACTGATGACAGATGGCACTAATATGTGGCACTGATGACAGATGGCACTTATACGTGGCACTGACAGGTGGCACTGATGTCAGATGGCACTAATATGTGACACTGATGACAGATGGCACTAATATGTGGCACTGATGACACGTGACACTGATATGGCACTGATGACAGATGGCACTATGTGGCACTGATGACACGTGGCACTGATGACACTTATACATGGCACTGGGGACAGGTGGCACTGGGGACAAATGGAACTGGGGACAGGGGGCACTGACAGATGGCACTGGGGACACATGGCACTGGCAGATGGCACTGGGGACAGATGGCACTGGCAGATGGCACTGGGGACAGATGGCACTGGCAGATGGCACTGGGGACAGATGGCAGTGGTGGCAGTGGGGACAGATGGCAGTGGTGAGATGGCAGTGGTGACAGATGGCAGTGGTGGCAGTGGGGACAGATGGCACATTCATTTCGTTTTTTTTTTTTTGCACTTACGGCCGCTGCAGCCGTTCATCTCTCCCTCCTCACACGCTGTCTCTGTGTGAGAAGGGAAAGCGGCGCTGAGAGATGATTGATGATGATTATCTCCCATTGGACACGCCGATCGCGATGTAAACGGCCGTTGTGATTGGCCGTTTACAGAACACATGCCAACACAGAATTTCCCTGCTGCGCGCTCGTGAGCGCGCACAGGGAGCGAGGAAAGGGGAGGACATCATATGATGTCCTCCCGGGAATTGACATCCGCACCAAAGCCGTCATTCGGCTATGGCCGGATGTCAAGTGGTTAATAAAAAAAGTAAAAAGAACAAACGTAGTCAAAATATAGCCAACGTTCAGTAACTAGAACGGATCGTTAGCCAAGCCAGGAGTCAGGGATCAAAGTAGTGGAACAGCAAGCAGGATCTGTAGCAAAGCCAGTCTTTAAACAGGAACGCAGGAGATAGTTTCTTGTGATGTGACCAAGGCGAAGGCAGAGCTCCTCTGGACTGGACGGCTTAAGTAGGCAGGACTAAAGAGCAGGATCAACAACAGCTCGGTAACTGTGGAGAGAGATGGGAGCTGGCAATTAGCCGACAGCTGAGCGGCCAGCTGAGAGAAGGAAGGGCTGAGCCCAGCCCTGACAGGTACAGGTTGTCGAAAAGGGGCAGGCTTGTGTATAAATTATCCAAGTAGATGTGATATCCCTTTTTGAACAGTGAAAAGGACAAGTCCCAGACAATTTTTCCACTTGTGCTGATGTAGGTTGGGCACTCGGGGGCTTGAGCCTTCGTACATGCAGAAAACATACTGTATCCTGTGGCTCTTTCACAGAGCTTGTAGAGCTTCACTTAATATCTGGCCCTTTTACTGGGAATGTACTGCTTGATTCCCAGCCAGCCAGTGAAGTGGATAAAGGACTCATCCACACAGATTTCTCTGTCAGGGACATACAATTCAGCTAATTTCTAGGGGGTAAATTGTATAGAGCTTATCATAGCCAGGTTGATTTTTACAGAGGGCACTGTGAATTATTGCTGGAATGGAGGAAGCACATGATTATTTCATAGTGTGACCTGGAGATTACAGCTGAATAAATGGACATGTGATGGATGGGGTCGGTGGACCAGTAAGCATGTCCTTAATTTCTTTTTGTAAGCCCCATGTTAATTGGCAGGCCCAAAAATTATTTGAACTCCTCCACTGTAAGACATCTTCATTCAAATGGACAGGCATATGATGAATTGTGGCTATTTGCAATATACTGCTGGGCAAAAAGATTGGTCTGGTCCACAATCAACTGAAATAAATTATCAGTTAAAAAACCTGTACCTGATTCTGAGTTGAAAGGCATAGGAGGTTCACAAGTGCATCTGAGAGATATGTATGGGCCCTAATTTTTGGGGTCTTATGTGATACCCAGTACTAGTACTGGGCCATTCATCCAGGGGTCTAGCACCAGGGTCTAGTGTTTGCTGATTCACCATTGGGGTGTATGATGCTGCCTGGTTATCAGAGCATCCTAGCCTTTTTGGAGGGACTGTTTCCTCCTCCAATTTGGTCACTGATCCACTACTTTTTACAGGCTTTTACTCTGAATCGGAATCAGATATATGCAAGTAATTGGCCATAAAAGGGGTATGGGGGTCCAGGTACTGCCCTGGGGGACATGTATCAATGTACACATGTTTTTTAAAAAACAATTGTTTTTTCAGGAGCAGTGATATTAATGATGCTTAAAGTGCAAAAATAAGAACAAAAAATTCCTTTAAATATAGTGTCGGGGGGGGGGGGGGGGGGGGGGGGTGTATACTTAGTCTGCCTGTAAAGTGTCACATCTGTGGCATGCATAGAACATGCTGCAGCAAAAACTAAATTTCTAAAGAAAAAAAACAAGTCAAATCATATTTAAATTAACTTGTGGTTGCAAATGCTAGCACTCGGCTATTGCATTGTTTTAGTACTGTATAGCACTGTATAGGAAGGAGTCACTCTCTGCACAGATTTGTCAGCTCTCACTAACCAGTTCCAACAAACAGCGCTAATAGGGCTGTCGAGAGCTCACTCTTTTATAGAGAAGGAGCTGGATTTTCCATTCTTTCAGATTATTGGCACTCAGGGATCTATTTGTTCAAGGGCAAAGTTTATTAAATGCATTATGGGTTCAGAAACAAATTTTGCTGCCATAAATTTTGAGTTTTGTTGAACTGCAAAACCATGAGATCTGCCTTAAAACTAAAATGTCTTTGAATCTGAACTTCATCCCAAACCTCAACCAATATACTGTATATAAAAAAGGATGTTTCATTTCATTGTATCTGGGCGTACTAAACACAGACATAAACTGCAAATCACACTAAATAGTTTTACACAAAACCTTTTATAGCTGGTACCTAAGAGTTTCTAGAAAGATGTGACATGATAGAGGGATCAGTGAAAAGCTTACAGAAACCTCTACACGCATATACTGTTGGATGATGAGAGCTGGATTACCATTTAAACGAATATGCTCAGAAAGATCCCTAGGCTGCACTTGCGCAGTATAGTTTATTTTCTTAATGCTGCTTTTACAGAGGAGCCTTCAGAAAAGTAAATGCTTGTGTGCACTATTTTTAAATAATCTACTGTACTAGTAAAAACTAGTGCAGCAATACACTAATGAGTAGGGATGAGCTTCGAGTTCGAGTCGAGCTCATGTTCAACTCGAACATTGCCTGTTCGCCTGTTCAGCGAACAGCGAACAATTTGGGGTGTTTGCGGCAAATTCGAAAAGCACCCTGTAAAAGTCTATGGGAGAAATCTCAAGTGCTAATTTTAAAAGCCTATATGCAAGTTATTGTCATAAAAAGTGTTTGGGGACCTGGGTCCTACCCCAGGGGACATATATCAATGCCAATTTTTTTTTTAAAAACTGCAGTTTTTTCAGGAGCAGTGATTTTAATAATGCTTAACCACTTCACCCCCGGACCAATTGGCAGCCAAAGGACCAGGCCCCTTTTTGCGATTCGGCACTGCGTCGCTTTAACTGACAATTGCACGGTTGTGCGACGTGGCACCCAAACAAAATTGGCGTCCTTTTTTTCTCACAAATAGAGATTTCTTTTGGTGGTATTTGATCGCCCCTGCGGTTTTTATTTTTTGCAAATATAAACAAAAATAGAGCGACAATTTTGAAAAAAAAATGCAATATTTTTTGCTTTTTGCTATAATACCCCAAAAATATCCCCAAAAAATATATAAAAAAATATTTTTTTCCTCAGTTTAGGCCGATACGTATTCTTCTACATATTTTTGGTAAAAAAATCGCAATTAGCGATTATTGATTGGTTTGCGCAAAAGTTATAGCGTTTACAAAATAGGGGATAGTTTTATAGCATTTTTATTAATAATTTTTTTTTTTACTAGTAATGGCGGTGATCAGCGATTTTTATTGTGACTGCGACATTATGGCGGACACATTGGACATTTTTGACACATTTTTGGGACCATTGTTATTTATACAGCAATCAATGCTATTTAAATGCATTGATTCCTGTATAAATGACACATGCAGTGAAAGAGTTAACCACTAGGGGGAGGGGAGGGGTTATGGGCTGTGACGTGTGTGTGTTTTTTTTACATTAGGGGGCGGAGCTGACATCTGACATCATTGATCGGCTTTCCCGATGACAGGGAACAGCCGATCAATGACAGGCAGAGTAGGAAGCGCGGGGAGAGAGGTTTGTTTACACAGACCTCTCCCCGTTCTTCAGCTCTGTGACCCGATCGCGGGACACCAGCGGCGATCGTGTCCGCTGGTCCCGCGGCCGGGGTCGCGGAGCTCCCGACCGGGTCGCGACCCACGGCCAGGCAATTAAAGAGCCACGTACCCATACGTGATTTTGCCTGCCCGTGCCATTCTGCTGACGTATAAATGCAGTGGGCGGTCAGGAAGCGGTTAAAGTGAAACAATAAAAGTGTAATATTCCTTTAAATTTGGTACCTGGGGGTGTGTATAGTATGCCTGTGAAGGGGCGCATGTTTCCCGTGCTTAGAACTGTCCCTGCACAAAGTGTCATTTTTGCAGGACAAAAAGCTTAAAATTTAAAATCACTCGCGGCTAATGAATTGCCAGCTCCCGTAACACAGAGAACAGTCATTCATTGAAAGTCATTGATAAAAAAAAGTCATTGATAAAAAAAAAAAAAAAAGCGTGGGGGTTCCCCCAAATTCAATTACCAGGCCCTTCAGGTCTGCTATGGATATTAAAGGGAACCCCGCTTCAAATTTTTAAAAAAATGATGTGGGGTTCCTACTAAATATCCATCCCAGACCCTTCAGGTCTGGGATGGATATTAAGAGGAACCCTGGCCAAAAAAAAAATTGCCTGGGGTCCCCCTCAAAATCCATACCAGACCCTTATCCGAGCACGCAACCTGGCAGGCCGCAGGAAAAGAGGGGGGGACGAGAGCGCCCTCAACATTGCCCTCAACATTGGGAGGGTGCTTTGGGGGTCTATGACCCCTCAAAGCACCATGTCCCCATGTTGATGGGGACATGGGCCTCTTCCCCACAACCCTGGCCATTGGTTGTGGGGGTCTGCGGGCGGGGGGCTTATCGGAATCTGGAAGCCCCCTTTAACAAGGGGACCCCCAGATCCCGCCCCCCCCTGTGTGAAATGATAAGGGGGTACAAAAGTACCCCTGCCATTTCACCAAAAAAGTGACAAAAATATTAAAAATGACAGGAGACGGTCTTTGACAATTCCTTTATTAAAATCTTCTTTCATCTTTTTTCTTCTGGTCTTCATTCTTCCTTTCTTCATCCTTCAGTTTCTTCATCTTTTTCTTCCATCTTCTTCCATCTTCTTCTTCCATTTTCTTCTTCCTCCGATCCGCTTTTTCTTGCTCTGGTATTCTTGTCCGGCATCTTCTTCCACGGCATCGGCGTCTGTTCTTCTGTGTCGGGCCGCTCCGCACAATGGGAGGCTCCCGCTGTGTGAGGCTTCGCTGCGTCTGACAGCTCTTTTATAATGGACCCCGCCCCCTCTGACATCATGGGGAAAGCCATAGGGAAGTCCCCATGACGTCCACGTGCATCAGAGGGGGAGGGGTCACCAGGTAAAAGAGCTGTCAGACGCAGCGAAGCCTCACACAGCGGGAGCCTCCCATTGCACAGAGCGGCCCGACACAGAAGAACAGACGCCGATGCCGTGGAAGAAGATGCCGGACGAGAAGACCAGAGCAAGAAGAAGAGGATCGGAGGAAGAAGATGGAAGAAGAAGATGGAAGAAGATGGAAGAAGAAGATGAAGAAACCGAAGGATGAAGAAAGGAAGAAGGAAGACCAGAAGAAAGAAGATGAAAGAAGATTTTATTAAAGGAATTGTCAAAGACCGTCTCCTGTAATTTTTAACATTTTTGTCACTTTTTTGGTTAAATGGTAGGGGTACTTTTGTACCCCCTTACCATTTCACACGGGGGGGCGGGATCTGGGGGTCCCCTTGTTAAAGGGGGCTTCCAGATTCCGATAAGCCCCCCGCCCGCAGACCCCCACAACCAATGGCCAGGGTTGTGGGGAAGAGGCCCTTGTCCCCATCAACATGGGGACATGGTGCTTTGAGTGGTCACAGTCCCGCAAAGCACCCTCCCAATGTTGAGGGCATGTGGCCTGGTACGGTTCAGGAGGGGGGGCGCTCTCGTCTCCCCTCTTTTTCTGCGGCCTGCCAGGTTGCGTGCTCGGATAAGGGTCTAATATGGATTTTGAGGGGGACCCCACGCCATTTTTTTTTGGCCGGGGTTCCCCTTAAAATCCATCCTAGACCTGAAGTATCTGGTATGGATATTTAGGGGAACCCCACGTCATTTTTTTTTTAATTTGAAGCGGGGTTCCCCTTAATATCCATAGCAGACCTGAAGGGCCTGGTAATTAAATTTGGGGGAACCCCCACGCTTTTTTTTTTTTTTTTTCAATGACTTTTTTTTTATCAATGACTTTCAATGAATGACTGTTCTCTGTATTACGGGAGCCGGCAATTTATTAGCCACGAGAGATTTTAAATAGCTTTTTTTCCTGCAAAAATGACACTTTGTGCAGGGACAGTTCTAAGCACGGGAAACATGCGCCCCTTCACAGGCATACTATAGACACCCCCCAGGTACCAAATTTAAAGGAATATTACACTTTTATTGTTTCACTCTAAGCATTATTAAAATCACTGCTCCTGAAAAAACGTCCTTTTTTTAACAAATAAATTTGCATTGATACATGTCCCCTGGGGCAGGACCGGGTCCCCAAACACTTTTTATGACAATAACTTGCATATAAGCCTTTAAAATTAGCACTTTTGATTTTGAATGTTCGAGTCCCATAGACTTTAATAGGGTTCTAAAGTTCACACAAGCTTTAGGTCTGTTCGCAGGTTCTGGTGCGAACCGATCTGGGGGTGTTCGGCTCCTCCCTACTAATGAGAAAGGTATAAGCATCCAAATTGGGGCAAATTTTACATTTTACTTTATTGTTTTGGATTTCAGTATGGAAAATAAAAAACCTTATTTTTCAATCAGTTGCCTCTTTCTATTTCTAAATCCATTCTTTAGGGGGAAATGTTGTCTAATTATCTGCTTGGGTGTGTGTGATAACAATGCATGCTACTACATTTTTCTGTTTCTGCTTTGTGTTCCTGGCTTGTCAACGACATAACCAATCGACTTTCTCTGGAGATCCCACAAGAAGTCTGATGCTCTGTAAACCTACAATCAAGCCTTTGACTAGCTGAATCGGAAAACAAACGCTCTATAAAAAGAAAATGCCAAAATAAGGATTTCTTTTAACAATTCCAGCTTGCTCATTTCCATGTCCTATTAAAACAGCCCTTATTTGCATTATAAGGACACAGCTGGAGAGAATGACATTTGCTAGATAAATACTATTCTTAACCCACAAAATGTAGCTGATACTGAGCAATCTAGTATATACAGTAATTAGGGCCAACATATCATTGGCATACATAGAAAGAAACACCAGTTAAACTCTGTCACAGTATACTAACACAGGAAATGATCTACATTGGAACGATATTTAAAGAGAGGTAAACCCTATCTGGATGACATTTAGCTAAAGCAAATAAACTATTGCCATGCATTTTTCTTTTAGAAAATCCTGCTTCATTATATTTTCTACACATGCTTGGGCTCCTGTGGTGATAGCTTGTCTTTACTAAGATCCATTTTCATGATGGTGACAATAGCAGAAAATGCCCATGCAATGAGTGTCATCGCAGCTGTTTTGGGCCCCATTCACACTTCAGACACACGCATCAGAATATGCCAAAGTGCATGTGTCATCAAAGGTAATGATAAAGATGGAGCCCGATCACATCTGTGTGTTGTGCTGCAACACATTTTAGAATATAGCTCAAGTCCATTTTTTATGCACCTTTATGTGTTTTGAGGCTCATGGAAGTCAACGCATTTATGGTGCATTTTCGTTCATTTCCATCTGGTAACAAGCCACCCCCCTAGATACCTTATGTGCTCTCACACACACAATCAGTGCTAGATGGCTGCAAAAGAGAAAGTGTTTGATGCAGAATTGCCCTTTAAGGGGTTTGCAGTTCCCTCCACACACACATATGACCTATCCCACCACCACCTGGGAAACCACTGGTGATAAAATTTTTCCACATATACATTAAGTCCCCTACTTACTAGCAGGCTTGCAGACAAAGCCTGCGATCTCTGCAGTGCTTGCAGACAAAGGAAGAGAGCACTGATTAGTGTGTTCTGGCAGGTGGAATCCCACTTTAAGGTGTAGTATTGCACTTTGTCCATAGAATGTGCCAGAGAATCTTTAACTACTTCCCATCTCGGCCAATTCTGGCACTTCGCTCCTACATGTAAAAATCATCATTTTCTTTCTAGAAAATTAGAAGTTCTAGAGTTGCAAACTATTATATATGTTTTTTTTTAGCAGGGACCCTAGGGAAAAAAATGGTGGCTGTGGCAACTTTTTATGTCACACGGTATTTGCGCAGTGATTTTTCAAAGCTTTTTTTTAAAAACAAAAACAGTTTAATGAATTAAACAAGAACAAAACCATAATGTAAGCCCAATTTTTTTCTATAATGTGAAAGATGATATTATGCCGAGTAAATAGATACCTAACATGTCATGCTTTAAAATTGTGCAAACTTGTGGAATGGTAACAAACTTTGGTACCTAAAAATCTCCATAGGAGACACTTTACATTTTTTACAGGTTAGAGTTACAGAGGAGGTTTTGGGCAAGTATTGTTACTCTCAATCTAACATTCGTGGCAATACCTCACATGTGTTGTTTGAACCCCCCTTTACACATGTGGGCGCGATGTACATATGCGTTCACTTCTGTGTGCGAGCACGCGGAGACAAGGGCACTTTAATTTTTTTTATTGTTTATTTTATTAGATTTTTAATTTATTTTTTACACTTTCCCTTTAAAAAAAAATGTTTTTGATCACTTTTATTTCTATTACAAGGAATGTAAACATCCCTTGTAATAGGAATTGTGCGTGACAGGTCCTCTTTATGGAAAGATGTGGGGGTCTATAAGACCCCACATCTCTCCTCCAGTCAGGAAAGACTGAGATCAAAAGAAAAAATAAACGATCTCGACCTTTCCAGCCGAGTCCCCAGCAACAACAAAGCCAATACATCACCACCACCATGGCACGATCACCACCAGACCTGGAACAAGGTGTTTACAGGGCTAATAGCTGGGACGTTGGGCCATATTGCTGCTTGCCTGCCAATGGCCAGGCTAGTAAGCTCTTCATGGCATCGCATCATATCGCCCATGTCCACCTGCTAATAGCTAGGATTGCTGGACTTCAGAAAAGATCACAGCTAACCACCAAGGTATCGCCATGCACACCGCCAGGCCTGGATTACTGAAAACTTCATGAAAAGGTAAGACTTCATCTTGGTCCTAGGAGGAGGACAAAAAATGAAGGGGTCCTATGAGGTATGAGGGGGCGGGATTAACCCACATGTAGGCTGCCATGGAGTCTGTCAGGAAATACATTTTCCTACACATTTTTCTACACCATCAAAAGCCACAAAGAAAAACTGACAGAAGGAGGTCTGGCAGACCCAAAGCCACAACATAATCAGAAGATACTGTATGTTTCTGAGGGTCAACAACTTGTGTGCAGGCAGCTCACGGAACAAAGCTTCAAGCACAGCAAGTAAGCAAGTCTCAGGTTCAACTGTGAAGAGAAACAATAGAATACTGCCTGTGATACTTTTTTTAGTTTCAACATATCTTTATTTGGTTTAACAAAAAGAAACAAGCATGTTAAGTAGGTTGTTGTACATTATCTTGTAAATGGGTACCGTTACTTAGTTACTTTAATAGACATTAATTGTCCAACAGAAGATTTGCCTTAGTGAACATAAACTCAAGTTGTGCGTGTTCGTTCAGATGGTTATAGCTACATCAGGGGGTGTTGCTTGCTTCCAACTCCTGGTAATTGTGAGTCTGACTGCTATGAATATGTGAGTTAGGATGGTTCAGAACTTTGGAGGCCAGGAGTCCTATCTTTTTCTGAACAGGGCCAGTTTTGGGTCCGATGTAAGTGGTAATTTAGTCATGAAAGAGGCTAAGGTGAAAGTGGAAGTCCAGTTAAATGTTATTTTTGGGCAAAACCACCAAATGTAAGGAGGAGAGCCTATATGCCCACAGTTCCACCAACATTGTGGGGAATGGTTAGGCATAGCTCCCAACTGTTCCTGATTTCGAGGGTCTGTCCCTGATTTGGAGCAATGTCCCTCTGTCCCTCATTCCTCCTCATGTGTCCCTCATTTTGGTCTGATCTATATAGTTATACAAGGGTGATAGTAAAAAATCAAACAGTAGTATCTGTAAAATAAAATACTAAAACAGCGCTGAAAATGACGTCTAAGATAATAAAATCTTTCCGTGAAAGGTCCTTGGACCGTAAAAAATAATGAAAGAATGGGACGCATGCGCGACTTCCACGGGACCGGCCGCATGACTGAGTAGCTCCGTACTACTCCAACCCTTTAGCCTGCTTCTCGGGGCCATAGGCACTTAAAAGTTTACACAACTGTTCCCATCACCCCCGGGAACGAGCTGTGCATGCCGCCGAAGCACAGAAAGAGCCAGAAGTCCGCACAGCGGTCTTTAACCACATATCTGCTAAGGAACCAGGAGAGATACAACATGTCTCAAGATGGCGCCGGCGGCCCTGCCTCTCCTGCACTGCTGGACACACAGGACTCACAGGACGCCGCGGTCTCAGCACAGGATTCTCCACGAGACTGTGAGTACTCTCATCCCCTGACCAAAGCAGACCTAGATAAAAGCCTGGAATCCATCTACAGCAAAATTGCCACTAAATTCCAAACGGAACTGCATAAGAGCACTAACACTCTGACGCAGGAGATCTCTGCCCTGGGCGCCCGTACTGACCGCTTAGAGACCAAGCATGACGAACTCAGTATTGCCCACAATGATCTCTCCAGAGAATTTGAATCCCTTAATGCGACTGTCACGCAGCTACAATCCCAAGTCGAGGATCTCGACAATCGAAATCGCAGGCACAATCTTAGGATCAGAGGAGTCCCTGAAACTACGTCTGACCTTATCCCTGCCATGCACAAGCTTTTCCTATCGCTCCTACCAGATCGGGCAGTGGACGCATTCACATGCGACCGAATACACAGAGCGCTTCGCCCACAACCCCCACCAGACAAACCCCCAAGGGACATTGTCCTATGCTTGAAGGACTTTCTTGTCAAAGAAGAGATCCTCCGGGCGGCCCACAACTCCCATACCATCACCCTGGACGGCTCCCCAGTCCAAATCTACCCGGACATCTCTCCCGCCACCTTGGACAGACGCCGTAAGATGAAGGAGGTCACCGTGGAGCTGGCCAGGGCACGCATCCGTTACAGATGGGGCTTCCCCTTCAAACTCTCCATTCCGCACAACGGCACTACGTACACTGCTACCACCCTTCTGGAGGGCCAAGAAATCCTTGTTAAATTGGGGCTCTTGGAAGCTGAAGCTCTTCCCCGCCAACCCGCTACTCCCAGACCGATGCCCATCTGGAATACACCCCCCTCGGGACGTGACCGCAGAAGAATCAGGCATGAAGCTGGCCAAAACGCCTTTCTGAACTGACCACAGGCATTTTTCTTTTTTTTTTCTTTTTTTTTTTTGGTCACTGTTGAATAATTGTGCCTTCTGCTCTCTTTGAAACTCTGAAATGGTTCTGATTGTTTAGGTCTCTGAGCACCACCTACTGTCCCTTCTGGGAATTACCGCATCTCTAACCTGATATTTTTTTCAAATCCCCTCATCCTGTCTCAGCAAGCAGGGTATGATCCCAGCAAGATTGACCTGACAGTTCCAGACTTCCTTGGTCCTCACCCTGACCAGGATCGCACACACTGGTATGTTCCACGGTCATACGAAGTTTTATTTTTTATTTTATGTCTTTTTTTTGGTTATATTTTTTTTTTTACCAGGATGTTGCTTTCGGGACTCCCTTTTTCTCATATTCAAATGATTATTGGAGCTCAGGCCATCAGATAATCTGATATATCAGATAGACACTCTATGGCATGCACACAGTTTAGCATGTATGTTCAATTTTTTTTTTTTTTGCAGCAGGCTAGTCCGGTTGAGGTCGATGCCGTGCCGCCCCACTCCTCTCATATCCCGACCTCCTCGGAACTCTGGATATGACTCGGGGAGTTAAGGGTGCTTTTGCCCCTTACCGAGCGAATTTCTATGTTTCAGGTCTCTGCTATATGCAACCTGACCCACTGTTAGTCCAGCTTGCATTTGCTCTGCTGGCATTATGTTGTATCGTGTTTTTTTTATGTTGTTCTTCTACTTAATGTATCTTTTTTATTTAGATTGCTGAAGTATTCCAGGTACAGAACATATTACTGTGCTCTTGATGTTGTCTTTTGCTTAGGACCTCTCCAAACGGCTGTTCCCCTTGTGATGGAGTTTTTCAGCACTGCACTTTCCGGGTCCCCAGACCCCTCAGGTGAGCCTGGACGCTCTTGCATACATAAATGGTGATCACATGCATCACACATAATGTGCAGGGTTTTAATCCTCCTCACAAGCGGAAAAAAGCTTTCACATCCTATAAGAAATTAGGGGCCAAGATCCTATTGCTGCAGGAGACTCACTTTGCAACTGACAAACACCCGTCGTTCTTTCATAATTCATACAAGCAAGCCTTTTATACTCTATATGAATCCAAATGCAGAGGAGTAGCCATCTTCTTGCACAATTCTTTCCCTTTGGAAGTCCAACAGGTCTATAGGGATCCTGATAGCAGGTTTCTTATAATCAAGGGACTTATAGCTGGGCGGAAACTCACTATTGCCAATATCTATGCCCCCAATGTCGCACAGGCGACTTTTTTTTCCACCTTCTTCAAGACTCTTGAAAAATATGCCTCCACCCACATGTTTGTTGGGGGAGATTTCAACCTTGTAGCGCACCCACAATTAGACAGGAGCTCCCCCTCCCAACTCAACTCAGCTTTCCCTAAATCACTATCCAAGGCACTTCAGTCATTTCAACTATCGGACACTTGGAGAGCTCATAACATAGGGGCGAAAGATTTCACATTTTACTCCCACCCCCATAACTCTTTCGCCAGATTAGACTATGTATTTTGCACACCTATCATTCTAGCCAACTCCACACATTCTGAGATCCACCTTTGCCCCTGGTCTGATCACAACATGGTCGCCATGTCCACCACACTTATTGGCCTTTCTGAGACTCCATACACATGGAGGCTGAATGACTCCCTCTTAACTGACCCTATGATACGTCAAGAAATCTCCATAGCTCTCCTAGAATATTTTACCATCAACGCTACCCCAGACATATCTCCTGGCACCTTGTGGATGGCCCATAAGGCTGTACTACGTGGCCGCCTTATTAGCATTGCATCCAGACGCAACAAAGAAAGATGGCAACAAATTTTCACGCTGACGGGAGAACTAGATACCCTACATAAAGCTCAAATAGGGAACCCCTCTCAAGCTAACGCCCTCTTAGTTGACCAAAAGAGACTTGAATTGGATACCCTCTTGTCAGCCAAAACTGAAAAGTCTCTAAGATGGTCCAAAGCTAAATTCCTTCTCCATAGCAACACAGCTTCGGCCATGTTTGCCCAAAAACTAAACCACACACTACGTCCCCCACATGTATATAAGCTTCGCAACTCATCAGGGAGAATTGTTTCCCATCCCAAAGAGGTCCTTAATGTCTTCGAAGGCTTCTACTCCAATCTCCTATCGAACCCCCCACCGTACCCCACCCAACCCTCTCGGGAATGGCTGGACTCCTTGCCCCTACCCTCTCTGTCCGTTTCACAGACTGAAAGTTTGAACGCTCCCTTTACTGAAGAAGAGCTACTGGGAGTTATTAAATCCCTGAAACGTTCTGTGGCCCCTGGCCCGGATGGTTTCACGGCCAGTTACTATAAACATTATGCCCCTATATTACTTCCACGCCTCACCAATATGTTCAACAAGATCCTCAAAGGCGAACATTTGGCGAAATGACCTTAGCCAACATGTCGCTACTCCCCAAACCACTGAAAGACCACTCCCTCCCCCAAAACTATAGACCTATCTCGGTCATCAACAACGACCTTAAAATCTTTAGCCGAGCCCTAGCTGACAGATTAGCTTCCATCATTGAAACCCTAACCTCACCCGACCAATCTGGTTTCATACCCAATAGACTCATCACGGCCAATATTTGCTTGACTTTAAATGTCCTCCAAGATGCTAATTTACGTAAACAACAAGTTCTTCTCCTGAGCTTAGACATTAACAAAGCGTTCGACAGCGTACTATGGTCTTACCTACTTGCAGTGTTACAAAGACTTGGTTTCAAAGATGAATTCTTGCTAGGGGTACAAGCCCTATACCACAACTCACAAACGAGAATCAAAATTCCGGGCTGCAGCTCTGGATTTTTCACACTGGGCAGGGGCACTCGCCAGGGATGCCCCCTATCTCCCCTCTTATTTGCCCTAGCCCTGGAACCCCTTGCCGCAGCTATTAAGAGACACCCTGATATCTCAGGTTACCAGATGGCTTCCTCCACATCACATCTATGTATGTATGCGGATGACGTTATGCTTTTTCTTTCCCAACCCCACATCTCCCTGCCCAACCTATTTGACTTACTATCCCGTTTCGCCTCCATTTGTGGGCTTACAGTGAATATGTCAAAATCCACGGCACTCCCAATCAATATCCCCCCTGCTCAGTGTGAGACTCTCCAGGGCTCCTTCCCCCTGCAATGGTCTACCAACAAAATACCCTATTTGGGTGTCTATATCACACCGCTTTGGTCCTCTATCTTTGCAGCGAATTACCCAGCATGTGTGTCCCGACTCCGTAATATGCTCAGACTATGGAGCACGTATCATATCTCGTTCTTTGGAAGAGTCACGGCAATCAAAATGACCCTCTTACCCAAGCTTCTTTTTCTTTTTAGAGCCCTACCAGTTCTTATCCCTAAAACATTCATAGACAAACTACAGCAAGATATTCACAAATTTATCTGGCAGAACAAGAGGGCGAGATTCTCCAAACATGTTCTTTTCAACCCGCAAACAAACGGTGGACTAGGTCTACCAAATCTCTGGCTCTATTACCTGGCTGCCCGCTTTTCCCAAATTGCACAATGGAATATCCCTAACTCTAAAGTACCCTGGGTAGATTTTGAAGCGCATTCCATTGCTCCCTACAGGCTTTCTACTATTCTGTGGTCCCCCTCCAAACTAGTCTATAAACTTATCTCCCTTAACTCTCTTGTTACCCATTCTCTAATCCTATGGTATCGATACAAGCACAAACTAGGCCTAGTGACCCCCGCACCCCGAGGTTCCTCCTTTTTAGGTGAACCCTTATTCAGTTTAGCTTTTCATAACCCTGAGGGTTTCTCCTGGTGGATCGCTAACTCTATGGTCACGCTAGCGGACCTACAAATCGGGAACACCTTTGCCTCATTTGACCTTCTACGCACGCAGAAACAGATTCCTTTAAGGGAACACTTCCGATATATGCAAATTAGGCACTTCTACATCTCTCACTTTGCTCTTACCCCTTCATCTCCCCCTTCTATGTTCGAACAGATTTGCCGTGACTCTCCCAGAGGAAAGGGTCTTATCTCCTCCCTTTACAAATCAGCATTAACTGCAATCTTTCCTGGGGTTATTCCCTATAACCACAAATGGGAGACGGATTGTAACGAAATCTTTGACGCAGAGGACTGGGACACCATGCTAACCAATTTACGCAAAGCCTCTAAATCCTTGGCTATTAGGGAAACAGCATACAAAGTATTAACCAGATGGTATTACACCCCATCCAGACTTCATTCCATCTTCCCCGGGGCCTCTAATCTTTGCTTCAGAGGATGTCAGCTTCCTGGCACATTTATGCACATATTTTGGGACTGCTCCCAACTTACCCACACTTGGAACTCAGTGAATGCTATGGCGTCTGCTATAGCAGGTACCCCGGTACAACTCACTCCAGCCATGGGCCTCCTCGGAGCATCTATTCCTGGGGTGCTTCGTGCAGAGGAATGCCTCATCCACACTGCTTGCATAGCCACCTTATGGGCTATTGCCCTACACTGGAAAGCCCCTACTGTACCTACCGCCTCCATCCTTCATAGGATGGACGCCATTATGTTAATGAAGAGAATTCTTTGTACATTGAATGATAGGATGCATCTATTTGACCAAAGATGGTCGCCCTGGAAATCTTATAGACAAAACCTGTTACCACAACTATTTCTGTAGTACTGTACTTGTTTTATCCTACTCTAGACCATAGTGCGCTGCCAAACTACCTCACCCCTAAAATTTACAATGGGATACTATTTTTCCTACAGTAATCTTGTTGTGTACGACTATTTTTCTCGAATGCTTCACGATCTATTTTTGTGTTCTTGTTTTCCTTATTTTCCTTTTTATTTTTGTGTGTCACTTGCATTGACATAAATATTTTGACCCTCAGACATGTATTATGCATAATACCAATTGTCAATGGTTTGTATTATTTTATTGTATTTTCAATAAAACGTTTGTATTAAAAAATAATGAAAGAATAATGTATCGATAGGTAGTCCTTAGGTGTATCTGAGAAACGAGTGCACAGTTCAGTAAATAGTGACTTTTCTTGTGGTTGTAGTACTTCAGGTGTCTATCCAAGCACCGTTTTAATCCCCTTAGATAACTTCACCACGTGAGGCATGCTCCCCTCAGGGGGTTAAACTCACCAGAATGATAAAATAAACAGGCCTTAAGGTATAGGTCATCACCAGGGTATACACTGCACAAGCCTCGTCACACATCCAATAATCAAAACCGGCCAGGTCACTTCCACAGCATGGATACCACCAGGGTTTCAGTATAACAGCAAGGGTTCAGGGGTCCATCAGCTCTCAATGTGATTATCATAAAAAATGGAGAGAGTGGCATACATAGTGTAATCCCATTTTATTGTAAATCATTAAAAGCACAAAACCCTGTACAATCCCCTTAAGTAATCTGCGTACATTAAAATTTCTTTAGAACAGCATGTAAGAAGTTAATTTCACTTGCGTGTGTAGAATAGAAGCAATCCTCCACTTGTCCACATCAGCAGCATCACTTCCCTTGGATCAGCATGTGTGTCTCTGCTGACACTCGCATCACTTCCGGGCGGTGGTTAGCGGCGGTGGAACGCAAACGTGACTTCCGGTTGAGTGTCGTGTAGGCCACGCCCTTATGCGTTTCATCACTTCCTGACTTAAACAGAGGGCGTGGCCTACACGACGCTCGACCGGAAGTCACGTTTGCGTTCCACCGCCGCTAACCACCGCCCGGAAGTGACGCGAGTGTCAGCAGAGACACACACGTTTCTCAGATACACCTAAGGACTACCTATCGATACATTATTCTTTCATTATTTTTTACGGTCCAAGGACCTTTCACGGAAAGATTTTATTATCTTAGACGTCATTTTCAGTGCTGTTTTAGTATTTTATTTTACAGATACTCCTGTTTGATTTTTTACTATCACCCTTGTATATGTGCTCTATTTTAAACAGCTGCTTAGTTTTAATTTATTTATATAGATATCTCATTATATTTATATATTTATCCATATTTATTAGATGCAACAGGTCAGTTTGTGACATTGTAGGGACGCACCCAGCGCTGAGTAGTGTATATATATAGGCCATTCAATATACACTCCTTTGTTCATATGATCTATATAGTTGTATATAAATTGCACTTTTTATCTTTCAAAAAGTGTTTCCCAGTGCTGTCCAAATTCTAAATTGCTGCATTTGTAAAGGAATAGTAGTGGTAAAAAAAAAGCCGTTGTGGATTTAATTTTGGTTTAAGGGGGTGTGGCAGGAGGCATGTCCTATGCCTACATACGTTTTCTAGTAGGTGTCCCTCATTCCATCTCAAAATGTTGGTAGGTATGTGTTAGGGTATATAGAAGCCAACTTGTCTGGAGTTAGGTACCAATTATGCAGTAGCTTTTGGGAGATTCCCAATGGGAAAGCCACTTGGAGTGTTTTAGAGGAAGTCTTGAGGCTGTATTCCATTGAGCTGAAAATTGGAAGACTCTTTCCCAATAGGACATTGAAAGAAGTTTTTTTCCCGGAGGTGAGAAGGTGAGAAGGTTGTAGAATGGAGCAACCCAATTCGGATATGCAAAGGTGTGTCCAGTAGGGAGAGAATTTTTGTTGAGAGTTCCTCAGTAGGGCTCAAAGTAACCTTTTGAACTGCATGTCGTATTTGAAGATATAAAAAAAAACGGCATGGAGGTCCCCCCATGATCCATATCAGACCCTTTTCCGAGCACACACCCCGGCCTGTCAGGAAAGGGGTTGGGGACGAGCGAGTGCCCCCCCCCCTCCTGAGCCGTACCAGGCTGCGTGCCCTCAACATAAGGCGGTGCTTTTGGGAAGGGGGCCCCCCCCACCCCAAAGCACCTTGTCCCCATGTTGATGAGGACAAGGGCCTCTTCCCGATAACCCTGGCCATTGGTTGTCGGTGTCTGCGGGCGGGGGGCTTATCGGAATCCGGGAGCCCCCTTTAATAAGGGGGCAACCCAGATCCCGCCACCCCAACCCTATGTGAATGAGTATGGGGTACATGGTACCCATACCCATTCACCTAAGGGAAAAAGTGTTAAAAAAAAACACAACACAGGTTTTTAAAGTACTTTATCAGACAGCTCTGGGGGACTTCTTCCGACTTCGGGGGTCTTCTTCCGACTTCGGGGGTACTTGTCCCACTCTTCGTTTCTTCTGCAGGGCCTCCGCTATCTTCTTGCAGCTCTTTTACTAGCATTGGCCCAGTCTTCTGGTTCGTCGCTGTTGTCGCACCTGCCTTCTGCTTCTTCTTCTTCCTTCTTCTTCGATGTTGACACGATGCTCTCTCCGCTTGTAATGGCCGGGACGCGTTGCACGGCCACTTATATAGGGGCAAGGGGCGGGGTCACCGGATGATGTCACATGGTGACCCCGCCCCTTATGATGTTACAGTCCTGGGGATAACCAAAAAAAAACTAATTCTAATTATACATGAATAATAAATCGATAAATCCATAAATCTTCTATTATTGGTAATCAAATAAAGCAAAAATAAAGTGACTGTAGTGAATGGATGCAAGAAAAAAGCTGCAAAATTATGCAGATAAACTGACTGTAGTGCATCAATGCTAAAACGTCCAATATGAGCAAAAATATGCAAAGAAATAAATTAAATATTAAATAAAATTCAACAATAGTCCATATAAACGTGTGCAAACGGTGCAAAATGGTACAAATAAATTCCAGTCCGGAAGTCTCCCAGTTATATAAAAGTGCAGAGTGCGGGTCAGAGGGTGCTGACTATCTTGAAAAAATGGCACTGGGACTTAGGTGCTGTGGGTCTTCAGTGCTAATGACACCTGTAGGTGTGCTAACTTCTTACCTTACTACTGTAAAGTAGGTAGCATTCATAGAAAACAGAGGGGATGGATGGTCACTCAAAGGGAAGATTTGGGTCTCCTATTCACTCCTCCTGAGGGTTTCCAATGTGTGCAGATCCTGTAGGGTGATTACTCTGAATGTCTTCTCCCAGGGTTTAGCCAAACACTGCCAAACCCGCATCAAATCAGATAATGTATATAAAGGGAAGAAACAAGGAACATCTATAGTGTAGTATGTTTTTAAAATGAAGCGTTCTTTATTGCACATAAAAGTAAAGGTACTCACATTGTTTACAATGTAATAGTGTATTGTAACATATGAGCGGCGAGCTCGTGGCCAGGACATCACTTCTGGTGTCCGTGTATCCAACGTGTGCCGTTACCGTCACGTGACTTCATCAGGGATAAGTTAGGGCCATCGGAAGTGTCTTTAAATAGCTAATGTTTAAATTGACGATCAGCCATTTTTCTGTAGCCTTCCTATCTAAAATAGAGGCGTGGATATTTTTTGAGAGATCAAGCTACGATCGTGGCCATTTTCTTATGGTTTGTTATGGACATAAAAGCGATCCTGATGGGCTCCGATCGCGGACATATTTGATGTGATAAAAACAGACATTGCAGCGTAACAATGCAGCTCATGTCTGAAAGAGGAGAAATAAAAATAGAACGTTGATATATATCGGAAGAAATTAATTAAAACGGCAATAATAGCGGAGGGGTGCATATTGTAATGGGGAAAATAAATATGTGTAACTAAACACATATAAGAAGTGTTTATAAAAAGGGTGGAAGGGAAATACAAATATAAGATAAAAGGATTCATTGAAGTAAAAGACACGATAGAGTGTCATTAAATTTATATAATCTATATTGTCAGACTCCGGAAATGATGTCAGAACAGAGGAGGCATAGAGTAAATAAATAAATAAAATAAATAGTAATATAATGTCTAGTATGGTTAAAATGGTAAATAACCATAAAATTGTACTAAGTGAAAGGAGGAAAAAAACCTGGATGCATTAAAGATCACTAATAAAACAGTTTAAATCAAATTCGATGCTAAGACCACGGGGCGTAAAAGTATATAAAATAAATATCTACTTTGATTCTAGCTGACTAAGGGTTTGAACTTTATGCCTGCCTCTCCAGTGTTTCTTATACGGTTTAATGGCCCAAAATTTGAGATGTGTAGGGTCTTGATTATGGTGTGTGGTGAAGTGTTTGAAAACGCTGTGTTAATCGAACCCTTTGATAATGTTTTGTATATGCTTCTTGATGCATACTCTCAATGGTCTCTTTGTGCGTCCAATATATTGGAGGCCACAGCTACATTCAAGGGCATAGACAGCCCCTTCTGTGTTACAGATAAATTCCTCAACTTCATAAGTATTGCCAGTACTGGTGGATGTGAACTTGAATATCTTCTCTGCTGGTCTCTTGGACTTCGTGCAAGCGAAGCACTTTTTGCATGGATAAAATCCTTTTCCCGTGAAGAAAGTATAGCTGATTTTTGGCGGATCTGGAATGTTTTTAACTAATTTGTCCCTTAGTGTTAGAGCTCTTTTGTACACAAATTTAGGTGTTTCTGGGAGAAGTGATTTCAAGTGTGTGTCTGTTCGCAAAATATGCCAGTGACTCTTGATTATCTTTTCGACAGCTTTATGCTGAGTGTTGTAGTCTAAGATGATTGGTACTCCATTAATTCTGGAATAATTTTTCAGTTTATCTTTGATCAATTCTATGCTATCCATTCTTGTTTTGATGAACTGCTCATTGTAACCATTGTCAATGAATCTATGGCCTATCTTTTTTGCCTGGATATTAAAATCGGCATTCTTCCTGCAATTCCTTTGTAGATGCATCAGTTGTCCTTTGGGGATATTGCAGAGCCAGTTTTGATGATGGCAGCTCTCCGTAGGTAAATAACTATTTTTGTCAACATTTTTAAAATGTGTTTTAGTACTTAGTGTGTTATCTTCTTCTTAGTGTGCTATCTTCTTCGACAGGGGCATGCCCCTGTCGAAGACCCTGAGGTCGAAACTAGTCGGGCCAGCATACTCTGTACCCCACATTGCTTTTATACTACCATCCATTTTATTTTTGTGATCACCTTTTTAATTCTTGTGTCATATATTTATCATTATATCTGACCACCCCAATAAACCAACTGGTTTGTTTTGATCTGCACCATCCGGAGCCTCTTTTTTTATCTTTTTATTCCATACTCACATCACGAACCCCCCACTTTCGCTGCTTCCTTGGATACACCCCGGGTCGCAGCACCCACCTATTCGGAGTCTACAAGCGGTGACACCAGGATTCACCATTTGGAATTCACCCCTTGGGATTCGGAGTCGGATAGAATAGGACCAAACAGGACCCATCCAACCACTCTCCTATAGGCCTGACCTGGCCTCATCAGGTTATCAAGCCCTATTGACCCACTGTCGTATAACATGTGTGTCCAACCTTTCGGTTAAAGAGTACCCAACTTCTATTTTACCAGGGAACGTTGATGTACCCACAGGCACCTGTTTATTCGTACCATACCTACCGCTTCACAGCCGCATTCCTTGGGCCACTCCATAAGAAAAGTGTCCCACTCATTTCCCATATTTATACGGACCATCCCATTTGGACTTCTTAGATATTTTGGACTAAAATCCATCTTAGTTGAGCCTGATTTTGGACTCTATACTTTAAAGTTCACATTTTTTACTTCATTTTATATTTATTTATTGTGCATTGTCACTTATTTTATATGTGTAATTGTATTCACACACTTATACTCCACTATTCAGCGCTACACTATTTTTCCGTCAAATAAATAATGGGTGTCCGACATGCCTCTGGAATGAGATATTTTGCCTCTTTTTTATTCAAAATATTCTTTTTCATTCCCAAATGTACGACCAATTCAAGTTCATTCCTGCATCTAAAAACAGGGTTACTAGGCAATTTATTGTAGGTGTTCTCATCTTTTAAGAGATTAATCATACTATCATTATATTGTTTTTTGGATAAGATCACAATGCCTCCTCCTTTGTCGGCAGGTCGAATCACTATGTCTTTCCTTTTCGTGAGCTTTCTGATGCCACTTTTCCCAAACTTTGGTTCCTCCCATTTCTTGATTTTCAATGATTTCAGATCCTCAAGTACAACTTTTTTGAATACATCTACATATTTATTATTGTTGATCTGAGGGTTGACTGACTTGTTCCTAAGTGAACTATGTACAATTTCCTTATCTGTTGTTGGTGGTCGTGATTTAAACGGATTGCTCGCTATGTATTTTTTAATATTCACGCTCCTCACATATTTTTGTATTACTATGTACGTCTGAAACTTGTCCAAGTTTTTTGTTGGTGCAAATCTCAGACCCCTATCAAAAAACTCCAATTTCCTCTTGTGTAAGGGGGGTTCCACTTAAATTAAAAATGCCTTCTCCTTTTATTCTCTTTTTCTTTTGTGTTCTCTTGCCTGATTTTCGTCCTCTCTTCTTCCAGGGCTTTTTCTCCAGCCTCCTTCGTCCATCAGCCTTGGTGGGTGGTTCTCTGCACCCCTCCCTAAAAAATCCTTATTATGCTGGGGATCTTGATAATATGTCTGATGGTATCTGTCATCTTCTTCTGGGTAGTCTCTCAGAGGTGCATAGTGATTATACGTAGGTATAGGGTATTGTTCATACGGGCGATTATATCTCTGGGGAGGAGGGCCCCAATGATCTCTCTCTCTATAGGTGTTCTCGTAGTGAGGTATGGGGTGCCTTCCTTGTGGACTGTATGCATTGTATGGGGTGCTCTTTGTTCATATGGTGGTTTATATCAATTGTTTCCATTATGTGGCTTCTTATTATTTTTCCAGTATGTTTTTTTACCCCCCATTATGTGGGGTCTGGTAATGCAGCAGTAAGGTAAGAAGTTAGCACACCTACGGGTGTCATTAGCACCGAAGACCCACTGCACCTAAGTCACAGTTCCATTTTTTCAAGATTTTTCAAGATTTTTCAAGATTTTTTCAACATCCTCTGACCCGCACTCTGCACTTTATATAATTGGAAGACTTCCAGATTGGAATTTATTTGCACCATTTTGCACCGTTTGCACATGTTTATATGGACTATTTTTGAATATTATTTAATATTTAATTTATTTCTTTGCATATTTTTGCTCATATTGAACATTTTAGCATTGATGCACTATAGTCACTATATCTGCATAATTTTGCAGCTTTTTTCTTGCATCCATTCACTACAGTCACTTTATTTTTGCTTTATTTGATTACCAATAATAAAAGATTTATCGATTTATTGATTCATGCACATCAGTTTTTATATTTTAAGTGACACCATCACCTTTTTTTATTTATTTATTTTCTGGAGCGTGAAACCATCTATCGATTTTATTAAATATATTTTCTGTGGGTAGTGTTTAACCCTTTCGGTGTTCGCTGCACCTCACAAATTTTTATACTTATCTCCATATTAGCACGGGAATACCTATTATTTCTACATAGTCGTATGGTTACAGATGACAGAGTAAAAAATAACAAGCATCTTTGAACATCAGAGGTACTTTTAATAGCTTAATAGGAGGTGAAGGGCATTACCCCCACCCCCCCCAGACACCCCATCTGGGAACACACTGTGTTCTCAGGGGGAGACAGCACAGCCAACCCTTATGTTACATCTTTCTTCACTGAAGCTTTATATATATGAGGTGGTAATGGGATAGGAGAAGGAAAAGCATGGGCCTAATCGGCCCAGTGGGAGGAAGTGGAAAAGTGAAAAATAGTACAGCACTAACAAAACAAAAAACACACATAGTCAGGTACATGCATTGTGCATTGTATTGACTAAAACCTTATACTATTTGGAACAGCCAGTCAGGTATAATAGAACTATATAAGTGTTATATCTTTGGTAAGAAGGATACACAAATATTGAGGAGATTCGTATTCATGCCATAGAGCGTGGATGTGCTAGCCAAGAGTCCCACGTTGAATTAAACTTTGCCAGGGAGTAATTTTTCATAGCAAACATCTGTTCTAGAGAACAGCATCTATTTATCTAGGTCTATTTTGACCTAGTATTGATATACTAGGGGCGTTTAGGTAGCCCCAGTGTCTCAATATATTGAGCTGAGCAGACAAAAGGATATGAACTACAATAGCTCTGGATTTGTGGGGAATATAATTAATGTTGGGATGTAGAAGGGCTTGTTCAACCGAAGGAGAAGTAGGGTGTGGGGTGAATTCGGAGATTATTTTAAAGATCTGATTCCAGTATGATCTGATAGATTTGCAGTACCGTAGTATATGTATGAGGGAGCCTGTGGAGTCGCTATTTATCCAGCATTTACTGGAGTTACTGGGTGATATTTTTGATAACTTATACGGGGTGTAGTACCGCCTATGCATTATTTTCTGGAAAAGTTCCCAATGGTCCATGCATAGTGTAAATTTATATGTCCAGAGTAAAGCTGATTTCCATGAGTGTGCAGAGTATTGTTGACCTAGGTCTTGCTCCCACTTTAGCATTGTAGATGTTTTGGTAAAATTATGTTAAGTACACATTTTTTTATAGAAGAAAGCGATCCCTTTAAGCTAATAGTTGTTTGGGTCATAGAAACTATATATCTCGTCCTCTACTTTGAATGTTATAGGGATCTTACCTTTCTTAAATAATTGCGATAGTTGAATAAAGCGATAATACTCAGAATTTGGTAGATGGTATTTGTGTTTGGAGATCTGCAAAGGATAGAAGCTTCCCTTCCACCACTAGTTGTTGAGTGTTTCAAATTCAACATCCTACCCCAGTAGAGAGCTGAAGGCCAGGGATTTGGAGTTCTAGGTATTCTATAGGGAGAGGGATTTTTTGTTGTGGAAAATTTAGGTAATTGTGTTTAGACAATATGTTCAACACTTGGATAGTCGTCTGAATAGAAGGGTAGGGTGATTTGTTTGTGTGTGTAGGAGACGAGCTGTTATATGAGTTCTGGAGTGTCTAGATGGCAAAAGAGCATTTTCCATAAGGGACCAGATCTTTTGTGGGTCTGGGGTCCACTAGTATTGTGTTTGGTCTAAGATAGAGGCTAGGTAATAATGGTAAATATCAGGGAGTGATAGTCCACTGGAAGTTCGCTGTTTAATGAGTATAGAGGTGGCACATCTTGGTTTCTTACCTCTCCATACATAGTTAAGTATCAGGGAGCGTGTTTTAGGAAAGGAGTGCAGTATGGAGATGGTATAATAATTTAGGTAGTACAGTCATTTTAAATAAGTTTATTCTACCAGTTACAGATATTTGCAATTTTGATAAAGTGGTCATTTCTCCAGGGAGTTTCTCTAGAAATGTTTGGAAATTGCACTTATAGGCATTAGCTGATTTGTTGGGGATATTGATTCCCAGATATTTAATAGATGTATTGACCCAGATAAATGGGAATTGTTCTGTAATAGTGAGTTTTTAAGCGGGGTTGGTATGTTGAGCCCCAAGATTAGAGATTTACTTTCATTGATCTTATAGTGCATGTATGTAATATGTAGTATGTAGTATCCTTTGAAGTTCCTGGAACGTGTGGGGTGGGTTTGTGGCTATCAGAATCACGTAGTCCGCAAACAGTCTCATTTTATTCTGTGTGGGGCCTATTTGTATTCCTGTCACATTAGGGGAATTCGTGTGCGCTAGGGGTTCCATGATTAATGCAAAAATAAGTGGAGATAATGGGCATCCTTTGAGAATAAAGTGCTAATACAGCTGAAATGATTGGGCCTGAGAATCCAAATTTACTCAGGACAGCTTCTAGGAACCCCCAGTGCACACAATCAAATACTTTCTCAGCATCTAATGCTAAGAAGAGTGAAGGGGTTTTGTGTAGTTCAGCGTGTTTAAGGATATTTAAAATTCTCCTTGTGGCATCTGGAGCTTGATGTCCTTTGATGAACCCTACCTGGTCCGGATAAACTAAAGTGGATAATATATTCACTAGTCTTTGGGCCAATGCTTTTGCATATATTTTTATGTCCAAATTGAGTAATGAGATGGACCTATAATTGCTAGGGAGGGAGATATCTTTGTCTGATTTAGGTATAGCGATGATTACTGCTTGCAGCATTTCTTTAGGGTAATGACCTTTGATCATTGCTAAGTTGTATATACTCATTAGATGGGGGGCTAGCGTGTCTATACACTTTTGGTAATATTCATTAGAGAACCCATCAATCCCCTGGGCTTTGGATTTAGGCAGGCTGGATATAACTTTCTTGATCTCCTGTATTGTAAATGATTGAAATAGAGTGGTCAGTTGGTCGTCAGTCAATCTAGGTAAATGGAGTGGTTGAAGGAAGGATTGTATCTGGTCTGCAGTAGGTTGTGGGGTCTGGGTATCTGCTTTAAGATCATATAGGCTAGCATAGTAGTCTTTAAATATTTCTGCAATACCATCTGGGGAAGAAACTTTGGCTCCAGAAGTTTTATTCAACATAAAGGGGATTTTATGTGAAAGGCGTTTGCCTTTAAAGCGTTTAGCCAGAAAGGCACCTGCCTTGTTGTTGAGGGCATAGAAATCAGCTTTGAGTGTTTTGGTGTGTCTTTCATACTGGTATAGTAATAGATATCTAAGTAATATTCTCAGTTTCATGAAGTCTACTGAGATTTGGTGAGTGGGATTGTGTTTGTTCACTTCTTCCATTGATCAAATATCCTGCATAATTAGTGTGAGGCGTTTTGAGCGCTGTTTTTTAGACAAGGAACTTAGCTGAATGAATATGCCTCTCATAAATGCCTTGTGATCATTCGATAATATGAAATGGTCAGTGGTGCCTACAGGGCTTTTTTTCAGGCGGAACACAGTTCCGTCACCTCCAGCACTAAATGTATGTAATGGCAAGGGGTGCTGGGCATGTGCTGGAGGGTCTATTGATGATTGCCTCTGGTGGATCTATATTCTGTAGCGTCTACGCTGGTGGGGTTCTATTTTTGCGTGGGGGTCTATTGTTGCTGGTGGAGGATCTATTGTTGCTGGGAAGGGTTTTATATTCATGGGGGGTCCATTGTTGCTGAGAGGAATCTACTGTTGAGAGAGATGTCTATTGTTGCTGGCTGTTTGAGGGTCTATTGATGCCGGCTGCTGGGAAATCTGTTGTTGCTGCTGGGGATCTATTGTTGCTGGGGTGGATTTTTGTTGCGGGGGTATTGTGTAAAGGAACTATTTTTGCTGGGGTATCTATTGTTGCTGGCTGCAGGGGATCTATTTTGCTGCTAACAAATTCTATACAAATTACTTAGTGCCACAGAATACTTGGTTGTGTATTCTCTAAAAGGGGTAGTACTGGGAAGTGTGGGTAGAGGGTGAAACCAAGGGACGGTGCTCGGAGGTGGGTAGGGGCTTCTTAGAAGGGGGGAGTTCCTGCACCTATTCTCTGAGAATAAAAGCCCTGGGTGCCTAAATCATTAGTGGAGAAGAATAGATTGTGGGCCTTGTCTATGGCTTTCTGGTTTTCCGGGAGTGAGAGCAGGTAGGTATTCAGTCTCCAAATGGAGGCTGGCCTAAGTTTGGCTGTGTCAGAAAAGGTGATAGTAATAGGGGCTTGATCTGACCAGGATATGGTCTAGATCGTGGAACAAGTGACATGTGGAAGGGCCCGTTGGTCAGTCAAGAAGAGATCTACAATATGCATGTATATGTGTGGTGGGCCATAGAGAAGAAGGTATAATCTCATTCAGTATTGTGGTGACACCTCCAGATGTCATACAGATTGTGTTTATTTGTCTGACATTTGGGACATAGATATTTATCAGGGTATAAAGTACATCATTGATTTTACATACTAGAATAAGAAAACGGCCATTGTCATCTTCCTGTAAAGAGAGAAGTTAAAAGTTTAGAGAAGCAGTAATGGCAATGAGAACTCCAGCTTTTTTTCTTTTCAGAGTTTGCGGTAAAGATGTGTGTAAAGTTTTTTTAAATAGAGCTGAGGCGCTCTATTTTTTGCAAAATCAGTCTCTTGTACAAATAGAATGTCTCCATGGAGGGATTTTACATTGTTATTCAAAGATTTTTATTTTAAAGGGACTGTTAAGGCTGCGCACATTAATTTAAATGAGTTTAAGAGCCATGGGAGAGTAGTAGCCAGCTAATTGTGTTGTCGCTCCTTAAATGAGGCATGAGTAATGTGTTGGTATCATCGTAAGGGTACCTTTTGATGTAAGTTTCAAATGAGAATTCTCTTTGAAGCTGTAACTGTAGAGTCCGCTTCAGTGATAGAGGCGTTAGGTTTATATGTGCTGCATCAGAGCAGAGGTTAGGATCATAAGCAACCTGTAAAAGAACAAATAAAGGGGTAGTAAAATAAGTCAGGAAAAAAGCCCAGAAAGCATGTGCAACTTAACTGTTGCAATGCTGTTGGGGCAGCGTAGTTAGGAGAAATTAAGCAGGAAACGTTGACGTAATGTCAGTAGGGCCTGAGAAGAAGACAAGGGTAGTGCATTTCCTTATTATCACCTTATTTGGGGATACCGTGAGCTCTATCAATTATAAGATCCATGTTCCCAGCTTCAGGCAATAATTCGGACATAAGTTGGTGTAGGAAGTCATTCAGCAAGAAGTCAGTGACATTTTCTGGGATTCCTCTAAATTTTATATTGTTACGTCTCGATCTGTCCTCGAGATCTGCAATTTTGGCATTAATTCTGTAGATTTCTGTGTTGTGTTCATTATAGGAGTCAATCAATTCATTATGTGCATGGCACACATCTCCAACTTTTTCTTCTGCTTGGGACAACCTGAGGGAGAGGTCTTGGATGGGTGTTGTGACTCCTGCAAGCAGTCTGGACATGTCAGCATGGAAAGAATTATGCAGGGATAATAGCATGTCCTTTAGATCAGTCAGGGAGGCAGGCTGTGAGGATGCTGGGAAATTCTCTAGTAATGGCGTTGAGGGAAGATAAGCTGAGTCTGGGTAGGAAGCATGAGGTGAGAGGGCTTCCTCTTCTCCTTGCTTACTTTTAGTAGAGTTGCGTGTGGTGGGGCTGTCTGGAGGTGTTGACTCACCCAGTAGTTGTTGTGTTGAGACAGGTCCCATGCTGCCAGGCTGCAGTATTAGCTGTGCTGTGTCTATGCGAGTAGGAGCATGCCATTTTGATGGCTGTGAGCTGAGGAGTAGGGCAGATAGAAATCCGTCAGCTTCTGTGGCCCTGATCAGATATTCAGCCGATTTGTCATGCTTGTGGCAGTGTCAGGAGTGGATCGCTGTAGCTCCGGTGTGTGTAGCACATCCCATGTCGCCGTGACAGACGCCTTAGTGCACCTTGCCCTTGGAGTTCCTTCACTCTGCAGCCATCACAGTCAGCGTTCGGCCATGCCCCTGGAAAGTTTACATTATCAGTTGCAGGTAAATCAGCCAGAGAATCAGCAATCTCCTCCTCATCATTGTCCTCATCTCTCTCCCCCTCAGTATTGTAAAAGTGCAGTGATTGTTTTCTTACCGGGGCTACATGGCTCGGTGAGGCAAATGGGGAGGGAGCAGCTCTCCTGTTCCTGTCCTTGTTCAGTGTAGCTGCAGGGCTGGAACACTCCATGCGAGCTAAATCATGCTGTGCAGAGCACAGCGGGGAAGCTCGAGTGTCCTCCCTGTCTCTGTGTCCAGTGCCATCTTGGTTCCTGTACTGCCGCGAGCCACTGAAGAAATCTGTCAGCCGGCGGGGTTCTGGCAGTTTGTTGTTGCGCTTTTGGGACATGCCTGCAGGGTCCCTGGGCAGAGCGGTACTAGGCAGTGTGGTCTGCGGGGGCTGGAATAGTGCTTAGGCGCCTCTGTGTCAGCGGAGCTCTCAGATCAAGCGCCAATGTTGGATTGTGGCCAAACTCCACCCCTCTGTGATACTTTTTTTATTTGCACTAACATACAATTTTTTAGGACAAGCTTTCAGTGTATGTCTACTTCTTCAAGGTCTCAGCAGTACTGATTCACAAAGGTTTTATCAGAATATTGAAAAAAAAACCACAATCTCTCAGGGAAAGGAAAAAAAAAGAACACACACAAACAAATGTACATAGAAATGGTAATACAACTAGCAAAGTTAGTGAGATAAGACAGAGAAAGAGCTATAGACTGGAGAGGGGGGGGGGGGGGGGTGACAGTCACAGAAGTTGATAATGAGTAATAAAAAAATATTTGAATGTATCACCACAAGATGGCGCTTTGGATACAGATAAGTATAAGTGTGCCATCGTCCAAAATATAATGCAAAATGTATCCAAGAGAAAGGAGACATTGTGGATTGAGTGTTTAGCTGCCACATATGTCCAGGGATAAATGAAACCCAGCCTTTCCTTTAAATTTTGCCGTTTGGGTGCTATATATATATATATATTCACTTTATAATAATAAAAATTAATTGAGTTATACACTTTGTTATGGTTGACTTAGTTTGCTGGTCCCCGTTGAGCTATACTCTATGACAATTTCTAGACTGACTCTGGTATGATGCTATACAATGCTTGTTCTCATATGGTTATCTCCATTGCAGCCCTGTATCATTGTGAAAAGTTCTAAAATATATGTTATATAATGGCCTAAACAATTATTGTTAGGGTTGTCTGTATTTATTGTTGGATTGTTGCTGTCTCAAATAATCATTTATGTATATTTATCATTAATATTAGATTTATTTAAAAAAAAAATATTTTTAGCATGTTCACCTGTCTGATCAACCCTGCTTTGGTGGCCTGCCTGTCTGGCTGTGGATGGTGTGGTGGATGTCACCTCCCAGTTGTATTGCTGCCCAGCGCTGTATGTACAGTAGCGCTTGATACTGACTGACTGCAGCACCTGAGGGACTCGTTCTGTTCGAATTGGTCCCTCTTTGTTTTTGTTGCATGGTCCCGCCCTCCCTGCGTCAGTGGGGAGTCTGGCACATCCGCACTAGTGTGCGATCGGTCCGGGTGACGTCACTTCTGGTTTTGAGTTGGCGCACTGCCGGGTGACATCACTTCCGGTTTTGGGAATGATGCACTCCCGGTCAGGGCGTATATACACGCTGGCCTCAGCACCTCTTGGACATAGACAGATTTACTCTGTCTGGAGACGTACAGACGGTGGGTCTTCGTTACATTTACAAGCTCTGGGTAGGTTATGCACTGCTTGTGCCTTGTCTACGTTTTTGGATACAAGGCTTGTTCTTTTTTCTAAACAAGGTTTTGTTACTCTATGTTGATAGTGCCCACTAGGTTACTGATAAAATCCCCCCTTTTGTTTATTTTTAGCCTTAAAACTGTTGGAGCTTTACTGGCCTCTTACACTTAAAGTGGACTTTTTGTGTAAAGCCCACTTTAAACCCACTTTTTGTGGAAAGCCCAATATGTAAAGCCATATTGGGCTTTCCCTTTACATGTGTATGGTACTAGTGCCTGGTTCAAAGTTCCCTAGTTTGGTTGTTGAGGATATGGTGATTACCCCCTTTGTTTTTTTGATTCCCAAAAGTTTTTATTAAGCATATAGAAAACAGGAAACATTTCACATCAACAGACATGGTAAGAAACTTTTGGTAAGCACCTTTTAAAACTCTATATACCCTCTTTGGCTGTGGGGAGGTGAGGGCACGGGGTGGCCGGGGGGAGGTAAGGAATAGAAAATAAAGGATGGGGTAGAACAGATACAGCATGTCCAGGTGTTTATGAATTTGGGTGTTCTTTCCTGTGAGATATGGATCAACTCTTACAGAAGGGTGTGTTTCTTATGCTTTGACCTTCTATATGTGTAGACCTACATATATTTGTGCATTCCCTTTTAGAGCTATATATTGCTTAAGGCACGAGAAAACGTTGATTTGTGGATGATCTCGCCAGGTTTGCCTGCGTATACTGTTTTCCTATATTATGCACCGTAAGTATTTTTCCTTTCCCTGTTATATGATAGCAGTTACCTGCCTTAATAGATCGTACTTGTACAGTTATATACGCCCCTGCAATTGGGTCTTGTTAACCTATGATCACATGCCTTCTGGGTTGGGTGCCTCCGAAGCGGGGGGGGGGGGGGGGGGGGTTGTGAGCAGACTCTTTGACATGTTCACATGTTAGTAATTGTTTACATCACTATCAAATAATTGTTATATTTTCATTCTGTGGCTGTCTTTGTTTTTTAATTATTTTTATTGTTTTCGTGTATATATTAGACTGCCAACTCCTGAAGAAGCGCATAAGGGAGTGCAACATGTAGAGTTTTCTTCACTATGTCTATACCACCAACCAGCTGCTCCTTCTATTTGATATCACTTCATTTGAATCATCATCGATCAATCTGTTTCACTGTGGTAATAGTTGGTTGTGTTAGGTGGTGCGAGCGTCGTATAGACCAAACACCATGTTTTGTTTTTAACATGTGATGTCAATAAGGTGAATTCTAAACTAAAATAAAAGTTTATTTTGTACTTCAATGCTATGGATATGCCTCTAAAGTCCATGTTTTTTTTCTCTTGAATAAATTTTGCAATGAGTAAGAAAACCCATATAAAAATTTAGGCCGTTATCTTTTGTGCCAAAAAGATGTATCATTCTTAGTTCAAAAGTTTTCATTTCCTGAATAGTTCTTATATTCCCTTTAAGAATTAAAACATTGAGGTCTTCTATAGTGTGGTCCAGTGGTGAGAAATGATGTCCCACAGGTGTGCAGAACTATATTTTGTATGTTCCTTGATGGTATGTCTGTGCAAATTCATCCTTGTTCACAACATCTGTCCTGTTTCGCCAATGTAAGATCCTTTGCTAAATCTTTTGCATTGGATGAGGTACACAACATTACTGGAGGTGCAGTTGTATTATCCTGAGATATTAAAGGTCCCTTTTGTGTGTGTGACGCTTTTAGATAGATTGATCTGGTTGCACAGTTTATAGCATTTGTTATTGCATAGTTTACTTCCATTATTTGTGACTTCATAAGCAGAATCAAGTTTCCTGTTAATTAGTTTACGTCTAAGGTTGGGTGGTTGTCTGAAAGCCAGTATTGGGGGTTGATGGAATATTTCTGTCAGAGTTTCTTCCTCTGTTATGATGGGTTGTAAATCTTTGGTTATCTTTCTTATCCCTCCTAGTGCTGGATTGTGTGTGATTACTGCAAGTACACGATTATTTGTTTATTTTTCTCTTTGTATTGAAGTCGATTTTCTCTTCTGGTTTTCAAGGCCATGCTATGCTGATGTTGATGGTTTTGTCTTTGTACCCTTTCTTACGGAAGGAGTACGCTAGTGTTCTGAGATGTTTATCTCTGTCTTCTGGGTCTAAACATATTCGGTAGTATCTGATGGCCTGGTTGTGTATAATGGCTTGTTTAGTGTGTAGGGATGGAAACTGGAACTATGGAGATAATTGCATCGGTCAGTAGGTTTCCTGTGTATCGAAGTGTGAATCTTGTCATCCCTGATGTATACTATGGTGTCTAGGAAGTTAACATGTGTGTTAGAATAATCCATTTCTTTTTTTGATTGATAGGTGAAAAGTGTTGATTAATGAGTAAAACTGTTTTAGATTTTCTTCACCTTCTGTCCATATGATGATACTATCACTATATTGATGATATGTTCATCATATGGACAGAGGTTGAAGAAAAACTAAAACAGTTTTACTTGCTGAAGCATGATGGAAGATACTGCATATCACATGAAGAAGCAGTTAACCAACCTAATCACAAAGGAAACACAGATCAACAGTGACTTTCTCTCAAGATGCATAAAGAGGAATCTATTTTTGTCTTATCTCACTAACTATGCTAGTTTTATTACCATTACCATGTACACTTGTTTGTGTGTGTTTGCTTTTCCTTTTTTTTCTCCCCTTTCCCTCAGAGATTGTGTTTTTATTTTAACATTCTGCTAAAACTTTGTGAATCAGTGCTACTGGAACCTTGAAGAAGGTGACATAGCTCAAAAGCTTGTATTGAAAATGTGTATGTTATTGCAAATAAAAATTGTATCATGGACAGTACTCAATCGTTTCTGTCACTAATGCACTAATATGGCTACAATCACATTCACTGTCAAAAGAATACTTTGAGCTGCAGGTTTGACAGTGATAGTGGCTGTAATAAAGAAAGACAATGGCAAAATAAGAAAAAGAGGCTTGTCTGGGCCATGAAGCACCACCAGTGGACTACTGAAGACTGGAAGAAGATCTTATGGATTGATTAATCAAAATTTGAGATCTTCAGGTTCATCACACAGGGTTTTTGTATGCCATCAAGTAGGTAAAAGGATATGTGTGACACCAACTGTCAAACATGGATACAGAACAGTTATGGCGCAGGGCTTTTTTGCTGCAGCCAGAGACATTTTGCAGCACCATGCAAAACCCTCTGGATAATACCTAGTTGGTCATGAGTTCATCCTACAAAAGATAAGGACCTAAAATGGACCTCCAGGCTTTAGGTTCTGGTATGGATTTTGAGGGGGACCCCCTACGCCATTTTTTTTTTAAATTTTGGTGCGGGTTCCCCTTAATATTCATACCAGACTGGAAGGGCCTGGTATGGAATTTCGGGGGACCCCCACGCATTTTAATGTTTTTTAATTTTAATTTTGGTTCGAGGTTCCCCTGTGGGGGAATCCAATGCTGTTTTTATCAATGAACTTTTATGTGTATTGCCGGACCGACATTTCATTATAGCTGCGGGTAGTTTTAAATAACTTTTATTCTTTTAGAAATGTAATTTTGCTGTCAGACGGTTCTAAACACGGAAAACATGCGCCAGTTTACAGGCATACTATAGACACCCCCCAGGTATGAAATTTAAAGGAATATTACACTTTTATTGTTTCACTTTAAGCATTATTAAAATCACTGCTCCCGAAAAAGTGGACGTTTTTAAAACTTTTTTTGGCACTGATACAGGTCACCCGGGACAGGACCCAGGTCGCCAAACACTTTTTATGACAATAACTTGCATATTAGCCTTTAAAATTAGCACTTTTGATTTTTCCCATAGACTTTTAAAGGGTGTTCCGTGGCTTTCAAATTTCCCGCGAACACCCCAAATTGTTTGCTCATCTGCAAACGGGCGAACAGCCAATGTTCGAGTCGAACATGAGTTTGACTCGAACAGACAGCCCATCCCTAGTGTCCACAAACCAAATATGGACCCAACTTAAATGGGGGATCATACCATTAATGTAAGAGTCCATCCAGTGAAGGGTATGCACTACTGCATGGAGATTTTAGCACAAAGTGGTGAAGTGATAACATATATCTCACAGAGAAGATTATTATATGCATTTGCCCAGTGCACACAGATTCATAGACTGCTGATCAGATTACAGAATGAACTTTTGAATATTTGGAATTTCTTTTTGTCATTTGCTATTTGTATTTTTAAACCATATTTGGTTTGTGGACACTAATATTCACTTATTTATTTAATTTAATTTAAATTTATATTTTATTTTTATATTTACAGGTGCATCTCATAAAATTAGAATATTATCAAAAAGTTAATTTATTTCAGTAATCCAATTCAAAAAGTGAAACTCATATATTTTATATAGATGCGTTACACACAGAGTGATGTATTTCAAGCATTTATTTCTTTTAATTTTGATGAATATGGCTTGCAGCTAGTGAAAGCCCAAAATTCAGTATCTCAGAAAATTAGAATATTACATGAGACCAAAAAAAAAAAAAAAAAAGGATTTTTAATACAGAAATGTTGGCTTACTGAAAAGTATGTCCATGTACAGTATAGTATGCACTCGATACTTGGTCGAGGATATTTTTGCATGAATAAAAGTATCAATGTGACATGGCATGGAAGTGATCAGCTTGTGGCACTGCTGAGATGTTATGGAAGCCCAGGTTTTTGTGATAGTGGCTTTCAGCTCATCTGCATTGTTGGGTCTGGTGTCTTTTGACAATACCCCACAGATTCTCTATGGGGTTTAAGTCAGGCGAGTTTTCTGGCTAATCATGCACAGTGATACCATGATCATAAAACCAGGTATTGGTACTTTTGGCAGCGTGAGCAGGTGCCAAGTCCTGCTGGAAAATGAAATCAGCCTCTCCATAAAGCTGGTCAGCAGAGGGAAGTATGAAGTGCTCTAGAATTTTCTGGAAGAGGACTACGCTGACTTTGGACTTAATAAAACACAGTGGACCAACACTAGCAGATGATATGGCTCCCTAAATCATCACCGACTGTGGAAACTTTACACTGGACCTCATGCAACATGGATTCTGTGCCTCTCCACTCTTCCTCCAGACTCTGGGACCTTGATTTCCAAATGAAATGCAAAAGTTTCCACAGTCTGATTTAAGAATCCATGTCATCTGCTGGTGTTGGTCCACTGTGTTTTATCAAGTCCAAATTCAGCGCAGCCCTCTATCAGAAAATTCTAGAGCACTTCATGCTTCCCTCTGCTGACCAGCTTTATGGAGATGCTGACTTCATTTGTCAGCAGGACTTGGAACCTACCCGCACTGCCAAAAGTACCAATACCTGGTTCAATGAAAATGGTATCACTGTGTTTGATTAACAGGCAAACTCGCCTGACCTAAACCCCATGGAGATTCTGTGGGGTATTGTCAAAAGGAAGATGAGAGACACCAGACCCAACAATGCAGACGAGCTGAAGGATGCTATCAAAGCAACCTGGGCTTCCATAACACTTAGGCAGTGCTACAGGCTGATCACCTCCATGCCACGCCACATTGATGCAGTAATTCATGCAAAAGGAGCCCTGACCAAATATTAAGTGCATACTATACAGTACATGGCCATGCTTTTCAGTAAGCAAACATTTCTGTATTAAAAATCCTTTTTTTTATTGGTCTTATGTAATATTCAAATTTTCTGAGATACTGAATATTGGGTTTTCACTAGCTGTAAGTCGGGGGTAGTGAGTTAGAATTCAAGGAGGTCCAGTAACTAAATTTTTTTTGCAGCCAAGGTCCGAATCACAAGTATGTGCCATGAAAGATTGTGCGTGTCTACTTTCCTTTTTTTGGCACAGGCCGCTCTCTCTAGCACTTTTCTTACTGTTTTCTCCACACACTCTGGTAATACTCTGTAAATGTCCCCAGTAGTGTTCCCCTTACATTAGGTGCCCCTACCAGAGTAATTCATTACATTGGGTGCCCCCATCAGACTACCCACATAGATCAGTTGCCACTGTCAGAGTATCCTCTCATATCAGGTGTCCCCATCAGAATGCCCTCTACATCAGGTATTCCCATCAACGTGCCCTCTTGCCTCAGGTTTCTTCATCAGAAGAAAAGAAAAATGGCTGCGCTGGAATAATGAACGTGAGGATTAATTCACCTCTAAATTAGTGATATAATAAAAAATTCAGCCCAAGGCTGATACTGTTAACGTGAATACAGTATAGAGGACATCCACTGGATGCAATATTTAGACAATTAATCTGTCTAAATTCAAAATATATACTCCCACAGGTGAATAACAAATGTAAAATAAATTAATTACAACTCCAAATTACAATAATTTCATAAACATGTGATAATAAGTCCGGATTCAGCTTGATGGCATAGTGAACAACAGAGACCCAAAAAAACAGATATCACTTGTGGAAAAATGTAAACCATGCAAGGGGTCCACCATAGACATTAGAGTTCTGTTGTTAACAGTTCACAGTGCTGCAACATATGACACCCACGAAACAAGTGGTTGGATAGCCAAAGAAAAGTCCTCCACCATATGAAAAAATAGCAGCTTACCAGCTGATTTGATCTCTGTGTTAAAAGAGATCAGATAGGCCTGTGGCATAAACCCCTGCCCGGGTCTCTATCCAGACTCCTCCAGATGGCAATCTCCAAATTCAAAGATATATGCAAATCTCTCCTGGGGTCACCTTACTCTCGGTCTTTTGTTGGGAACTAATAAGCTGCTCCTTTCACCAAACTGATTGCAGATTGCTCCTGACTGGGAGGGGCTAATTCATTATTCTTCATCAGAAGGCCCCCTTACATCTGGTGTCTCCCATCAGTATGCCCCCTTACATCATTTATCCCCATCAGAGTGCCCTTTAACATCAGGTGTCTCCATCACATCAGGCATCAGAGTGCTCATCAGGTTTCTCCATCACATCAGGCATCAGAGTGCTCCTTTACATTAGGTGTGCTCAACAGAGTGCCTCTTTACATCAGGTGTCCCACATCACAGTGCCACCTTACATCAGGTGTCCCCATCAGAGTGTCCCTTTACATCAGGCATCCCCATCACTGTGCCACCTTACATCAGGTTCCCATCAGAGTTCCCCCATACATTAGGTGTACCTATCACATCAGGTTTCCCCATCAGAGTGCACTCTGATGGGTACATTGAGGGGCATGCTAATGGTCACATTTTATGTTAAGGGACACTCTGATGGGCAAAGTGATGGGTACATTTTATGTTAAGGGGCACCCTAATGGGCACATTTAATGTTAAGAAGCACTCTGATGGGCACATTTTATATTAAGTGGCACGCTGATGGGCATATTTTATGTTAAGAGGCACTCTGATGGGCACATTTTATGTTAAGAGGCACGCTGATGGACACAACAAAATGTGCCCATCAGTGTACCCCTTAACATAAAATGTGCCCATCAGCTTGCCCTGTAACATAAAATGTGATCATCAGTGCATCCCTTAACATTAAATATGCCCATCAGAGTGCCCATCAGTGTGTCCCTTAACATAAAATAAGGGGCATGCTGATGAGCACATTTTATGTTAAGGGGCACCCTTTATTTAATGTTAAGAGGCACTCTGATGGGCACATGTTAAGGGGCACGCTGATGGACACAACAAAATGTGCCCATCAGTGTGTCCATTAACATAAAATGTGCCCATCAGTGTGTCCCTTAACATAAAATGTGCCCATCAGCGTGTCCCTTGACATAAAATGTGCCCATCAGCGTGTCCCGTAACATAAAATGTGCTCGTCAGTACATCCCTTAACATTAAATATGCCGATCAGAGTGCCCCTTAACATAAAATGTGCCCATCAGAAAGCCCCTTAACATAAAATAAGGGGCATTCTGATGGGCACATTTTAAGGGGAATGCTGATGGGCACATTTTATGTTAAGGGGCACTCTTATGGGCACATTTTGTTGTGCTCATCAGAGTGAACCTTATATTAAATGTGCCCATCAGTGTGCCCATTAAGAGAAATTGTGCTCATCAGTGTGCCCCTTATAAGAAAATGCACCCATCGGTGTGCTCCTGTAAACACCCCACATACCTTGAAGCAGGCAGGGATCAGGAACCTGCAGAGGTAACAAGCTGCAGGGGGGAGAGCTACGCTGCCGCTGAGAGTCTTTCTGAAGGGGGCAGGGCACGTATGAACATCATACCTCGCTGCCGGCCGAGTGACGTCAGTGCTTATCTCATGGCCCGGCCGGGAGCCATGACATAGTAAGCAGCAGGGGGCAGGGCGCACATGCATTGTCATTGGCAACAGGGACACCCGCGGTCCCAGCAACCAATGACTGCTGAGCAGAGGAGTGGGATGTGGTGATGTACACCGGCGGCCTGACAGTCTGGACAGGAGTGTCGCTCGGTCCGTGTTCGGACCGCAGGCCGCCATTTACTGATGGCTGCTGTAAGCCATAATCATCAACATTAAAAGAAAAAAAATGCTTGACATATATCACTCTGTGTGTAACGCATCTCAATAAAATATATGAGTTTCACTTTTTGAAGTGGATTACTGAAATAAATTAACTTTTTGATGACATTCTAGTTTTATGAGATGCACCTGTATATTTGCAATTTTATTGTTTGGATACATGCACGTGGGATATAGTTTTTATACACAGTGTAGTGCGGCACTTAAACAATATCGATTACTTGAACACATATATGAGAGTGTGCTTGTGTGAGCGATACACTTTTAGGAAATATTTCATGATCACTGTGGTGGTCAACACATGCAAAGCAACTCGCAAGATTACCATATATTTGTCAAACTGCTTAAATTACAAAAAAAAAATAGAAAAATGGAGGTGTTCTAAAACATTTGACCTGTAGTGATTGCTTCAAGATTTTTCCTCCTAATGCCGCATACACACGAGCGGACTTTCCAACGGACTAGGTCCGACGGTCTTTCTGACGGAATTTCGACGGAGTTCCGACAAACTTTTCGAATGAACGGACTTGGCCACACACAATCACACAAAATTCTGACGGATTCGAACGTGATGACGTACGACCGGACTAGAATAAGAAAGTTCGTAGCCAGTAGCCAATAGCTGCCCTAGCGGACTAGCACACAGACGAGCGGATTTTTCGATAGGAACTGGGTCCAGCGGAGTTCCGATGGGAAAATTTAAGACATGTTCTATTTCTAAAGTCTGTCGGATTTTTCGACTGCAAAAGTCCAATGCAGCCCACACACGATCGAAGTCCGTCGGACCTTTGCTGTTAAAAAGTCCGCTTGTGTGTACGTGGCATTAGACTTCAATGAGGTTTGATTTCAAGCTTGGAAGTTTGAGACTTTAAACAGTATCCCCCCCCCCAAGTAAATCCAATCTGGGCACATTCACTCACCCCTAATAGCAAGCTATTATTACTAAGATTCTGCCATGTAAAACATGGCGGCCGATAAGATGAATTACTTGGCCATGTTTATGAGTTGGTATATTATAGATATATTGTTCCTCTGGGAGTCTGCATTATAGATCTTATCCTTCTGCTTTAGGGGCTTTTATTGCTCACAAGTTTATACGTAAGCTCAGATGTAGCTTATGAATATGATGTTACATAATTGCATTATCAAGACTCTGAGTAATGTAATAAATGGTTATATTTGTTTTTTTCCTTAAGGGCATCTGTTCCCAGATGAGGCATAATTAAGTGCTATCAGCAATTGCTGTGAGCGATTTATTAGCATACATTCTATATCACTGGCTGTATAGAATGGTAAAATAGAATTACAATTCTAAAGAAAAAAAACACACATATATTGAAACTTTTCAGCTACAAAATAAATTTCCATTATAATTAGTCTAAATACATTTAATTACAATATGCCATCCATTATTAATGCATCAGGCACATTGCTTATGGGAACATTATGTATACATGTTTTTTAACCCTTTCACTGCCATTAAAGTAAGGTATATGGAAGAACATAACCTCTTGTAGTTGGGGCCAGGTCAGCATGCCCTATGCTAGCTGCATTCACTCTTCTGCTATAAGTTTATAGTTGCTTCAATAACCATGAATATATAACAGAACTGACCCCAGATACTGATATTTATAAAAATAAATAGCAGCTAACAAACTGCTGATTGAAGCTATAACCTCCACATGTGCAGTGATGTAAGTAACTGAGTTAAAATAAACAGAGTTACTTAACGCAGTTACTTTAGAGGGTAACGAGTAATCTAACTGATTACTTTTCCCCTCATGGTAACACAGTTCCCATTACTTGGGCGGCGTTACCCCAATTACATCTACCGCCACTAGATGGCAGTAGTGTAATTCCGGTGTTCTGCCAAAAATGTTCCCCCGCCGGATAAGGACCCCCTGTACTGCACAGGCGCAGCACTTGCGCAGTGCGAAGGACTATGGAGCTTACGAAAATTGCCGAACCTAAACAGCTCTGAGTGAACTCTACACCGCCCAGGCGCAGTTAACATGTAATTGTACGAGGCGATGCCGCACGCTCCCGATTCTCATGCTACTCTGCACAGGGTGTCTATCGTTTAACTAAGGGGGGGGTCTAGTATTACTGTAACCAAGGGGGCGCATTTATTATTATTGTTGTATATCGAGCTCTGCCCATTAATTTAACATTCGCCCTCTTCTGTAGCCTTCCGCCCCTTACACGATATAATAATAATAGACCCGTCCCTTGCTTACAAGCTATAACAGATCTGCCCCTTGGTTAACCGCTTCCCGACCGCCTAACGACGATATACGTCGGCAAAATGGCACGGGCAGGCAGAATCACGTACCTGTACGTGATCGTGCATGTGCCTGCCTGTGGGTCGCGCGCGCGCCGCTAGCGGCGCGCTCGCGACCCGGTCGGGAGCTCCGTGACCCCCGGCCGCGGGACCAGCGACCCGATCGCCGCTGGTGTCCCGCGATCGGGTTACGGAGCTGAAGAACGGGGAGAGGTTTGTGTAAACAAACCTCTCCCCGCGCTTCCTACACTGACTGTCAGTGATCGGGGTTCCCTGTCATCGGGAACGCGATCAATGATGTCACACGTACAGCCACGCCCCCCTACAGTAAAATGAACACAACAGGTCACACTGACTCCTCCCCGCCCCCTAGTGGTTAACCCCTTCACTACAACTGTCATTTACATAGGAATCATTGCTATTTAAATAGCACTGATTTCTATATAAATGACAAATGTCCCAAAAATGTGTCAAAAATGTCCGATGTGTCCGCCATTATGTCGCAGTCACAATAAAAATCGCTGATCGCCGCCATTACTAGTAAAAAATTAAATATTAATAAAAATGCTATAAAACTATCCCCTATTTTGTAAACGCTATAACTTTTGCGCAAACCAATCAATAATCGCTAATTGCGATTTTTTTTACCAAAAATATGTAGAAGAATACGTATCGCCGAAACTGAGGAAAAAAAATGTTTTTTTATATATTTTTTGGGGATATTTATTATAGCAAAAAGTAAAAAATATTGCATTTTTTTCAAAATTGTCGCTCTATTTTGTTTATAGCGCAAAAAATAAAAACCGCAGGGGCGATCAAATACCACCAAAAGAAAGCTCTATTTGTGGGAAAAAAAGGACGCCAATTTTGTTTGGGAGCCACGTCGCACGACCGCGCAATTGTCAGTTAAAACGACGCAGTGCGAATCGCAAAAAGGGGCCCTGGTCCTTTGGCTGCCAATTGGTCCGGGGGTGAAGTGGTTAAAGTAATAATAGAGCAGCCCCTTAGTTACACGATATATAACAATAATAATTAATGCGCCCTTGCTTACAGTAATACTAGACCCGCCCCTTAGTTACATGTATAGAATATTAAAAAAAAAAGTCACAGTTACTTTGCTGCGTAACTAATTACTTTTCCAATGTAGTAACTGAGTTACTAACGCAATAACTTTTTGGGAGAAGTAATTTGTAACTTAACTAATTACTTTTTTAAAGTAAGATGACCAACACTGCACATGTGATACTGCTGCTCTGCCCTCAGCTCTGTATTTCTGAGGATGTGTGGCTGTGCCCCTTGTACATCCCTCATGTGCATGCTTCTTCTCCGATTACATTATCCTTCAATCCCCTCCGCAGGCTTCGTCTCAATGTTCCAATCCCTCCCTACAGCTCTCCCTGCAGCACTCTCAGCTCCTGCTCTTCTCTCTCCCCACCGCCTGCCATTAGATGCAAGTACACATGAGGATTAGATTTCAGGATAAAGAGAGGGGCATTTTGTAAAAATGTCTCATGTTTACTGACCTCTTCCTTTGCTTTAGTTATGAATGAACACAGGAGTGATTGGTACCAATCACTCCTGTGTTCACTGAGAAAAGTAGAGTAAACAGTGTTTAATATGTCTTCAGTTTGTGAATGAATAGGAAGGCTCCAATCATTGAATGCAGCTCAAAGCCCCCCCCCCCCCCCACCTTAGCATAACTGTACAAAAAAGTAAAAAAAATAAAACTCACACACAAATTAAACACATGTAACATACATATGTGCACGAAAAACAAAGTGGCAATGCACGTTACGTGTGTTGATACACTGCAATGCACCAACACACTATGTGCCAATTCACATAAGCATGCACGTGTAATGGTGCCCATATCCCATGTGTGCTGGTACCCATTGTGCACAAGTGCTGCAATTCATTGTTACCATCTGATGTGTTGACACACATGTGTTGACAAGATTTCTTGTCATTTACTGCTTGTGTTTCTTGTAGGTGTGTTCTAGCTTATTTGTAGTTTTCTTTTTGGGCCTTTATCTTCAACAGTGGGAATGCACTTTCTTGGTGAGAGGAGGTCTTCCGAAAAAGAATCTTCTCATGTTGTGTGTGTGATACCTAATATTTTGTCTAGGTAAGGTTTGTAGTGCATAACTGACACCAAATATACTCCTTTTCATCACCATGACAGAAATGTGTGTATTCCTGAAAATGGCGTGATACGTGTTTTATTACAAAGCACTGTGGGTGTCATTTACAAAAGACAGACCTAAGATTTCTTGTCATTTACTGCTTGTGTTTCTTGTAGGTGTGTTCTTGCTTATTTGTAGTTTTCTTTTTGGGCCTTTATATTCAACAGTGGGAATGCACTTTCTTGGTGAGAGGAGGTCTTCCGAAAAAGAATCTTCTCATGTTGTGTGTGTGATACCTAATATTTTGTCTAGGTAAGGTTTGTAGTGCATAACTGACACCAAAAATACTCCTTTTCATCACCATGACAGAAATGTGTGTATTCCTGAAAATGGCGTGATACGTGTTTTATTACAAAGCACTGTGGGTGTCATTTACAAAAGACAAATCCACTATGCACTACAAGTGCACTGCAAAAGTGCACCAGAAACTACACTTGCAGTGCAAAGTGGAATAGCCTTTAGTAAATAACACCCATTGTCACCAAATTCATTTACTTTTGACGCAAATAATGCTTTTGTGGTTTGAAATAAGGAAGCCACACATTGTTTAGATGTTAAAATTTTACTTCCAACACATTCACAAGTGCCTTTCAAAAATGCTTTGGTAAACTTGAAAGATCTTTGGTCTTTAGAACATTGTTTACTAACATGGCGCATTTGTGTAAACCAGGCAAGTTCAACTTTGAAAAGTGAAGACAAGATCAGACATGACCATGTTCAAAGTGTGTTTGATCGTGCCTTCATCACATGGGGTGTCACCCCTGGAAAAGGTAAATTTAGAACATGCACACAATTTGGGGCTCAAAATGGGCATTTGATGCAAGAACACATGCCTAAAATGTCCAAATGTGCAATCTCTTATCATGGGGATCAATGGACGTGTTTTGGGGGTGCAACCCCTTCACCTCACCCATTTTAGTAGTTAGTAAAGTGGTTGCACCCCCAAAACGTTGTCATTGATCCACCATGATGGGAGCTAGCACATGTTGACACACTGTGTGCATCTTCCAAATTTGGCACAGTTATTAGGTTTAAATCTTGGGGATAAACACCCACAAATGTGTGATAATTAGTTTGTGCGTTTTCAGATTTTCGCTAAAACATCAATTATGTTCTTCTTGATATCATCTAGATCTCGATTGCACACCATTATCTCCCCGATGAGGACGTGTGCACTTTCAGTGGTAAAATGCGATTCTTCTTCCACAACATCCACATCACCTAAAAAAACACACAAACAAAAAAAAGATGACTATTTTTAAGATGCTGGGATACATTGATTAGCTTACCTGTAGCTGTGGTCTCCGACACTCACCTGTTGTGGTGACAAGTTCTCCAACTTCTACAATCTCTCCTTCCTCCTCCTCCTCTGCTTCTGGTCTTTGTATTTCCCATTCTTTGGGAGGTGTGGGGTTCCTGGTGTCCTCAGACGTCCCGAGTCTTCTCTCCCCTATGAGAATGTACAAAATGAATACTTAGCACACCAATCTATGAGGGCAGAAATAGGAAAAATGAAACATTGCTTGGAAGTGACGTACAATAGTGGTTTGTGGCCAGGTTCAAAGGACAACAACATTAATGTTGTCACTTTGTAAAGGTGCAATACTTACTACCTGCAAGTTTGTCAGATGGAGACACCCCTATAGTATCCACTGGAGCACATGTGTGTGACAACATAATAAAAAGGGGGTTTGGGTGTCCCAGCACCAGTGCTCTAGAGTCCAGATGAGTAAACAGCTACTGAGTCACCTCTCCTTTACATTGAAGAAATATGCATTTCATTCTTGAAAAAAGCTCTATAGACAACAAACTTCCTTTGACTAAAAACAGGCCTGAAACAATGTAGTTCACTCCAACTTCACTAAACATCGTATTATAAGTGGCCTAACGATCGAGGTTGAGTACGATGGAATGGACACACGAACATGAAAGTGGCCATTTTCAAATGTCCAACATTGAAAAACAAAGCACATGGAGCAGTATGCAAACAAGAAAAAAAAAGATGAACACATGACAACTACTTACTTTTTTGAAGAACTCGCTTGATCTTTCTGTACTGATCGGGCTCCCTCAGTTTCAGGTCTGACCAGCGTTTCCTCAGTTGATCCTTGGATCGCTGTACCCCAAAATTATTGTGCAGCCTCCTCACAACTTTAGCCATGATCTTGGCCTTTCTGACATTTGGGTTGAGGTACCCCATACTTCCCATCATAGTCGCTCCTCTTCAATATATCCACCATCTCCAACATTTCTCCAAAAGACATATTTGACGCCTTAAATTTTAGCCTCCGGGATCGGGACGTTTCTGCCTCCGGCCTTTCCTCGTCCTCCTCCTCGTTGCTGGAATATTTAGGGCGCACCTGCTGTGTCCCCGCCATGTGCTCTCCCCACTGCGCCATAAAGAGAAGGGGTGGGGAATAGACGAGAAAGATCGTCAGGGGCGGGCGGAGTTTCACGCTTACGCACTGTATATAAAACGTCACACACGTGTGTCGTAGCGACGATCTGTGAGCAGAGGGGAGAGAGAGCTGACGCACGAGACGATCGCTATAACGAAGGTACAATTTGAACTTGGTACATCACTAGCCTAGACTGCTTATACATTGAGGCTTATTTATGGATGAGATTAGGAGAGTTTAGCCTGACATTATTTAGTGTTTTGTCTGGTGTTGTGTCTTGCAGAGAATATGGAGGGGTTCAATGACGTCAGCTTCCTCCCCCTCTTCATTGATAAATTCAGGGAGATTCCCCTTTTGTGGCAGGCTAAGCACCCACTATACAACAACAAACAAAAGAGGCGGGCAGCGATGAAGAAACTTCTGGAATTTGTATTGCAGGTGATCCCCACGGCAACCGTTGAGAAGTTAAGAACCAAAATTGGCACCCTGAGGAGTACGTATTTCAGGGAGCGCTATAAGGTCCTGAAGTCCCAAGCATCTGGAGCTGCAGCAGATGAGGTATATGTCCCCAGGCTCTGGTACTACGAGAGGCTCCATTTTCTCAAAGACCAGGCTGATGTCAGGGAGTCACTCTCGACTCTTCCTTCCATGCTTCCTTCCACGCATTCCACCCCTGATGAGGCTTTCGAGGACCAACCTGGGCCTTCCAGTCAGGAAGATGTGGAGGAGCCCAGCTTGAGCCAGGTATAGTATTTTTGTACCCTTTTTTTGTTGAAAAATGAATGATGTTCACTTAATTCAGGATCCCCAATTGCTTATTTTCTAAAGTGTTTGACATATCAACAGACAGTAGTGTTGGAGACATTTTGGGCAAGAATATTAACTGCTGGGCTGAGAATTGTATGGTTTTCAATTTGTAAACATTTTGCAACAGTCAATAGATGAAAATTGTGTGTGTTTGATGACCAAATAACTCAAATATGTCCCTTTTTCATACACAGGAAGACCTCAGCCAGGAGGTGGCTGTGGAATGTGGCAGCCAGGAGGAGGCAGGGGTAAGTGGCAGCCAAGAGGTGGGCAGGCCTAGGAGCCTGACTGTATCCCAAGTCCCTCCCCTCCGCCTTCCCTACAAAAGGGCCAGAAAGGGGGGGGGGGTGTGGGGGAGTGAGCGCTCCGGCTGATAAGGGAGGCTTCGTGGCACTACGTGCCACACCCATCTACGAAAGGGCCTTTGCCTCCTTGGCTGCCACTAAGCTCAAAGAGATGGAGGCGGGGCAAAGCAGCATGTGTGAGGAGGTCATCCTCAAGGTACAGAATAAGGGGGTGGCTGGGGAAATGACCCCAGCAACACATGTTTGCGAGAGTGACCATGCTCCTCCTCCTTCTCCTCCTCCTCCTTCTGCCACACCTCCAGCACCACAGCCACAGCCTGGAAGGAAGCGTGGAAGGAAGACCAGTGTGACGACCTGGATTCAGTCTGGTCTGAGAAAAGATGGAGCCTCTCGTATGACCACAGCCTGGGGACATAGATGGCATCTGCTGCAGTTCCGGATGTTTTGGACTTCAGGACCAGATTGCACTCCCTTAAGATATGTACTCCTCAGGCCACCAATTTTTGAACATAAAAAAATGATGTCTGCCGTGGGGGTCAAAGGCTTTGCAAATTTCCCAAGTTTCTCCATCGCTGCCTTCCTCTTTTGCGCAAAGTTTCTCCATCGCTGCCTTCCTCTTTTGCTTGTTGCTGACACCTAATAAAGGTATTTTTGATTTCAAGAAATCCTTGCCTATGTGTTTTACTTTTCAACAAGGACAGTATATTTGTGAGTAGACAGGTACATTTCACAAATCATAAAGTCAAATTAACAAGGGGCACCAACAACAAACAACCTCCTAGTGAACTTAGGCTAAAAATACAAATGATAATAATGGTGTTGGGATAAGTTGAGACACACAACACCCCCCCCCCCCCCACACCAAAAAAAAATACATAAATAAAGGAAATCTGGATTAAAAAAAAAAAAAAACACTATAAATGACAAATCCTAAAAAAAAAAATACAAAACATTCTTAAGATCTGACGAATAAAAAACATCTAGCCAAGAAATCAAGAAAAAGAATAAAGAAAGAAGTTTGTGAGAAGTCAGTGTGAATATGAGCAGCTAAAAAACATCATTCTTCTTGCATTGTAAAGAAAAAGAGAATGCGCTGCATTAAACACATTTTAACATTGCAGCATGACGAATGTGCTGTGTCGATTAGGAACGGTAGTTTTACCTGACCGAGCGCTTCCGTCACAGAATTTTTCTGAGCATGCGTGGCACTTTGTCCGTCGGACTAGGCTACACACGATCGGAATTTGCGTGATCGGACTTTGTTGTCGGAAAATTTGAGAGCAGGAGATAAAACTTTGTCCGTCGTAAAATCCGATGGAAAAAGTCAGATGGAGCCTACACACGGTCGGGATTTCCGACAACATTGTCCGATAGGACATTTTCCATCGGAAAATCCGACCGTATGTATGGGGCATTACTGTTATACTGTAATGTTACTTTGTTTTAATGTTAACCATAATTTGCTTAGCAGGTACGCCATTCAGTTGCAGCGCGGATTTATTTATCTTGACAGCAACAGCGTTTGCTCCCACGATACATAAAGCCGCGACTCCAACGCTGTAGGAGGTGATTTCACCACCACAGTTAAAAAAAAGAGCATATATGCCGAAGCATGGGGGCAGCAGGGGCGGAGAAGCGATTTGCTCCTAATGCCACGTACATACGGTCGAAATTCCGACGGAGGCTTGCCCGTGGAAAAGTCCGACCATGTGTACGTGGCATAACTTTTTTGCGGGAGGATGCCCCCATGCTGCGGCATGTATATATTTTAGGCACCGGTTGCGTTAAAAAATGTTTTATTTTTTACTATGTTTTTTTTTGTATTTGCTTTGCAGGTATGGTATGGTAAGGTCTTACTGTTATACTGTAATGTTACTTTGTTTTAATGTTAACCATAATTTGCTTAGCAGTAGGGATGGGCCCGGTGCTCGATGCGAACCCACGTTCGCATCGAGCACTGGGCGTTCGCTCGCTCGGCGAGCCCAGAACTATTTGGGCCGTTCGCATCACATTCGTGTGATGCGAGCGGCCCCGCAACGCATTGCGGCCGGCGTGGCCGGCGCAGTGCATTGCTGGCTGATGATTGGCCAAGCATGCACTGTGACCCCGCATGCTTGGCCAATCACAGCGCTGGAAAGTAGGAGAGCAATAATTGGCTACAGGCAGGACGCCTGTAGCCAATTAAAGCTCAGGGGCTTTAGTACACGCCCCACCATTTAAAAGGCCGCCACGCCGTCGGCGCCGGTCACATGAGTTCCGGCTTTAGGAGAGATCAGTCTGCTGATTCTGTGTCTTAGCTTGATTCATTGCTCCAGAAAGATTTGCTCTTCTTTGCTAAACCATTGGCTATTTCTTTGCTAAACCATTGCTACCTAAGTCATTGATCGTTCATTGCTGCTGATTGCACAGTTAGTGTGTTATTAGCTGCTGCTGGGGATTAGTCTGGTGCGTGTTTTACTGTTAGTACAGTATTTTAGTAGTACCAACCGCAGTGCTGTTAGCACAGCACTGCACCCCAACAGCACCCATAGGACTTCTAGTGTGTTAGTGGCAGCAAACAGAGCTCCTATATTTTCTTCCCAGAAGCACCCATAGGACTTCTAGTGTGTTAGTGGCAGCAAACAGAGCTCCTATATTTTCTTCCCAGAAGCACCCATAGGACTTCTAGTGTGTTAGTGGCATCACACAGAGCTCCCATATTGTCTTCCCAGAAGCACCCATAGGACTTCTAGTGTGTTCGTGGCATCACACAGAGCTCCCATATTTTCTTCCCAGAAGCGCCCATAGGACTTCTAGTGTGTTAGTGGCATCACACAGACCTCCTATATTTTCTTCCCAGAAGCACCCATAGGACTTCTAGTGTGTTAGTGGCATCACACAGAGCTCCCATATTTTCTTCCCAGAAGCACACATAGGACTTCTAGTGTGTTAGTGGCATCACACAGAGCTCCTATATTTTTTCTTCCCAGAAGCACCCATAGGACTTCTAGTGTGTTAGTGGCATCACACAGACCTCCTATATTTTCTTCCCAGAAGCACCCATAGGACTTCTAGTGTGTTAGTGGCATCACACAGAGCTCCCATATTTTCTTCCCAGAAGCACCCATAGGACTTCTAGTGTGTTAGTGGCATCACACAGAGCTCCCATATTTTCTTCCCAGAAGCACCCATAGGACTTCTAGTCTGTTAGTGGCATCACACAGAGCTCCCATATTTTCTTCCCAGAAGCACCCATAGGACTTCTAGTGTGTTAGTGGCATCACACAGAGCTCCCATATTTTCTTCCCAGAAGCACCCATAGGACTTCTAGTGTGTTAGTGGCATCACACAGAGCTCCCATATTTTCTTCCCAGAAGCACCCATAGGACTTTCTAGTGTGTTAGTGGCATCACACAGAGCTCCCATATTTTCTTCCCAGAAGCACCCATAGGACTTCTAGTGTGTTAGTGGCATCACACAGAGCTCCCATATTTTCTTCCCAGAAGCACCCATAGGACTTCAATTGTGTGTTAGTGGCATCACACAGAGCTCCCATATTTTCTTCCCAGAAGCACCCATAGGACTTCTAGTGTGTTAGTGGCATCACACAGAGCTCCCATATTTTCTTCCCAGAAGCACCCATAGGACTTCTAGTGTGTTAGTGGCATCACACAGAGCTCCCATATTTTCTTCCCAGAAGCACCCATAGGACTTCTAGTGTGTTAGTGGCATCACACAGAGCTCCCATATTTTCTTCCCAGAAGCACCCATAGGACTTCTAGTGTGTTAGTGGCATCACACAGATCTCCTATATTTTCTTCCAGAAGCACCCATAGGACTTCTAGTGTGTTAGTGGCATCACACAGAGCTCCTATATTTTCTTCCCAGAAGCACCCATAGGACTTCTAGTGTGTTAGTGGCATCACACAGAGCTCCTATATTTTCTTCTCAGCAGCACCCACAGGACTTCTAGTGTGTTAGTGGCATCACACAGAGCTCCTATATTTTCTTCCCAGAAGCACCCATAGGACTTCTAGTGTGTTAGTGGCATCACACAGAGCTCCTATATTTTCTTCTCAGCAGCACCCACAGGACTTCTAGTGTGTTAGTGGCATCACACAGAGCTCTTATATTTTCTTCCCAGAAGCACCCATAGGACTTCTAGTGTGTTCGTGGCATCACACAGACCTCCTATATTTTCTTCCCAGAAGCACCCATAGGACTTCTAGTGTGTTAGTGGCATCACACAGACCTCCGATATTTTCTTCCTAGAAGCACCCATAGGACTTCTAGTGTGTTAGTGGCATCACACAGAGCTCCCATATTTTCTTCCCAGAAGCACCCATAGGACTTCTAGTGTGTTAGTGGCATCACACAGACCTCCTATATTTTCTTCTCAGCAGCACCCACAGGACTTCTAGTGTGTTAGTGGCATCACACAGAGCTCCTAAATTTTCTTCCCAGAAGCACCCATAGGACTTCTAGTGTGTTAGTGGCATCACACAGAGCTCCTATATTTTCTTCCCAGAAGCACCCATAGGACTTCTAGTGTGTTAGTGGTATCCCACAGAGCTCCTATATTTTCTTCTCAGCAGCACCCACAGGACTTCTAGTGTGTTAGTGGCATCACACAGAGCTCCTATATTTTCTTCCCAGAAGCACCCATAGGACTTCTAGTGTGTTAGTGGCATCACACAGAGCTCCTATATTTTCTTCTCAGCAGCACCCACAGGACTTCTAGTGTGTTAGTGGCATCACACAGAGCTCCAATATTTTCTTCTCAGCAGCACCCACAGGACTTCTAGTGTGTTAGTGGCATCACACAGAGCTCCTATATTTTCTTCCCAGAAGCACCCATAGGACTTCTAGTGTGTTAGTGGCATCACACAGGGCTCCTATATTTTCTTCTCAGCAGCACCCACAGGACTTCTAGTGTGTTAGTGGCATCACAAAGAGCTCCTATATTTTCTTCCCAGAAGCACCCATAGGACTTCTAGTGTGTTAGTGGCATCACACAGAGCTCCTATATTTTCTTCTCAGCAGCACCCACAGGACTTCTAGTGTGTTAGTGGCATCACACAGAGCTCCTATATTTTCTTCCCAGAAGCACCCATAGGACTTCTAGTGTGTTAGTGGCATCACACAGAGCTCCTATACTTTCTTCTCAGCAGCACCCACAGGACTTCTAGTGTGTTAGTGGCATCACACAGAGCTCCTATATTTTCTTCCCAGAAGCACCCATAGGACTTCTAGTGTGTTAGTGGCATCACACAGAGCTCCTATATTTTCTTCTCAGCAGCACCCATTTTTTATACTATATACACTACCGACTACAATGGCTGGAAGACCGCCAAGGAGAGGCAGAGCGTGCCGAGGCAAGAACACAGGGCAGGCAGGCTCTTTTTCTAGAGACAACAGTGCTGGCCGTGGACGTGGTCATGCATCGTCATCAGCACGTGGCCATGGGACACGCTTGTCTTTGTTTTCGGCAGCTGGACATGTGGAGCCGCATCATGCTGAAGGCTTGGTAGAATGGATGACCAAGCCCTCCTCATCCTCCTCATCCTCTCTCACCCAGGCTCAGGGTACTGGCAGAGCACCTGCCAACGCGTACTCAATGGCATCATCAGCCACCCCTTCCCTAGACCCACCATGTCCTCCTGAGGAGTCCCCCGAACTCTTTGAGCACAGTGTTGGGTACATGCTCCAGGAGGATGCCCAACGATTCGAAGGCTCGGATGATGATACCCAGCTTGAGGAAGTCAGTAGTGTGCGCGCAGAGAGAGGGGGGATGCTGAAGGACAGCAATCTGGCAGTACTGTTCCACCAGCTGCAGCTTACTGCCAGGTTTGCTCTAGTGGTGAAGAGGGAGGGGATGATGAGGTCACTGACTCCACGTGGGTGCCTGAAGGGAGAGAGGAGGAGGAGGAGGAGGAGGAGGAGGAGGATGCGGCGTCACATGTCCAACGAGTCAGGATGCCCCCTGGAGGCCAGCTAGAGGCCAGCACAGCAACTGTGCCACACCGCAGAGCTCCGCCTGTGCAGGGCGCTGCCTCTGCACGTTATCAGAAAAGTTCTTTGGTGTGGGCCTTTTTTGAGACGAGTGCATCAGATCGCACCACTGCTATTTGCAATATTTGTCTCAAGCGTATCTCGCGTGGCCAAAACATCAGCCGCTTGGGCACCACAAGCATGAGCAGACATATGTCGACCTGCCATGCAGCTCATTGGCAAGCACACATAAAAGACCCACACCAAAGAACAAAGCGGACCTCTCCTTGCTCCTCATCAGCTGGGATCTCCATCCCCACTATATCTTCAGTCCTCTCTGAAAGCTGCTCTGAGAGGACTGAAGGTGTAGAATTAGGTGTGTCACAACCAAGTAGTTGCAGTACACCGACGTCCGATTGTAGCTGGCAAATTTCCCTGCCCCAGCTGCTGGACTGTCGAAAGAAGTATACTCCCAGCCATCCACATGCCCAGCGGTTGAATGCTAGCTTGGCTAAATTGCTAGCACTTCAACTGCTGCCTTTTCAGTTGGTAGACTCGGCCCCCTTCCTTGAGTTTGTTCAATGTGCTGTTCCTCAGTGGCAGGTTCCCAAACGCCACTTTTTCTCACGGAAGGCGATTCCGTCTCTCTTCCGGCATGTGGAAGGCAATGTCCATGCCTCGCTGGACAGGGCGGTCAGCGGTAAGGTGCATATTACCGCTGACTCATGGTCCAGCAAGCATGGACAGGGACGTTATCTTTCTTTCACGGCCCATTGGGTCACTCTATTGGCAGCTGGGAGGGATGCAGGACAAGGTGCAGTAGTGTTGGAGGTTGTTCCGCCACCACGCCTCCAAAATGCTACTACTGGTTGTGACACACCTCTCTCCTCCACCCCCTCCTCTTCTTCTTCCTCCAGTGCTCTGTCCTCGGAATCAGCGGTGCTCCGTAGGCGTACAAGGGGCTACGCGAGTACGCAGGCAAAAAGATGCCATGCCGTGCTTGCGCTGGTGTGTTTGGGGGACAGGAGCCACACTGAGCCAGAGGTTCTGGCAGCTCTGCAGGGGCAGGCCGAGAGGTGGTTGACGCCACGCCAGCTTAAGCCAGGAATGGTCGTTTCTGACAATGGCACCAACCTCCTCTCCGCCCTGCGACAGGGGCAGCTCACCCATGTGCCCTGTATGGCTCACGTCCTCAACCTGGTGGTGCAGCGGTTCTTGGGCAGGTTCCCAGGCTTACAGGATGTCCTGAGGCAGGCCAGGAAAGTCTGTGTGCATTTCCGCCGATCTGATAATGCCAGTGCTCGGCTGACTGAGCTGCAAAAGGAGCTGAACCTGCCCAAGAACCGCCTAATATGTGACATGCCCACCAGGTGGAACTCAACGTTGGCCATGCTGCAGCGACTGCACACGCAGCAGAGGGCCATCAATGAGTACCTTTGCGACTACGGCACCAGGACAGGGTCAGGGGAGCTTGGCTTTTTTTCCCCACGCCAGTGGAGCATGATCAGGGATGCATGCACTGTCCTCTCACCATTTGAGGAGGCCACGAGGATGGTGAGCAGTGACAGTGCATGCATCAGTGACACTGTACCTCTTGTCCACCTGTTGGAGCATACGCTGCGTGGGATAATGGACAGGGCACTTGAGGCAGAACAGAGGCAGGAAGAGGAGGACTTCCTTGCCTCTCAAGGCCCCCTTTATCCAGACAGTGTTCCTTCTGTCCCACCCATCACACAGCAAGAGGATGAGGAGGAGGAGGAGGAGGAGGATTGTGTGAGCATGGAGGTGGAGCCTGGCACTCAGCATCAGCAGCAGCAGTCTTTTAGGGATGATGTACAGTCCCAACAAACCAGTGGACTTGTACGTGGCTGGGAGGAGGTGGCTGGCGATCATGTCATCCTCAGTGACCCAGAAGACTCCGGACCGAATGCCTCAGCTAACCTACGCTGCATGGCCTCCCTGATCCTGCAAAGCCTGCGGAAGGATCCTCGTGTTCTTCGGATCAAGGAGAGGGACCATTACTGGCTGGCCACTCTCCTTGATCCACGGTACAAGGGTAAGGTTGCAGACCTTATCTTGCCGTCGCAGAGGGAGCAGAGGATGAGACATCTCAGGGAGGCCTTGCAGAAAGGTCTGTGCAACGCGTTCCCAGAAACTGGGAGGTTACAAACTCCTGGTCCTGGACGACGAGTTGCTGAGGCTTTGGTCAGTAGCAGAAGGAGCGGTGGGGAAGGTGGACGTCTGACCGATGCGTTCAAACAATTTTTTAGTCCGCAGCCCCAAGGTATGATCGGTTCCAGCAACCATCGCCAGCGTCTGATATACATGGTGCAGGAATACCTAGGGGCAAGGTCAGACTTGGACACCTTTCCCACCGAAAATCCTCTGGCTTACTGGGTCCTGAGGATGGATCACTGGCCAAAGCTTGCACAGTATGCAATTGAGCTACTGGCCTGTCCTGCATCCAGCGTTCTTTCCGAACGCACATTCAGTGCTGCTGGAGGATTTGTCACCGATCATAGGGTGCGCCTGTCCACCGACTCGGTTGATCGACTGACCTTCATAAAAATGAATCAGTCTTGGATCACCACCAGCTACCAGGCACCTGAAGCGGATATAACGGAATAATTTATACTGTCACATCCCTTCAAGACTGCCTATGCTGATGCTGAGTGACTGTCCTGTTATGTTCACTGACTATCCTCTTCCTCCTCCTCAATGATCCATGCCACCACACCAGTGCCTAAGGCACAATTTTTTTAAAAAATGCCCCTGTATAACAGGGGGGTGTACTTACAAGTGCCTAAGGCACAATTTTTCAGCCCCTGTTGGGGCGTGTAAAAACAATTTTTAGGCAATGCTTTGCAACAGGTGTCACTGCTGTGCTCCAAGTACAGTATCTGTGAGGGGTTGCAGTGTTGTGGCACCAGCACCAATGCCCAAGGCACAATTTTTCAGCCCCTGTTGGGGCGTGTAATTACAATTTTTTAGGCAATGCTTTGCAACAGGTCTCATTGCTGTGCTCAGAGTACAGTATCTGTGAGGGGTTGCAGTGCTGTGGCACCAGCACCAGTGCCTAAGGCACAATTTTTCAGCCCCTGTATAACAGGGGCGTGTAATTACAATTTTTTTAAAAAGATGCTTCGCAACAGGTGTGACTGCTGTGCTCTAAGTACAGTATCTGTGAGGGGTTGCAGTGTTGTGGCACCAGCACCAGTGCCTAAGGCACAATTTTTCACCCCCCGTTGGGGCGTGTAATTACAATTTTTAGGCAATGCTTTGCAACAGGTCTCATTGCTGTGCTAAGAGTACAGTATCTGTGAGGGGTTGCAGTGTTGTGGCACCAGCACCAATGCCTAAGGCCCAATTTTTCAGCCCCTGTATAACAGGGGCGTGTAATTAAATTTTTTTTAAAAGATGCTTCGCAACAGGTGTGACTGCTGTGCTCCAAGTACAGTATCTGTGAGGGGTTGCAGTGTTGTGGCACCAGCACCAGTGCCTAAGGCACAATTTTTCACCCCTCGTTGGGGCGTGTAATTACAATTTTTAGGCAATGCTTTGCAACAGGTCTCATTGCTGTGCTAAGAGTACAGTATCTGTGAGGGGTTGCAGTGTTGTGGCACCAGCACCAATGCCTAAGGCACAATTTTTCTGCCCCTGTTTAACAGGGGCGTTTAATTACAAATCTTGATCTAATAGTTCACAGCAGGGCCAATTCCTGCGCCCACCAAGAGTAACTATGAGGGCCTACAGTCTTGTGGCAACACCGTCCACCACCACCACCACCACCGCCAAAGGCCCAATTTTTCTGCCCTGTTCAACAGGTGCATGCAATGACAAATCTTGATCTAATAACTCACAGCAGGGCCCATTCCTGCACCCACCAAGAGTAACTGTGAGGGCTTACAGTCTTGTGGCAACACCGTCCACCACCACCACCACCGCCAAAGGCCCAATTTTTCTGCCCTGTTCAACAGGTGCATGCAATTCCAAATATTGATCTAATAACTCACAGCAGGGCCCATTCCTGCACACACCAAGAGTAACTGTGAGGGCTTACAGTCTTGTGGCAACACCGTCCACCACCACCACCACCACCACCACCGCCAAAGGCCCAATTTTCCTGCCCGGTTCAACAGGTGCATGCAAGTACAAATCTTGATCTATTAACTCACAGCAGGGCCCTTTCCTGTGCCCACCAGTCTTGTGGCTACACCAACATCTAATAGGGCAAATTTCTGCAGAGTATATACGGCAGGCCCCTACTTTCAAACATCCAACTTACAAACGACTCCTACTTGCAAACGGAAAGAGAAAACAGGAAGTGAGAGGAAATCTACCCCTAGGAAGGGAAATTCTATCCTGTTAGATTTAATTTGGGAAAAAGGTATCTCCTCTCTACTGATGCTTTATCACCAATCCTTGTTTCAATTAAAACCCCACTTTTCCAAAAACATTTGTCATTGGGACGGAAAGTGAGGTGACATGTTCTGAACAGATGTGCAAAGACAGCAAATGTTACAGGGGTGATAACCCCTCCCTATGTTCTCCAAAAAGCTTAAAAATAGATTTTTTGGGGATGGAGCTACACTTCATAATGTACCTGTTCAGATTCTACTTAAGAACAAACCTACAGTCCGTGTCTTGTTTGCACCACCTATATAGTGCTGTTCAGAGTATATAGGGTTGTAGGTATAGGGTTTTATTTTGGGTGCGGGGTCCCCCTTAATATCCATACAAGACCCAAAGGGGCTGGGGTGGGGGGGGGGGGGTGATGGGGTAGCCATGCCATTTTTCTCAAGGATTTTCAGCCATATGGAGGCCAGGACAAGACATGACATTAAAGCCGCAAGTGGTTTTAAATGGCTTCTTTTTTTCCTTTACAAATGTCATTTTGTGCAAGGACAGTTCTAAAGACAGGAAACACATGCCACTTCACAGGCATACTTTAGACACCCCCCAGGTACCATATTTAAAGGAAAATTTCACTTTTTTTTTTTTCACTTTATGCATCATTAAAATGACTGCTCCCGAAAAAACGTTAGTTTTTAAAAGTTCTTTTTGCATTGATATATGTCCCCTGGGGCAGGACCCGGGTCCCCAAACCTGTTTTATGACATTAACATGCATATTGGCCGTTGTAATTAGCAATTTTGATTTCGAACCTTCGCGTCCATTATAACGAATAGGGTTCGAAAATTTGCGCGAAATTTTCGGTCCGTTCGAAGGTTCTGGTGCGAACCGAACCCGGGGGTGTTCGGCTCATCCCTACTTAGCAGGTACGCCATTCAGTTGCAGCGCGGATTTATTTATCTTGACAGCAACAGCGTTTGCTCCCACGATACATAAAGCCATGACTCCAACGCTGTAGGATGCGATTTCACCACCACAGTTAAAATAAAAAGAGCATATATGCCGAAGCATGGGGGCAGCAGGGGCGGAGGAGCGATTTGCTCCTAATGCCGCGTACATACGGTCGAAATTCCGACGGAGGCTTGCCCGTGGAAAAGTCCGACCGTGTGTACACGGCATAACTTTTGCTGGAGGATGCCCCCATGCTTCGGCATATATAAATGGTGCATGTATGCCCATCATTAGAAGTGGGTGGATGAAGGGAGGTATTCTAATGGTGGGCATACCCACCGATCAATCTCTTTTTTTCGTTCAGCCAAGAGGCTGCATGAAAAAAAAAGATTACAATATATGTCCAGTATGTTGCTGGACTTTGAATGGTTATACCAGAATGATGCCTGTAGGTTTAGGTATCATCTTGGTATGATTCTTTTCAGCCAGTGTTTGGCTTTCATGTAAAAGCAATTCTAGTGGGTAATTAGCCTCTAGACTGCTTTTACAAGCAGTGGGAGGAAATGTCCCCCCTCCCGGATATAAACAGCGCCATTGGGAAATTGGGAAAGCGTTTTATCACACCGATCTTGGTGTGGTCAGATGCTTTGAGGGCAGAGGAAAGATCTAGGGTCTAATAGACCCCAATTTTTTCAAAAAAAGAGTACCTGTCACTGCCTATTGCTATCATAGGGGATATTTACATTCCCTGAGATAACAATAAAAATGATAACAAAAATGGAAGGAACAGTTTAAAAATAAAATAAAAACTATAAATATAAAAAAAAAAAAAGCACCCCTTCCCCCCTTCTCTTGCGCAAAGGCGAACACAAGCGTCGGTCTGGCGTCATATGTAAACAGCAATTGCACCATGAATGTGAGGTATCACCGCGAAGGTCGATCGAGGGCAGTAATTTTAGCAGTAGACCTCCTCCGTGAATCTAATGTGATAACCTGTAAAGGCTTTTAAAGGCTTTTAAAAATGTATGTAGTTTGTCGCCACTACGTGTTTGTGCGCAATTTTATAGCATGTTGTGTTTGGTATCCATGCACTCGGCCTAAGATCATATTTTTTATTTCATCAAAAATTTTTGCAATATAGTGTGTTTTAGGGCATTAAAATAAAAAAAGGTGAATTTTTTCCACAAAAAATGCGTTTGAAAAATCACTGCGCAAATACTGTGTGGAAAAAAAATGCAACACCCACCATTTTAATCTGTAGGGCCTTTGCTTTAACAATATATATAGTGTTTGGGGTTTCAACATAATTTTCTTGCAAAAAAAAAAATATGTTTTCATGTAAACAAAAAGTGTCAGAAAGGGCTTTGTGTTCAAGTGGTTAGAAGAGTGGGTGATGTGTGACATAAGCTTCTAAATGTTGTGCATAAAATGCCAGGACAGTTCAAACCCCCCCAAATGACCAAATTTTGGAAAGTAGACACCCCAAGCTATTTGCTGAGAGGCATGTTGAGCCCATTGAATATTTTATTTTTTTGTCCCAAGAGATTGAATAATGAAAAAATAATTTTTTTACAAAAAGTTGTCACTAAATGATATATTTCTCAAACATGTCATGGGCATCTGTGGAATTACACCCCAAAATACATTCTGTTGCTTCTCCTGAGTACGGGGATACTACATGTGTGGTACTTTTTGGGAGCCTAGCTGCGTACGGGACCCCAAAAACCAAGCACCGCCTTCAGGCTTTCTAAGGGTGTAATTTTTTTATTTCACTCCTCACTACCAATCACAGTTTCGGAGGCCATGGAATGCCCAAATGGCACAACCCCCCCCCCCCCCAAATGACCCCATTTTGGAAAGTAGACACCCCAAGCTATTTGCTGAGAGGTATGGTGAGTATTTTGCAGATCTCGCTTTTTGTCACAAAGTTTTGAAAATTGAAAAAAGAAAAAAAAACAATTTTTTTCATTTTTAAAAACAAATGAGAGCTGTAAAATACTCACCATGCCTCTCAACAAATAGCTTGGGTGTCTACTTTCCAAAATGGGGTCATTTTGTGCTATTTTGGCATTTTATGGCCTTCGAAACTGTGATAGGTAGTGAGGAGTAAAATCAAAAATTTGCACCCTTAGAAATCCTGAAGGCAGTGATTGGTTTTCGGGGTGCCGTACACGGCTAGGCTTCCAAAAAGTCCCACACATGTGGTATCCCCGTACTCAGGAGAAGCAGAAAAATTTATTTTGGGGTGCAATCCCACATATAACCATGGCATGTGTGAGCAATATATCATTTAGCGACAACTTTTTGTAAAACATTTTTTTTTTGTCTTTATTCAATCACTTGGGACAAAAAAAAAAAAAATATTCAATGGGCTCAACATGCCTCTCAGCAAATAGCTTGGGGTGTCTACTTTCCAAAATGGGGTCATTTAGGGGGGTTTTGTGCCATCTTGGCTTAGAAATTTTATGGCCTTCGAAAAAGTCCCACACATGTGGTATCCCCGTACTCAGGAGAAGCAGCAGAATGTATTTTGGGGTGTAATGCCACATATGCCCATGGCATGTGTGGGCAATATATCATTTAGTGACAACTTTGGGCAAAAAAAAAAAAAAAGTTTGGCCTTCAAATAGTTTGGGGTGTCTACTTTCCAAAATGGGGTCATTTGGGGGGTTTTTGCGCTATTTTGGCATTTTATGGCCTTCAAAACTGTGATAGGTAGTGAGGAGTGAAATCAAAAATTTGCACCCTTAGAAATCCTGAAGGCGGTGATTGGTTTTTCGGGGCCCCGTACGACCAGGAGTTTGTAACCTCCCAGTCTCTAGGAACGCGTTGCACAGACCTTTCTGCAAGGCCTCCCAGAGATGTCTCATCCTCTGCTCCCTCTGCGACAGCAAGATAAGGTCCGCAACCTTACCCTTGTACCATGGATCAAGGAGAGTGGCCAGCCAGTAATGGTCCCTCTATTGATCCGAAGAATACGAGGATCCTTACGCAGGCTTTGCAGGATCAGGGAGGCCATACAACGTAGGTTAGCTGAGGCATTCGGTCCGGAGTCTTCTGGGTCACTGAGGATGACATGATCGCCAGCCACCTCCTCCCAGCCGCGTACAAGTCCACTGGTTTCTTGGGATTGTAAATCATTCCTAAAAAACTGCTGCTGCTGATGCTGAGTGCCAGGCTCCACCTCCATGCTGACACAATCCTCCTCCTCCTCCTCCTAATCCTCTTCCTGTGTGATGGGTGGGAGAGAAGGAACACTGTCTGGATAAAGGGGGCTTGAGAGGCAAGGAAGTCCTCCTCTTCCTGCCTCTGTTCTGCCTCAAGTGCCCTGTCAATTATTCCACTCAGCGTATGCTCCAACAGGTGGACAAGAGGTACAGTGTCACTGATGCATGCACTGTCACTGCTCACCATCCTCGTGGCCTCCTTAAATAGTGACAGGACAGTGCATGCATCCCTGATCATGCTCCACTGGCGTGGGGAAAAAAATCCAAGCTCCCCTGACCCTGTCCTTTTGCCGTAGTCACACAGGTACTCATTGATGGCCCTCTGCTGCGTGTGCAGTATGGCCAACGTTGAGTTCCACCTGGTGGGCATGTCACATATAAGGCGGGTTCTTGGGCAGGTTCAACTACTTTTGCAGCACAGCCAGCCGAGCACTGGCATTATATGATTGGCGGAAATGCACACAGACTTTCCTGGCCTGCCTCAGGACATCCTGTAAGCCTGGGTACCTGCCCAAGAACCGCTGCACCACCAGGTTAAGGACGTGAGCCATACAGGGCACATGGGTCAGCTGTCCCTGTCGCAGGGCAGAGAGGAGGTTGGTGCCATTGTCACAAACCACCATTCCTGGCTTAAGCTGGCGTGGCGTCAACCACCTCTCGGCCTGCCCCTGCAGAGCTGACAGAACCTCTACCCCAGTGTGGCTCCTGTCCCCCAAACACACCAGCGCAAGCACGGCATTGCATCTTTTTGCCTGCGTACTTGCGTAGCCCCTTGGACGCCTACGGAGCACCAATGCTTCCGAGGACAGAGCACTCGAAGAGGCTATGGAGGAAGAAAAAGAGGAGGGGGTGGAGGAGAAAGGTGTGTCACAACCAGTAGTAGCATTTTGGAGGCGTGGTGGCGGAACAACCTCCAACACTACTGCACCTTGTCCTTCCCAGCTGCCAAAAGAGTGACCCAAATGGGCCGTGAAAGACAGGTAACGTCCCTGTCCATGCCTGCTGGACCATGAGTCAGCGGTAATATGCACCTTACCGCTGACCGTCCTGTCCAGCGAGGCATGGACATTGCCTTCCACATGCCGGTAGAGAGCCGGAATCTCCTACCGTGAGAAAAAGTGGCGTTTGGGAACCTGCCACTGAGGAACCGCACATTGAACAAAGTCACGGAAGGGGGCCGAGTCTACCAACTGAAAAGGCAGCAGTTGAAGTGCTAGCAATTTAGCCAAGCTAGCATGTGGATGGCTGGGAGTAAACTTCTTTCGACGGTCCAGCAGCTGGGGCAGGGAAATTTGCCTGGTACAATCGGACGTCGGTGTACGGCTAGCAGAGTGCCTGCAAGTACTTGGCTGTGACACACCTAATTCTACACCTTCATTCCTCTCAGTGCAGCTTTCAGAGAGGGGTTGGAGATCCCAGCTGTCGAGGAGCAAGGAGAGATCCGCTTTGTTCTTTGGTGTGGGTCTTTAATGTGCGCTTGCCAACGAGCTGCATGGCAGGTCGACATATGTCTGGTCATGCTTGTGGTGCCCAAGCGGCTGATGTTTTGGCCACGCAAGATACGCTTGAGACATATGTTGCAAATATCAGTGGTGCGATCTGATGCACTCGTCTCAAAAAAGGCCCACACTAAAGAACCTTTGTAATAACGTGCAGAGGCAGCGCCCTGCACAGGCGGAGCTCTGCGGTGTGCTGGCCTCAAGCTGGCCCCCGGAGGGCATCCTGCCTCGTTGGAGATGTGCCACCTCCTCCTCTCTCCGTTCAGGCACCCACATGGAGTCAGTGACCTTATCATCCCCTCCCTCTTCACCACTGGAGCAAACCTGGCAGTAAGCTGCAGCTGGTGGAACATGACTGCCAGATTGCTGTCCTTGAGCATCCCCTCTTTCTGCACTCACGCTACTGCCTTCCTCTAGCTGGATATCATTATCTGAGCCTTCAAAACGCTGGGCATCCTTGTGGAGCATGTACCCAACACTGTGCTCAAACAGTTCGGGGGACTCCTCAGGAGGACATGGTGGGTCTAGGGAAGGGGTGCCTGATGATGACATTGAGTACGCGTTGGCAGCTGCTTTGCCAGTACCCTGAGCCTGGGTGAGATGAGGAGGATGAGGAGGGCTTGGTCATCCACTGTACCAAGCCTTTGGCATGATGGGGCTCAACATGTCCAGCTGCCGAAAAGAAGGACAATCGTGTCCCATGGCCAGGTGCTGATGACGATGCACCACGTCCACGACCAGCACTGTTGTCTCTAGACACAGAACCTGCTTGCCCTGTTTTCTTGGCTCGGGACTGTCTGTCTTCCAGACATTGTAATGGGTAGTGTATATTGTGCTGGAGTCACATAGCACACACACTAACTCCTGCAGATGGCTGTCTTAGATGACAACAGGGCAGAAGGGCAGATACAGGGTGAGGTGGTTTAGTGTGCTGTGCTATACTCACACAGCACACATACACTAACTCCTGCAGATGGCTGTCTTAGATGACAACAGGGCAGAAGGGCAGATACAGGGTAAGGTGGTTTAGTGTGCTGTGCTATAGTCACACAGCACACACACACTAACTCCTGCAGATGGCTGGCAGGCTGCCTTAGATGACAACAGGGCAGAAGGGCAGATACAGGGTAAGGTGGTTTAGTGTGCTGTGCTATACTCACACAGCACACACACACTAACTCCTGCAGATGGCTGCCTTAGATGACAACAGGGCAGAAGGGCAGATACAGGGTAAGGTGGTTTAGTGTGCTGTGCTATAGTCACACAGCACACACACACTAACTCCTGCAGATGGCTGGCTGGCAGGCTGCCTTAGATGACAACAGGGCAGAAGGGCAGATACAGGGTAAGGTGGTTTAGTGTGCTGTGCTATAGTCACACAGCACACACACGCTAACTCCTGCAGATGGCTGGTTGGCTGCCTTAGATGACAACAGGGCAGAAGGGCAGATACAGGGTAAGGTGGTTTAGTGTGCTGTGCTATACTCACACAGCACACACACACACTAACTCCTGCAGATGGCTGCCTTAGATGACAACAGGGCAGAAGGGCAAATACAGGGTAAGGTGGTTTAGTGTGCTGTGCTATAGTCACACAGCACACACACGCTAACTCCTGCAGATGGCTGGCTGGCTGGCTGCCTTAGATGACAACAGGGCAGGGCAGATACAGGGTGAGGTGGTTTAGTGTGCTGTGCTCTACTCACACAGCACACACACACTAACTACTGCAGATGGCTGCCTTAGATGACAACAGGCCAGAAGGGTAAAGGTGGTCTAATGTGCTACTGCAGTGCTATACTAACACAGCACGCACACACACTAACCACTCCTGTAGATGGCTGGATTGGTAGAGATTGCGAACAGCACTGAGAAGAATAAACTACCCTGCCTATTTTTCCTCTTTGAAAAAAATATATAAAAAATATATATGTGTTGACTGCGCGCTACCCCTTATATTATGTGTTTTTAAAGTGCTTCAAGCAAAATATGCATTTAAATATACCGCAGTAAATTTATAAGTTTGTATACATTAGTGATAATAGAAGTAATAATAATAATTAATAAAAATCAATATTTTCTTCTGCTGTTCACCCGTGACTTCCAATATTAATTATTGCGTGCCAAAAAAAACAAAATAATTTAGGCAAAACAAACCAAACAAAACCAAAAACAATAAATGTCCGTAGTAATTTCTGCTGGTGCTGAGAAAGCAGTCTTCAGCATAAAAGTGTTTCAATCCTCCTAATTCTTGTGTCCGTGCTTCCTTTATCCACCTCTATAGTGACGACACCACCACCACCATAAGAATTGGCCACTCACCAGATGTTAATATAATGAATACCTTTGGTTCATTAGTAGGGGTAACCACTCCACTCCTCTCAGGTCTATGCTGTTTCCAATATACAGATTTACCAATGTCCAACCTCATAAAAAATGAACAACGATCATTGCGCAGTATGTCTGTGCTTTTATTTATAAAAAGGTAAAAACAAATGGGGTTCACTTACATTTTTAAGTGCCTATCAGTTGGCACCAAACTTATCTAGCCACTCGAATGAGTACAGATGGCTGAGGGTATTGCCTGTCAGTCCTATGTCAGCATGCGTCCCAAGCCTCCTTTTGTTTAACCGGAAGTGACGTAGTCCGTGTTTTAGCAGCCTCTATGCATTTCGCAAACACTCTTGCGTCCTTAGGAAGCTGGAGCTTGGGATGCACGCTGACATAGGAGAGACAGTAGAGACTGATAGGCACTTAAAAATGTGAGTGAACCCATTTGTTTTTACCTTTTTATAAATAAAAGCACAGACATACTGCGCAATGATCGTTGTTCATTTTTTATGAGGTTGGACATTGGTAAATCTGTGTATTGGAAACAGCATAGACCTGCGAGGAGTGGAGTGGTTATCCCTACTAATGAACCAAAGGCATTCATTATATTAACATCTGGTGAGTGGCCAATTCTTATGGTGGTGGTGGTGTCGTCACTATAGTGGTGGATAAAGGAAGCACGGACTCAAGAATTAGGAGGATTGAAACACTTTTATGCTGAAGACTGCTTTCTCAGCACCAGCAAAAATTACTACGGACATTTATTGTTTTTGGTTTTGTTTGGTTTGTTTTGCCTAAATTAATTAGTTTTTTTTGGCACGCAATAATTATTATTGGAAGTCACAGGTGAACAGCAAAAGAAAATATTGATTTTTATTAATTATTATTAATACTTCTATTATCACTAATGTATACAAACTTATAAATTTACTGTGGTATATTTAAATGCATATTTTGCTTGAAGCACTTTAAAAACGCATAATATAAGGGGTAGCGCAGTCAACACATATATATTTTTTATATATTTTTTTCATACTTTTTTACAGGTTTTAATTTTAGTAGAACCTTATTTGACTGCAGCAAACCACATAAATTCACACACCTTCACAAATTTGGATGGTTTGATTATAATATTATTTTAATTTGCGCCGGTAGACACTTATTTTAGAATTTACACATATTTTTCCTCTTTCCCTACACTAATCCCCAGAATCCACAAGCAGATAATGCAGATGAATCACAAGCAGATAATGCAGATGAATCACAAGCAGATAATGCAGATGAATCACAAGCAGATAATGCACAAGCAGACACTGTACAGTACAGTACAGTCTGTCACTGTTCCTAACACCAGAACACACTACATGAGGCCACCGGCGGGGCAGCCTTATATAGTGTGGGGCATGTACTAAACCCCCTGAGCTATAATTGGCCACAGGCATCCTGCCTGTGGCCAATTATTGCTCTCCTCGCCGCTGGCTCTATGATTGGCCAAGCATGCGGGGTCACAGTGCATGCTTGGCCAATTATCAGCTAAAAATGCACTGCGACTGGCGCAGTGCATTGTGGACAGTTCGCATCACACGAATTCGATGCAAACGGTCCTGAGTGTTCTGTTTTCGACGAGCGGTCGAACGGCCGATGTTCGATTTGAACATGGGTTCAAATCTAACACCGGGCCCATCCCTACTGCTGGTGTTGGTCCACTGTGCTTCATTAAGTCCAGGGTCAGCGCAGCGTCTGCCAGGAGATTTTGGAGCACTTCATGCTTTCTTCCGTAGGCAAGCTCTATGGGCATTTTCCAGCAGGACTTGGCACCTGCCCACACTGCCAAAAGCACCAAAACCTGGTTCAATAACCATGGGATTACTGTGCTTGATTGGCCAGCAAACTCGTCTGACATGAACCCCATAGAGAATCTATGGAGCATTGCCAAGAGAAAGATTAGAGACATGAGACCGAACAATGCAGAAGAGCTGAAGGCTGCTATTGAAGCATCCTGGTCTTCCATAACACCTCAGCAGTGCCACAGGCTGATAGCGTTCATGCCATGCCGTATTGAGGCAGTAATTGCTGCAAAAGAGCCCAAACCAAGTACTGAGTACATATGCATGCTTATACTTTTCAGATGTCCAATATTGTTCTATGTACAATCCTTGTTTTATTGATTGCATGTAATATTCAAATTTTCTGAGATTGTGAATTTGGGGTTTTCATGAGCTGTAAGCCATAATCATCACAATTATGACAAATCACGGCTTGAACTATCTTGCTTTGCATGTAATGAGTCTATCTCATATATTAGTTTGACCTTTTAAGTTGCATTAGTGAAATAAATTAACTTTTGCACGATATTCTAATTTTTTGAGTATCACCTGTTTACACCTAAATCTGTTCCACTGGTCCAGCTGAAGAGAGACAACCAGCTTCTATTTTGAACAACAATAACTTGAGTACAGAGCCTTTCTCCCCTGTTCTTTTAATGCTGAATCGCAGAAAAATATAAAAATGCAATTTAATACAGTTATGCCTTAATTAAAAAATAATTACATGTTTAAATATAACTACCAACAGATCCAAGCCTGCATGATTATGGAATTGTTTTAAAAAAAAATTAAGAGCACCTGGTACATATAATCAAGTAGCTTGAAGTAGATTTGTTAAGATTTTTTAGACTTCATTGACATGGCCATAAAAATGTGTGTTATTAGACATATGTTTTCTAGGTGAAAAGTTCCTTCATAATGATCAGTAAAATGCTTGTTTCTAAAAGTGTTTACACGTGTAAAGTTGAATAAAGACGCATATGCGTGGATAATTATTTATTTCCCCCCTTTTTTTAGACTTAATTTACATACTTACAAATGTGTGTACATGTGTTTACATGCATAAGCGCGTAAAGAGCATGTTCTTAAATGCAGGATTCTGTATTGCGGATCTGAAAGAAGCTCATGTTTATTCACTTGTGTGAATGGTTCCATTGAAAACAACGCAACTGTGTTCAAAACAATTGTATATGAGTTTTTTTTATGGCTGTGTGAATAAAGCCTTAAATAAAATACTTCCAACATATTTCAGAGCTTTTTCAGAGCTTAACTGTGTGGAATGTAATTTAATTCAGAAGGGATTCATTAAAGCCTGTTTGAGGCTGAGAAATGTTTGCATAATAATGTGGAAAATAAAGTGTTCTGTGGCAGTGTGCATTAGAAACTGCAACAAGTCAAATAAAGCCAACATTATTTCCTGGCTGAAGGACATACTCTCACCGGCCACTTTATTATGTACACCTGTTAGATTGCTTGGTAACACAAATTGCCAATCACATGGCAGCAACTCAATGCATTTAGGCATCTAGACATAGTGAAGACAATTTGCTAAAGTTCAAACCGAGCATCAGAATGAGGAAGAAAGGGGATTTAAGTGACTGAATGTGGCATGGTTGTGGGTGCCAGACAGTCTGGTCTGAGTATTTTAAAAACTGCTGATCTGCTGGGATTTTCACGCACAGCTATCTCTTGGGTTTACAGAGAATTATCAGAAAAAGAGAAAATATCCAGTGAGTGGAAATTGTGTGGAGGAAAATGTCTTGTGGATGTCAGGAGAGAATGGTCAGACTGGTTTGAGGTGATAGAAAGGCAACAGTAACTCGAATAACCAATCATTACAACCAAGGCATGCAGAATTCCATCTCTGAACGCACAACAGACTGAACCTTGAAGCAGATGGGCTACAGCAGCAGAATACTAGGGTTGTCCTGATATCGATACTAGTATCGGTACCGATACCAAGCATTGGTGCGAGTATTTGTACTCGCGCAAATGCTCCCAATGCCTGATCCAATACCTGGGAGATGCAGTGCTTCAGATTAGGCAACCCGGCGCAACCGAAAGTCAGCAGGCGGAATGGAAGTGATGACATCCCAACACCCATCTTGCTACACCCTGCATTCGGCAGTATGCCAACAGCGGACATCTTGTTACACTCAGCCCATATAGTTTGGGTAGGATGTAACAAGATGGCCGCTGCTGCTTTTATGCGACCGAGTACAAGGACTAGCAATATGGGCGTCACAGGTAGCCTTTCCTCTCATGGCATTTCAGTGCCTGCCCATTAGTGCCAATAAATGCCACCTATCAGTGCCCATAAGCGCCGCCTATCAGTGCCAGCCATCGGTGCCATCTACCAGTGCCTGCCACCTGTCAGTGCCATCTATCAGTGCCAGACATATGTCAGTGCCAGCCATCATTGCCATCTATCTATCAGTGCCAGCCATCATTGCCATCTATCTATCAGTGCCAGCCATCAGTCAGTGCCAGCCATCATTGCCATCTATCTATCAGTACCAGCCATCGTTGCCTTCTATCAGTGACAGCCATCTGTCAGTGCCAGCCATCAGTCCCAGCCATCAGTGCCAGCCATAATTCAGTGCCCATTAGCCAGTGCCATCCATCAGTGCCAGCCACCTGTCAGTGCCAGCCATCGGTGCCCATCAAGCAGTGCCCATCAGTGCCAGCCATCAGTGCCAGCCATCAGTCAGTGCTGCTGAATATGAATGCCACCTAATCCTATCAGTGCTCATCAGTGCTGCTTAACCACTTCATTACCGCCCATAGACATTTGACGCCCACAAGGTGGATCTACCATCCTGGGTGGGCGTCATATGACATCCTCGCATTCCCGGCCGCCTGGGGGGCGCGCGCGTGCGCCCGCGGCATCGCTCGCGACACGATGTCCGCCGGGCACCCGCGATTGCCCGTTAAAACAACGGGACCGTGGAGCTGTGTGTGTAAACACACAGCTCCACGTCCTGTGAGTGCAGAGGAGACCGATCATGTGATCCCAGTACGGAGGAACACATGATCGGTCTCCTCCCCTTGAGTCCCCTCCCCCCACAGTTAGAATCACTTCTATTAGGGAACATATTAACCCCTCCAGCGCCCCCTAGAGTTAACCCCTTCCCTGCCAGTCACATTTACACAGTAATCATTGCAATTTTATAGCAACGATCGCTGTGTAAATGTGAATGGTCCCAAAAATGTGTCAAAAGTGTCCGAAGTGTCCGCCGCAATGTCGCAGTCACGAAAAAAAAAATCGCAGATCGCCGCCATTACTAGTAAAAAAATAAAAAATAAAAATTAAATAAATCTATCCCCTATTTTGTAGACGCTATAACTTTTGCGCAAACCGATCAATATACGCCTATTGCAATTTTTTTTTTTACCAAAAATATGTAGAAGAATACGTATCGGCCTAAACTGAGGAAAAAAAATTTTTTTTTTTTTAAAAAATTGGATATTTATTATAGCAAAAAGTAAAAAATATTGTGTTTTTTTTTCAAAATTGTCGCTCTTCTTTTGTTTATAGCGCAAAAAAATAAAAACCGCAGAGGTGATCAAATACCACCAAAAGAAAGCTCTATTTGTGGGAAAAAAAAGGACGTCAATTTTGTTTGGGTGTAACATCGCACGACCGCGCAATTGTTAGTTAAAGCGACGCAGTGCCAAATCGCAAAAAGTGCTCTGGTAAGGAAGGGTGTTAAAAGCCCTGTATTGAAGCGGTTAATCAATGCCACCTAATCTATATTGTGTTTTGAAAACCGTCACATGACATTAAAAAAAAGTATCGGTAATCGGAATCGGCGAGTACTTGACAAAAAAAAAAAGTGGTATCGGGACCATTCTACAGAAGACCACACCGGGTGCCACTCCTTTCAGCTGAGAACAAGAAAATGAGGCTACAATTTGCACAGGTTCACCAAAATTGAACAATAGAACATTGGAAAAACTTTGTCTGGCCTAATGAGTCTCGATTTCAGCTGTAATATTCAGATGGTAGAGTCAGAATTTGGTATAAACAACATGAAAGCATGGATCCATCCTTATGTCAATGGTTCAATACAGATAATTAAAAGGTCTGGAGCTGCCAGTGACACACATCCATCCCCACATTATATGACAAAAATACTGAATTTTGCTCTGGGACTTTGAGTAAGGTGAACACATGAGGCCAGTAGAATTATGTAGAAAAAGCATAGTATAAAAGTTTATTGAAGATTAATAGAGTCGTCGTCAAATCTATAATAACATAATACATAAAGGTGAAAGCCAACCAAATTGGATAGATGCATAATAAATAAATGCTTAAAAAATAGTTCACAGTAATTGATACATGATGGTAAAAAGCATCTTAGAGACTCTACGCATTTTGCGAGCTTCTGCTCACTTCTTTAGGAGTAGATGCGTATACAATGTATTTATGAGATAAAACATCAGAAAGAAATATACATTGCGATGGTGAGTATAGTCTAACAAATGATAGGGGGCCATGGTAAGGGGACCCAATAATTACAGGTCGACTAGGCCAAGTTGCCAAAGGCTGGTTTTCCAGAAGGTGGCGGCGAGGCACGTCTAGCCTGGGAGCTAAAAAGGGTGGAGCCAACCAAGACCCTCCGGGGAACGAATGGGGGATAAGCATACCATAAATAATGAAAGTGTATCCATCTGTGTCCCTCAATGTGCATGTTTGTAAGTCGCAACTGTAACACAAGTGTATATATATATATATATATATATATATATATATATATATAGGGGCTCTAGTAAATAATAAACGTGACATACTGAAAATGTAGAGAGATCTGGTCCAGCAGTGAAATGAGCATGGAGACAAGAGGGAGATGGTTAAAAGTACAACTACCAAAGTGCTGAAAATACAGATATCTGTGAAGACACCCTAATGAGAAAAAATGTGAGTGGTAGAAAAAGGAAATAGAAGGAAAACAACCAAAAGGTGAACTGTGCAGTGTAAGAGGGTAATAAAAATTAACAGGTTTACACAAGTGAAGTGCTTCCAATATAAGTGTGTCCACCGTAGAATGGGGAGCCATGGAAAAAAGGAAATCCCCATAAAAGTGAGCCTCCCATTTGTACCCCTCAGCGGGCATGACTGGCCCCACCCCTAACGCCATGTGGAGATGGCTATAGAGGACATGCAGACACCGACTGGCGTCCGCCGCCTGATGGGGGATGTGCAGCTGCAATCATCCCCCAGCCACCTAAAGATGACGTAGAGCACCCAAACATTAGACGCAGTGGGAACATGGATGTCACGACAAAGGATGCACAACCATGGTGCTGATGCATATGTGGCCCCACCCGCTAGCAGAAAGGCAGGGACAGCGAGGGAGGCAAACCTCACACAACACAACAGTGGGAAACAGCTAAGGCATGGACCTGTGGCAAAATGGTTGTTAAGTATGTAAACTATAGAAAAAAATGATTAATAATATATAAATAATATAAAGAATCAGACCAAGTGTAGCAAAAGACCAAAGTGGGCATAAAGGTGTCTTCCACCTGGATTCAATACAGAAAATTAACAAAAATACAGAATTTTGCCGTGGGACTTTGAGTAAGGTGAACACATGAGGCCAGTAGAAGTATGTGGAATAAATATAGTATCAAAGTTTATTAAAGACTTATACAGCTGTTATCATACTTGAAAAAGTATTCACATCCCTTGAAATGTTCCATATTTTGTCATGTTACAACCAAAAATGTAAATGTTTTTATTGGGATTATATGTGATAGACCAACACAAAGTGGTACATAATTGTGAAGTGGAAGGACAATGATGAATGGTTTTCAATTTTACAAATAAATATGTTAAAAAGTGTGGCGTGCATTTGTATTTAGCCCCCTTTACTCTGATACCCCTAACTAAAATCTAGTGGAACCAATTGCCTTCAAAAGTCACCTAATTAGTAAATAGAGTCCATCGGTGTAATTTAGGCTCAGTATAAATACAGTTGTTCTGTGAAGCCCTCAGAGGTTTGATAGAGAACCTTAGTGAACAAACAGCATCATGAAGGCCAATGAACACACCAGACAGCTCAGGGATAAAGTTGTGGAGAAGTTTAAGCAGGGTTAGGTTATAAAACAATATACCAAGCTTTGAACATCTCATGGAGCACTGTTAAATCTATCAAGCCAAATATGGAAAGAGTATGGCACAACTGCAAACCTACCAAGACAATACAGATATCTGTAAAAACACACTAATGAGAAACAGATAGAGGTAAAAATGTGAGTGTTAGAAAAAGGAAATAGAAGGAAAACAACCAAAACGTGAACTGTGTACTGGACACAAATAGGTGGTGCTGAGATATTAAAAATAAGTGTAAGATAAACTTGCATAGTATATATTCATGTATCACAAAAACTGACATAAAACCACTAAATAACTTGAATGAACACACAAAAAATCTAACACTCTCTCATACAAAAATGATAAGTGACAATAAATAATATATAGGTGCTAGTGATACATTAAATGATGCACGTGATAAGTCATAAACTTAGTCCAATATACAGGAAGTGAGAGGAAATCCACCCCTAGGAAGGGAAATTCACTCCTGTAAGAGTTAATATGGGAAAAAGGTGTCTCCACGAATGCTTTATCACCAGTCCATGCTTCCCTAAAAAAACAAAATTTTCAAAATCCAATTTTCATTGGGACAGAGGGTGAGGTGAAATCTTCTGAACAGGGGCACAGACAGCAAAACAAATGTTACAGGGGTGATAACCCTTCCCAATGTTCTCCAAAAAGCTTAAAAATAGATTTTTTGGCTGGAGCTACACTTAAAAAATGTACCTGTTCCGACTTACAAACAGATTCAACTTAAGAACAAACCTACAATCCCTATCTTGTTTGTAACCCGGGGACCCCCTGTAAATAAGCAAATGCTGAGTGATCAAATGTGCAGGAACACACAACCAAATGTGACTAGTGTCTCTTCCGTTAGTCATTCCCCTCCCCCTTCAGTTAGAAACACGTAGCAGGGAACACAGTTAACCCCTTGATTACCCCCTAGTGTTAACTCCTTCCCTGCCAGTGACATTTCTACAATAATCAGTATTTATAGCACTGATCGCTGTATAAGTGCCAATGGTCCCAAAAAAAAAAACAAAAAAAAAATTCAAAAATGTCCGATGTGTCCACCATAATGTCACAGTCCCAATAAAAAATTGCAGATCGCCGCCATTACTAGTAAAAAAATAATAATAAAAATGCCAGAAGTCTATCCCCTATATTGTAGATGCTATAACTTTTGTGCAGACCAATCAATATACGCTTATTGTGATTTTTTTTTACCAAAAATATGTAAAAGAATACATATCGGTCTAAACTGGGTAAAAATATGCTTTTTGAAAAATGAAATGGGGGTATTTATTATAGCAAAAATTATAAAATATTGCATTTTTTTTCGAAATTGTCGCTCTTTTTTTTGTTTAACAACAACTATAATAGCCAAGAATAAAGAAAAAAAGGAAAAACAAATAGGGGGAGAGATGGGAGCTGAGATAATGCCCCCCATGTAGCACAAGGGGACCCAGACATGGTTTAGATCAGACTGAATGGAAGCTAAGACTTGTTCCACAAGCAAGATATAGGTTGTTGGGGAAGTGGGGGATTAGAGAAGTGCCCAAAGAAATATGTAGAAGAAATCAAGGGTTGGAAGTCAATTAAGGAAAGTTTTAAAATCAGCATAATCATTATATGCTTGCCAGAAAGTCCAGGTAGTGAGAATTTTTTCAGGGTTCACACTGCCTTTTTCTACTAAAGTCTCCATTGCTATTATCTCGTTGGGAACCCAGGGCCATTCCAAGAGTGAAGGTGGAGAAGCCGATTTCCAGTGATGGGAAATTACAACTCTGGCCGCCAATAGGCAGTGCTGAAGGTTATCTGTCTTAATTTTGGAGATGGGACCAGGAATCATTGGTAAAAGAGCAATTTCAGGGTCAGCTTGGATATCTGAACTACACATAGATCTATAAGCAGGAAATGTTTTCTCCCAAAACTGGGTAAGCTTGTGGCAGCTCCACCAGATAGGAAGGTATTGGATAGTTGCCAACTTCCTCAGAGCAACGCCAGCAAATGCTCAAAGTAGAGGGACAGTACAGTATATCTGGGTTCCTATACCATAAAGGCAATTTCTTATAGATTTGTTCCTGATAAAAGAAAGACATAAAGAGCTTATGGGTAAAAAGAAAACACTTCTTCCAATTGTCAACAAAGTACAAGGAGCCCAAATAATTGTCCTACTTTGTGACAAATGGCGGATCCATCCTGGGGGTCCCCTCTCTAAACATGCCATAAAGTATCAAAACTGTGTGGGTTGGAGCGCTATCCTGTAATGGATAATGCATACATGTAATATACGCAGCAAGGTCTGTTCGGCATTTACTTATAAAAGTATTCAATTGTACTTTGATATGCCAGTGACTCTGCATGCCAATTTATTGGGAGAGTGGCAGGTCCTGGTGAGTGATTGTGTCGGGGTAGACTCTACACACTTCAGGCCAGTCCGCATGAGACAAACCTGCAACCGTGGTCACGTGAACTTCCGAACCAAATAGTGAGGTTGTCAACAATGGGGGTCGGTGGTCACGGTCTGTGAGATAAACCTCACGTCATTGTGGTTCCGTCTCATACAGTGAGAGGGGGTAGTGTTAAGAAAGGGAGGTGAAAGAGGGGGAAGAAGGTACCCAGAGAAGGGCCTCCAGGTCAAGTGGGGATGAATCTTGTTGGAGTTGTACTACCCATTTGTATGTCCATTTTTAATGTGTTAACACAGCCAAACCAGGAAATCTTTTGAGAGCACGTTGAACTATCAATGACATCCCAAAAATTTAACTGGTACAGAGCTGAGAGATTAGCAGAAATATGGGTACCTAAATAGGTTATATAGTCTAAATTAATTTAAGTTTGAAACGAAAATCCTGTCGAAGTTAAGCTTGTAGCGATGGAGGGACAGTAATGTTTAAAATTTCAGACTTGGAAGCATTTACTTTAAAGTCTATAGATGCGGTTGCCTTTCTTTGAGCTATTCGGTAGACTAATGAAGGGTTAAGTAATAAAAAGCAAAAGATTGTCGGCAAAAAAGGGCCAATTTATGTGTATTAGAACCCACCTGGATGCCTCTAATAGAGTCATTAACGTTCAGGGCTTCGGCCAAGTGCTCCATGACTAAGACAAGTAAAGCAGAGGACATCCCTGGTGGGTCCCATTGCATATAGGGAGAGGTTCTGACAGTATCCTGTTTGTTTTAATTCTGGCAGAGGGACTGTGATAGAGGGCCATCAACTTATCAGTAAAAGAATCACCAAGATCAACCTGGTGCAGGGAAGCTTCTGGTAAGTGCCAACTGACTCTATCAAAAGCTTTCTCTGCATCTACTGGAGACACAGAGGAAGGTGCTGAGAATGTATGTACAGTGATGAACCGAACACCCCCGCCCCCCCCCCCCCCCTCCCCGGTTCGGTTTGCACCAGAATTTGCGAACAGGATACAAATTTGTACGATCACGCGAACACCGTTAAAACCTATGGGACATGAACATGAAAAATCAAAAGTACTAATTTTAAAGGCTTATATACAAATTATTGCCATAAAAATTGTTTGGCTACCCGGGTCCTACCCCAGGGGACATGTATCAATCCAAAAAAAAGTTTTAAAAACTGACGTTTTTTCAGGAGCAGTGATTTAAAAAAATGCTTAAAGTGAAACAATAAAAATTAAAATATTCCTTTAAATATTGTGCCTGGGTGGTGTCCTTAGTATGCCTGTATAGTAGCACATCTTTGCTGTTTTAGAACAGTACCACAGCAAAATGACATTTCTAAAGGAAAAAAAATAATTTTAAACTACTAGCAGCTGTAATGAATTGTTGGATCCCAGCATATAGATAAAAATCATTGAAAAAAATGGAATAGGTCCCCCCCATTCCATTACCAGGCCATTTTTGTCTGTTATGGATATTAAGGGGAACCCCGAACCAAAATGGAAAAAAAAATGCGGGGGATCTTCACGTCTGGTATGGATTTTAAGGGGAACCCTGCAGCAAAAATTTAAAAAAAATGAAGGGATCCCCCAAAATCCATGCCAGACCTTTATCTGAGCGCACAACTTGGCAGGCTGCAGGAAAAGGGGGGGAGAGCGCCCCCTCCTCCTGAACCATACCAGGCCACTTGCCCTCAACATGGATAGCTGAGGCCCCACCCACATAGAAGAGGGCGGGGCCACCCAGTGATGTAATCATTTAACCCTCCCCTTCTGACGTCATTTAACATCAGAAGGGGGCGGGGTCACCCATATACATAACCGGTTGGCCCTGCCGTCAGCTATATTACAGCTGCCATTGCAGAAAGCCTGCAGTCAGCGGGAGTCTCCCATGGAGGCAGATTTTTTTACGTTTTTTTTTCTTGGGTCGTCGGACGCTGTGATCGAAGATGAATAGACATCACGGGACAGTCTTTTTTTTATTTTTCAAAGATTTTTATTAGAACAAAATATAAAGTACAACAAGAAGTAGTCATAGTTGGTGAATAAACATTATTCACGGTGCATACAAAATTTAACCATTACAGAACAACAGAAAAAGGTGGGACAGTCTTTTTTTCAATAAAGGACTTGTCCCAAATTGTTCACTGTCATTTTTACCATTTTGACACTTTTTTGGTGAATGTGTAGTGGTACAATGTACCTGATACCCATTCACATGGGGGGGCGGGATCTGAGGATCCACTTGTTAAAGGGGGCTTCCAGATTCCAATAAGCCCCCCTGCCCGCAGACCCCCACAACCACCGGGCAAGGGTTGTGGGGATGAGGCCCTTGTCCCCATCAACATCGGGACAAGGTGCTTTGGGGGGGACCCCAAAGCATCCACCTCTTGTTGAGGGCATTTGGAGGGGGGGCGCTCTCTTGCCCTCCTTTTTCTGTGTCCTGCCAGGTTGTGTGCTTGGATAAGGATCTGGTATGGATTTTGGGGGGCCCCTATGGCATTTTTTTTTTACATTTTGGCTTGGGGTTCCCCTTAAAATCCATACCAGACCTGAAGGGCCTAGTATGGATTTTGGGGGGGACCCAATGCCATTTTTTTTTTTATTTTGGCATAGGGTTCCCTTTAATATCCATCTATATTGCGGGGATCCAACAATACATTACAGCTGAGAGTAGTTTTAAATTACATTTTTTCCTTTAAAAATTTAATTTTGCTGTGGTAATGTTCTAAACACAGGAAAGATGCGCTACTTTACAGGCATACTAAGGATACCCCCAGGCACAGTATTTAAAGGAATATTTAATTTTTATGTTTCACTTTAGGCATTATTAAAATCACTGCTCCAGAAAAAAACATCTGTTTTTAAAACTTTTTTTGCATTGATACATGTCCCCTGGGGCAGGACCCGGGTCCCAAACACTTTTTATGGCAATAACTTGCATATAAGAATTAAAAATTAGCACTTTTGTCCAAGAAGTGTTCTCTCGCTTCTCTTGCCATGATGAATCTGACCTGGTCGTTGTATATTAACGACGGAAGATAGGGTTGAAGGCAATTCATTTGGCAAACAATTTTGCATTAATATTAATAAGCAAGAACAGAATGCATACAGTATCTCACAAAAGTGAGTACACCCCTCACATTTTTGTAAATATTTTATTATATCTTTTCATGTGACATCACTGAAGAAATTACACTTTGCTACAATGTAAATTAGTGAGTGTACAGCTTTTATAACACTCAAAATAACACAACACACAGCTATTAATGTCTAAACTGCTAGCAAAAAAAGTGAGTATATCCAAATTGGGCCCAAAGTGTCAATATTTTGTGTGGCCATCATTATTTTCCAGCACTGCCTTAACCCTCTTGGGCATGGAGTTCACCAGAGCTTCACAGGTTGTCACTGTAGCTCCGCAGTGCCGGCAGCACTCATGCAGCCCCAGAATACTTGGAACAGTGCCCTGCGGCCCAGTCTCCGAAGGGAGGGAGTCATGCTCTGCTTCAGTATGTCACAGTACATATTGGCATTCATGGTTCCCTCAATGAACTGTAGCTCCCCAGTGCTGGCAGCACTCATGCAGCCCCAGACCATGACACTCCTACCACCATGCTTGAATGTAGGCAAGACACATTTGTCTTTGTACTCATCACCTGGTATCTGCCACACACGCTTGACACCATCTGAACCAAATAAGTTTATCTTGGTCTCATCAGACCATGGGACATGGCTCCAGTAATCCATGTCCTTAGTCTTCTTGTCTTAGCAAACTGATTGTGGGCTTTCTTGTGCATCATCTTTAGAAGAGGCTTCCTTCTGGGACGAAAGCCATGCAGACCAATTTGATGCAGTGTATGGTCTGAGCACTGACAGGCTGATCCCCCACCCCTTCAACATCTGCAGCAATGCTGGCAACACTCATACGTCTATTTCCCAAAGACAACCTCTGGATATGATGCTGTGCATGTGCACTCAACTTCTTTGGTCAACCATGACAAGGCCTATTCTGAATGGAACCTGTCCTGTTACAATGCTGTATGGTCTTGATAAAGGAAAAGAGGTTTTGGACTTCATATGAGGCCAGGACATAGAACATGAAGTGTCCCCATCCCTAGTTGCTATTTGCATGAGGAGAGAGTTTGGGAATTTATATGAAGCATGCGGCCAAATTAGGCAACATAAACAAGGAGTGTCTGGCGGGTATATGATGAAAAGTAGCTTAGTAGCGTTATGTCATATCATGTGCATAATATCATAGCATAGACTAAATGCATACAAATATATAGTTTATTACATATAAATCACATAATAACATAGTAACATAATGTCATGTACTCTATATTATTACTATATCTCATATTGCTAACAACAATAATAAAAAAACACCAGACTCTGAGATCCATGTTCACATAGTTGTAACAAGACCATAATACATTGGTATAGGCCAGTAAAACAATGTTTAAAAAATATTTGGTAATACTCTTGGATTGTATAATCATACTATTGGCATCTATATAGCTTGACGCATTTCATTGATAAAATCCAATCTTCAGGATCAGATGCAAAATCGGTATCTATAAACATAATGTATAATTACAGTAGGGCTAGCCAAAGAAGATGGAGGGAAAAAAACGGTAAATAATTAGGATGATAACCATGAACCACCATGTCATAGAACTTACAATACCAATGCCCGTCTTCGTGCAGCAGTGGCTAATCCCCATGCTGCTGGTGTCAGTAGCCATGCGCGGTGTCCCCAACGGAACCGAACGAGCTCCGGAACGTGCGTGCGTACCCGCGCAGCAGTACAAACCTGTGCGTGCCCTCACACTCCAATGCGAACGTGTGCGCGCACTCGCACGCCAATGCGAATGTGTATGCGCACTCGCGCACGTACGTTCACTTCCACCAATCCTGGCACATAGCGCCCTATATAAACAAAGTCCTTGCATGATGCCAGTGCTGGATCGTCTTCAGCGTGTTCCCTAAGTGTCTGATTACTTGCTACCTGTTACCTTGCTCCTGACAAACCCGGCTTCCTTTGACTATTCTCCTGGATCATCCCTGCCTGTTACCTACCTACTGTTATACTGACCTCGGCTTGGACTCTCTACTACGGCTCTGCTTCTTGATTCTGCACCTCACCGTCAGCCCGTTGCCAACCTCTGCCTGCCCTTGACCACAAACTTGTCTTCTGCTTATGTACCCTGTTGCCAGTCAGTTGCCGACTCTTGCCTGTCCTGACGTTGCAGTTTCCATACCTACCTGCCCGGCTACCGCTGGATAAAGTTCTGGTGATCAGTCTCCACACCTTCTTCCTAGAGGGACCGGTATCTCCGAGCTCCAGTCTTCAGGCTGCAGGCACCTGCACCCTTTTGTTCCCCAGCACTCCCTGTTCTCACTACCAGGGTTGTTGGGACCGGAACCATGCACGAGGCCACCCCCAGCATTCGGACTCCGCTGTAAGGTACGTGATAGTACGATCCAGCCAGAATGGAGTCCGAAAGGGGGGCCTCACCTTTGGAAGCTCTGTGCCAGCAGATGGAGGCTCTTACCCAGGCAGTCCAGGGCCTGCGAGATGGCTATCATCAATTTGAACAAAGAGTGGAGTCCTTGTCCCCAAGCTCTGCAGCTCATCAGTCGACCATAGCATCCACCTCCGGCCCTGCAGCCTCAGCATCAGCACCCACAGTAGTGGTGCCACCCCCAGAGCCTCGAGTACCCACTCCAGAGCGGGTTTCAGGGGATCGTAGCAAGTTCTGTGCCTTCAAGAATGCCTGCCAGCTATACTTTCTGCTACAACCCCGCACATTCTCTTTGGAGAGCACTAAGGTGGGGTTCATCGTTTCGCTACTCCAAGGGGAACCCCAAACTTGGGCCCACCACCTATTGGAACAAGCCAGCCCCCTGCTGGACACTATGGACTCTTTTCTGAATAAAATGGGCAAACTGTATGACGACCCTCAGCGTGCCACAACCGCGGAGGCCAGTCTCCATGCCCTTCAGCAGGGTCGTCGGCCAGTGGAGGACTATGTAACAGACTTTAGGCGGTGGAGTTCTGATACATCATGGAACGATGCTGCCCTCCGATATCAGTTCCGCATTGGCCTCTCTGAGGCGCTGAAAGATGAGCTGGCCCGTGTTGGAATCCCTAGTTCCTTGGAGGACCTGATCCAGTTGTCTATTCAGATAGACCGTCGCCTGAGAGAGAGCGGAGGTCTGAGAGAACCAGCCTAATGCGTCCCACATGGATGTTGCCTAGAGTTCCTAGCAATCCTCCTATTCCTGCCTCCCATGTACCTGCTGCCACCCCTGTGGCGCCGGAGCCAATGCAGATAGGCCTGCTCCATTCACCACTGTCACCAGAGACAAAGAACACTCCGGGTCCAGGCTATAATTGATTCTGGCGCCTGTAGCTGCTTCATTGACCATGCCTTCGTCCTGCAACACAACATTCCATTAACACCCAAACAGCAACAACTCTCTATACGGCTAGCAGATGGTTCAAACATCAAATCCGGGCCTATTACTCATGAGACCCAGCCACTTTCCGCCAACATACTACCTGATCACCAGGAGCTGCTCTGTCTGGACGTCATCTCCTCACCCCTATTTCCAATCATTTTGGGGATGCCATGGCTACAAGCCCATAACCCTCAGGTTAACTGGGTTACCGGTGAGGTAGTCTTCCAGTCCACCTACTGCCTCCAGAACTGCCTTCCACCACATGGCCCCAGTCATCGGCTGCTTAAAAGCGGCCTCTGAATCCAAAGAACTGGTCCCATTTGTGTACCATAGCTTCCTGGACGTATTTGACAAGCAGAAGGCGGACACTCTTCCCCCCCACCGGGTTTATGATTGCCCAATCGAGCTACTACCCAGGGCCGAAATTCCTTTCGGAAGGATCTTCTCTCTGTCAGAACCTGAACTCCTGGTCCTCAAGGAGTACATCGACGAGAACCTCAAAAAGGGGTTCATCCAACACTCCTCCTCTCTAGCTGGTGCCAGGATATTCTTCGTCGAGAAGAAGGACCACTCCCTCCGCCCATGTGTGGACTACAGGGACTTGAATAAAATAACAATTAAAAACCGCTACCCTCTCCCACTGATCCCAGAACTGTTCCAGAGACTCCGTTCAGCGAAGATATTTACAAAGCTGGATTTACGAGGTGCCTATAATTTAATCAGAATCCGCAAGGGGGATGAGTGGAAGACGGCTTTCCGGACACGTTTTGGCCACTTTGAGTATCTGGTTATGCCATTTGGACTCTGTAACGCACCGGCCACGTTCCAACATTTTGTAAACAACATTTTCAGAGACTTTTTGGACTCATTCGTGATTGTCTATTTGGACGACATTCTGATATTCTCAACCTCCCTAGAAACACATCGCAACCACATGAAACAAGTTCTGTGCAGATTAAGACAAAACGGACTTTACGCGAAGGCTGAGAAATGTGAGTTTGAGCGCCAGACCATTCACTTTCTCGGCCTGGTAATATCAACCGGGGGTGTGGCAATGGATCCTCAGAAGGTCTCAGCCATTATGTCCTGGCCACCCCCAAACGATAAAAAAGGAGTGCAACGTTTTATTGGGTTCTCCAATTTCTACAGAAAGTTTATGAAAAACTTCTCCAACATCATAGCACCCATCACGCAGCTCACAAGGAAGCAAAGCCGTTTTCAATGGACCACAGCAGCTCAAGCTGCATTTGACAAATTAAAAGGGGCATTCACCTCCGCTCCAGTGCTAAAACATCCTGATCCTGCCTTGCCCTATACCCTGGAAGTGGATGCATCGGAAAGTGCGGTGGGGGCCATCCTGTCCCAACGCCAAAGACCCAAGTCCCTAATGCACCCTGTGGCTTTTTTCTCCAAAAAGTAATTTGTCTCATCTCTCCATCATACTTATATTAGGTGAATCATTCAACTCTATTGAGGGAACTCTTGAACCTATTAGCCAACTGGTGGTCCATCCCTCTTTCATAATATGGCAGAATACATGATTTCAAAATGTCCTACTACTCAAAGCTCCTCTATTCCTTCCCCTGCTGCTCTATTACTTCCAAAGCTCCTCTATTACTTCCCCTGTATTGAACAGAATCCCATATCCCCGCATTGAATAGAAGACATTTCTATAATTCATATGGCAGTGCCAAAATCAAAATGATTGATACCAGTATACAACTTGATCAGAATCATCCATAATAGAACCCTCACAAGGTATAAAAGAAAACGCGTAAACTTTAAAAAAAACGAATAAACATTATATGACAAACCATAGCCAAAGCTTGGAGACAACCTGCCTTCCAATTTATGGAGAGGAAGCAGAAGGTGATGAGCACCATGATTTACCTAACAACATGTTTAACAATACTAATTCCAATTTTCTTAACCCCTTCATGATGGAGGGTAAAACAAAAATGCCTGAACATAATTGTTTAACTTTGACATGTGTTAGTAAAACTGTAAATATCATTGAAACTATTTAGTGCATCCAGGTGAAATATGCCTTGTTTTTCAGGACAAATTGAGTATTAATTTGATGGTAAATTGAAAACTGGCACAAAATAGTGAAGGGGTTAAAACTACTTAGATATTTGGAAGATCAGTGAAACTTCTCGGGCCCCCAGGAAACCAGCAGACAGCAGGTGGCAGGAACAGCAGACAAAGGAAAAGGAACATTGCACACAAAGGAGGGAGGGAGGACAAAGTTTATTACATGAGGCATAATTCCTATATAAACATGTGTAGCATCTCAGACATAAACTTAAAATAGTATTTTAGCTGACAGGGGATATTACCTGAAAACATAATTTAACTATGTAATGCTGATGTTCTGACTTTGTCTGAAGACATCATTTCAAAACCAGTTCTTACCAGACCTTATCTATACTGTGGATAAACAAACTAAAACTCGCGCCAAAAGAACCAATATAAGTATAAACCAATGTGACAAACGAAAACCACTGCTGCTGTTTGCAAAGGTATAGACCTTATGAATGGATAACATACAATATATAAATATATATATATATAAACTGAGCTAGCGGATATAGTGCTTAATACAGTGCTTGATAGAATGATTATAGATCACAAAAGTGACAAGTGCAATACGTGAAACAAAAATAAATGAATTGACAATCATAAATCTCATAAAGTGCTGGGTGCAATATAAATGAAATTAATCGCAAAAAATGCTAAATGCGATAAAAATAAATAAATCGCATAAAGTGCTAAATGAAAAAAATGCTTAAATATATGACAAGTAAAGTGCTTAGTGCATTCAAAACGGACAAGAGAAGCAGGATCCTTGAAATGAAAATCCCCTCGAGTTGATCGACCCGCGGCTTTTCAATCCTGGGGTCAAATAAAGCTTTGTGAGGGGATTAGATGATAAGTGAAGTTTCCTTTCATAGATGCTCCCAGAGTGTTTTCAGAGGATGAACATTTCCAGGGGATAAGTATGCCGTAAATGAGAGAGAAAAAATCATGCGAAGTACTGCTATTATAAAACTGTCACACCGCTGTTATTTGGATCACTCACAAAACAACAAGCAGGTATCAGCGTGTTTCCAGGTGCGCACATGAGTTCTCAACACCGGAAAGTACGTCGATGCGTTTTGCCCCTCCTCCAGAGCGTCATCAAGGACATTACTTCCGGTATTGTTTGAATAATATATATATGCTGTATATAGTAATAAATAGTATAGTTATTTTTTTAAGTGGTTTCATAGTTCTTGTTATTACCATAAGACCCCTTTCACACCGAGGGCATTTTGCAGGCGCTATAGCATTAGAAATAGCTCTTGCAATCTGCCCTCAAACTGCTGCTCCATTGTCTGCAATGTGAAAGCCGTAGGGCTTTCACACTGCAGTGGTGCGCTGGCAGGGCGTCACAAAAAGTCCTGCCAGCAGCTTCTTTAGAGCGGTGAATGAGCAGTGAACTCACTTGAAATCAATGGGGCAGCGCTGTAATACCGCCGGCAAAACGCTGCTATTGCGACGTTTTGCGGGGGGTTTTAACTCTTTCTCGGCCGCTAGCGGGGGTAAAAGCGCGCCGCTAGCAGCCGAAATGCACCGAAAATCCGACGGTAAAACGCTGCTAAAAATAGCAACGTTTTACCGCCGACGCTATGGGCGGTGTGGTGTGAAAAGGGTCTTACTTACCACCAAAGAACAACCCAAAATAAGTTCTCCTGTACCTGACAATAAGCGATACCACATATGTGTATGTTATTTGTTGTATGTACCCAGAAACATTTAGCTTTTTTTTAATCTTAACTAAAACACACTAATACTTGTATGTATGTATTTTTTTATCCTACCTAAATTACACTAACCCTGACCCCTGACCTTGGCCCTGACCCTTACAATCACCTAGATCAAACCCAGGTGGCAGGAACCAGCAGACAACAGGAACTGGCAGGTAAGTGGTCACAGGAACTGGCAGGCAGCGGACTACAGGAACCAGCAGACAACAGGAACTGGCAGGCAGCGGACTACAGGAACCAGCATGCAGCGGACAACAGGAACCAGCAGACAACAGGAACTGGCAGGTAAGTGGTCACAGGAACTGGCAGGCAGCGGACTACAGGAACCAGCAGACAACAGGAACTGGCAGGCAGCGGACTACAGGAACCAGCATGCAGCGGACAACAGGAACCAGCAGACAACAGGAACTGGCAGGTAAGTGGTCACAGGAACTGGCAGGCAGCGGACTACAGGAACCAGCAGACAACAGGAACTGGCAGGCAGCGGACTACAGGAACCAGCATGCAGCGGACAACAGGAACCAGCAGACAACAGGTGACACTTCAGGACAGGTGCACAGAATGGTCAGACAAGCCGGGTTTGGTAACTGAGGAGCACACTGCGGATAAGCCAAGGGGATAAGCAAGAGGATGGTCGTAGGCAAGCCGGGATCGGGGCGGGCAGACAGCAGAGCAGGTGAACAGACAAGCCGGGTCACAGGTGCAGAGACAGAGAAGTTCAGGGTTTAGCAAGCGGAACGCTGTAGATCAGGCAGCAAGGGCTGTATGGAGATGGCTGGTTTAAATAGCCCGCCCGGCGCCAATGACCGTGCGCGCGCCCGTCCGTGCCCGCGCACGCGCACCCGCTCGATTCCGCGCATGCGCAGTAGCTCGCGCACCCGCTCGAACCCGCACACGCGATCGCAGCAGTGAGGAACTACTAGGCCCAGCAGGGCTTTCCTTACATTGCCCCCCCCCAAGGGGCAGCCTCCGGATGCCCAACTGGGACAGCTTTTCAGGGTGAGATCTCTTGAAGGCCTGGATCAGGTGTCTGGCATGTAAGTTGGCTTCGGGTTCCCATGAGTTTTCTTCTGAACCGTATCCCTTCCACTTGATGAGGTACTGTATCTGGTTATTCCTTTTCCGACAGTCCACAATTGTTTCCACCTCAAATTCCTCTTCCCCATTGACCATTATAGGAGCTGGAGGATCTGTGGAACGTCCAGGGAAGGAATTGGGAACTGCTGGCTTCAGGAGCGAAACATGAAAAACCGGGTGTACCCGAAGTGATCCCGGCAACTCCAGCTCATATGCCACCTCGTTGATCTTCCGCTTAACTGCGAAGGGGCCCAAGAATCTGGGGCCTAGCTTCCTAGAAGGGCAAGCAAGCCGGAGATTGATTGTGGACAACCATACTTTGTCTCCAGGTTCCAGGACCAGTTGCCCCCGTCTGCCCCTGTCGAAGACTTCCTTATTGAGGTCTTGCGCCCGGGTCATAGTTTCCTGCAACAACTTATTGTTAGACGAAAAGAAATCCACAGTCTCGAGAACAGCAGGGACGGAGCATTCTGGTACTGAGTTAGGCAGGAATGACGGATGGTAACCATAGTTGGCAAAAAACGGGGTCTGCTTGGTAGTGGAATGGGTAGAGTTGTTGTAGGCGAATTCCGCCAATGGCAACAGAGGGAGCCAGTCCTGTTGAGAGAAGGATGAGAAACAACGCAGGTATTGCTCAAGTGTCTGGTTCGTTCTTTCTGTCTGCCCGTTCGTCTGTGGGTGGTATGCGGAGGATAAGGACAGTTCGATGCCAAGAGAATTGCAGAGAGCCTTCCAGAACCGGGATGTAAATTGGACGCCCCTGTCTGAGATGATGTTCGCTGGAACCCCGTGAAGTCTAACAATACCTTTAATGAAAGCTTGGGCTGTCTCTGGTGCCGAGGGAGTCCCTTTCATGGGAATGAAATGAGCCATTTTGGATAGCCGGTCCACTACCACGAAGATGGCCGTATGGCCTTCGGAGGGAGGAAGTTCCACAATGAAGTCCATGGTAATTAGTTTCCACGGCCTTTCCGGAGCAGGTAGGGGTTTGAGTAGCCCCCAAGACTTGGTTCTGCAGCTCTTGTTGCGGGTGCAAACAGTGCATGACTCCACATATTTTTGACAGTCCTTTGCCAGTTGGGGCCACCAGAATGTACGCTGGACCAGGTCTGTAGTTTTGGCAATGCCAAAGTGTCCCGCCAGTACATGGTCATGGCAAAGCCCAAGTATAGTGACCCGGAGACTTTCTGGAATGAAAATTTTACCATCGGACCAGAATAGACCATCTTTGGCTGAAACTCCCGACTTGGCAGGTGGCGGGTCCTCTCTGGACGCCTGCTTGATCCGGCTTAATAAGTCTTCCTGAAGAAGAAGGAAATTCTCCGCATTTAGGATGGTGTCAGGTGGGTCAGGCTCCTTAGGGTCGATAAACATCCGTGACAGGGCATCGGGTTTGGTATTCTTGGAGCCCGGCCTATAGGTGACATGAAAAGCGAACCTGGAGAAGAACAGCGCCCACCTGGCCTGACGCGGTTTTAGCCTCTTTGCGGCCTTCAGGTACTCCAGGTTCTTGTGGTCTGTATATATGAGAATTGGGTGGGCCGCACCTTCCAACAGGTACCGCCATTCCTCCAATGCCGCCTTGATTGCTAGCAGTTCTCGATCGCCTACGTCGTAGTTCCGTTCGGGGGGCGTCAGCTTACGAGAGAAGAACCCGACAGGGAACAGAAGGGCCTTGGGGCCTTGTCTCTGAGACAGTATTGCCCCGACAGCAATTTCCGATGCGTCTACCTCCAAGACAAACGGGAGAGCCGGGTCTGGGTGCTTCAGGACGGAGGCAGAAGTGAAGAGCTTCTTGAGGGCGACAAAGGCGGCCTGGGCCTCGGTCGTCCACTGGAACCGAGTCCCTTGTCGGGTTAGTTGTGTGATGGGGGAAATGATGGCCGAGAAGCCCTTGATAAATTTCCGATAGAAATTGGAAAATCCCACGAACCGCTGTACCCCCTTTTTATCCACCGGTGCGGGCCAATCAAGGATAGCGGAGATTTTCTGGGGGTCCATCTTGATGCCTTCGATGGATATGATGAGCCCCAGAAACTGTATGCTCTGTTGCTCAAACTCGCATTTTTCGGGTTTAGCATACAGACCGTGTTGCCGCAGTCGCCCCAACACGCATTTGACGTGTTGACGGTGACTGTCAATGGAAGAGGAGAAGATCAGGATGTCATCTAGATAGATGATCACGAACAAGTCCAGGTAGTCTCGAAAAATGTCATTAATGAAATGTTGGAACGTGGCGGGGGCGTTGCAGAGTCCGAAAGGCATCACAAGATATTCGAAGTGCCCGAATCGCGTACGGAAGGCGGTCTTCCATTCGTCGCCCTTCCGGATGCGCACTAGGTTATACGCCCCGCGGAGGTCCAACTTGGTGAAGATGACTGCTGCCCCTAGTCTCTGGAACAGTTCTGGGACTAACGGTAGGGGGTAGCGATTTTTAATAGTCACCTTGTTCAACTCCCTGTAATCGATACATGGCCGGAGGGTGTGGTCCTTTTTCTCTACGAAGAAAATGCCAGCTCCGGCAGGAGATGTGGATGAACGGATGAAGCCTTTTCGAAGATTGTCATCTATGTAGTCCTTAAGGGCGGAGAGCTCCAGTTCGGACAGGGGAAAGATCCTCCCAAAGGGTACTTCCGCTCCGGGGAGAAGCTCGATGGGGCAATCGTAAACCCGATGAGGAGGAAGGGTCTCTGCCCCTTTCTTGTTGAAAACGTCCATAAAGGAGTGATAGGCCCTGGGGACTAACTGACGGGTTTCGCTGTCCAGACACATTAAGGTGGTTGGCTGAGCATCAGTCCTGGGAAGGCAGTACTGGGAGCAGTAGTGGGAAGAAAATGTAATCTCCTTGGTGGTCCAGTCAATGCAGGGGTTATGGGCGCGGAGCCAAGGCATGCCCAGAATGACTGGGAACAGTGGGGAAGAAATAATGTCCAGACACAAAAGTTCCTGGTGGAGTTGGTTTATGCATGCCGAGATAGGCTGGGTTTCTTGGGTAACCGGCCCAGACCGAATGGCAGAGCCATCGGCCAGGTGTATCCGCAGTCCCTGGGTCTTGGTTTGCAAGGGGATGCAATGAGCAGAAGCAAAGGCCGAGTCCATGAAACAGCTGCAGGCTCCTGAGTCAATAATGGCGGGGACCGAAATGTTCCTTCCAGGGAGCTGCAACAGGATAGAGAGAGCGAGGTGAGAAGAGGTGTCAGTAACAGCCATAACCTGGTCAACTGAAGGAAGGCGCCACTTACGGGTCTTAGCTGGACAGGATCGCACGTAGTGTCCTGGCTCCCCGCAATACAGACACAGATTGTCCCGACGGCGTCTCTGCCGTTCCTCAGGGGTGAGAGTAGGGCGAGGCATACCCAACTGCATGGGTTCAGTCCCCTCGGTGGAGGCAGAAGGTCGAGCCGACGGTGGACCTCTGGGGAAGTAGGGCACCTTTGGCAACATCCAAGAGGGGCGAGACGGAGCCGAGGCCTTCTCGGACCGTCGCTCACGTAAGCGCCTGTCGATTTGTATGGCCTGGTTAATGAGCTCCTCAAGAGTTGGAGGGACCCCAACCCTAGCAAGTTCATCCTTCAGGGGGTCCGATAACCCCAACCGGAACTGGTAGCGGAGGGCCGCATCATTCCAGCTAGTGTCAGCACTCCATCTTCTGAATTCCGCAACATAGTCCTCTGCGGGCCTACGCCCCTGGAGTAGGGCATGGAGGGCAGTCTCTGCCGTGGCACAGAGCTGTGGGTCCTCATACATTCGGGCCATTGCGTCGAAGAAGGTGCTTAGATGGGCGAGTTCGGCGGCTTCCTGTTTAAGCAGACGGTGGGCCCAGAGTTGGGGGTCATTTTGGAGCAGGGAAATCACAAAGCCTACTTTGGTGGCCTCCAAGGAAAATGTTCGGGGTTGCAGGGCAAAGAACAGCTCACAGGCATTTCGGAAAGTCCTGAACTTGCTACGCTCACCGGAGAACCTTTCAGGTGTGGGTACTCGAGGTTCCGGGGGTAGCATCACGACTGCCGGTGGAGTAGGCTGGCTGGCTGGAGCACCTGGAGATCCTTGTGCCAGAACATGCTTCTCAAGGCGTGTGTAGCCTTCCTGGAGGTTATTGACCGCTTGGGCCAAACCTGCTAGGTGTAGGCAGAGTTCTTCCATAGGAGAGGCTCCCTGCCCAGACTCGGTCATGGCTGCCTGATACTGTCACGTACCTAGTGGCGAGTCTGGCTTGCAGTGGGAGACCTCTCTTACGTCCCAGACTTGCAGCCCCTGATAGTGGAGACAGGGGGCGCAAAAGTCAAAGGAGGCACGAGTGTCTGGCAGGATCAACCAGTTGCGGATGGATGAGCAGGACTTGACAAGGGATGACAGGAACCAGCAGACAGCAGGTGGCAGGAACCAGCAGACAACAGGTGACAGGAACCAGCAGACAGCAGGTGGCAGGAACCAGCAGACAACAGGAACCAGCAGACAACAGGTGACAGGAACCAGCAGACAGCAGGTGGCAGGAACCAGCAGACAACAGGTGACAGGAACCAGCAGACAGCAGGTGGCAGGAACCAGCAGACAACAGGAACTGGCAGGTAAGTGGTCACAGGAACTGGCAGGCAGCGGACTACAGGAACCAGCAGACAACAGGAACTGGCAGGCAGCGGACTACAGGAACCAGCATGCAGCGGACAACAGGAACCAGCAGACAACAGGAACTGGCAGGTAAGTGGTCACAGGAACTGGCAGGCAGCGGACTACAGGAACCAGCAGACAACAGGAACTGGCAGGCAGCGGACTACAGGAACCAGCATGCAGCGGACAACAGGAACCAGCAGACAACAGGAACTGGCAGGTAAGTGGTCACAGGAACTGGCAGGCAGCGGACTACAGGAACCAGCAGACAACAGGAACTGGCAGGCAGCGGACTACAGGAACCAGCATGCAGCGGACAACAGGAACCAGCAGACAACAGGTGACACTTCAGGACAGGTGCACAGAATGGTCAGACAAGCCGGGTTTGGTAACTGAGGAGCACACTGCGGATAAGCCAAGGGGATAAGCAAGAGGATGGTCGTAGGCAAGCCGGGATCGGGGCGGGCAGACAGCAGAGCAGGTGAACAGACAAGCCGGGTCACAGGTGCAGAGACAGAGAAGTTCAGGGTTTAGCAAGCGGAACGCTGTAGATCAGGCAGCAAGGGCTGTATGGAGATGGCTGGTTTAAATAGCCCGCCCGGCGCCAATGACCGTGCGCGCGCCCGTCCGTGCCCGCGCACGCGCACCCGCTCGATTCCGCGCATGCGCAGTAGCTCGCGCACCCGCTCGAACCCGCACACGCGATCGCAGCGGTGAGGAACTACTAGGCCCAGCAGGGCTTTCCTTACATTGCTATAACTTTTGCGCAGACCAATCAATATACGCTTATTGTGATTTTTTTTTACCAAAAATATGTAAAAGAATACATATCGGCCTAAACTGGGTAAAAATATGCTTTTTGAAAAAAGAAATGGGGGTATTTATTATAGCAAAAATTATAAAATATTGAATTTTTTTTCGAAATTGTCGCTGTTTTTTTGTTTAACAACAACTATAATAGCCAAGAATAAAGAAAAAAAGGAAAAACAAATAGGGGGAGAGATGGGAGCTGAGATAATGCCCCCAATGTAGCACAAGGGGACCCAGACATGGTTTAGATCAGACTGAATGGAAGCTAAGACTTGTTCCACAAGCAAGATATAGGTTGTTGGGGAAGTGGGGGATTAGAGAAGTGCCCAAAGAAATATGTAGAAGAAATCAAGGGTTGGAAGTCAATTAAGGAAAGTTTTAAAATCAGCAGAATCATTATATGCTTGCCAGAAAGTCCAGGTAGTGAGAATTTTTTCAGGGTTCACACTGCCTTTTTCTACTAAAGTCTCCATTGCTATTATCTCGTTGGGAACCCAGGGCCATTCCAAGAGTGAAGGTGGAGAAGCCGATTTCCAGTGATGGGAAATTACAACTCTGGCCGCCAATAGGCAGTGCTGAAGGTTATCTGTCTTAATTTTGGAGATGGGACCAGGAATCATTGGTAAAAGAGCAATTTCAGGGTCAGCTTGGATATCTGAACTACACATAGATCTATAAGCAGGAAATGTTTTCTCCCAAAACTGGGTAAGCTTGTGGCAGCTCCACCAGATAGGAAGGTATTGGATAGTTGCCAACTTCCTCAGAGCAACGCCAGCAAATGCTCAAAGTAGAGGGACAGTACAGTATATCTGGGTTCCTATACCATAAAGGCAATTTCTTATAGATTTGTTCCTGATAAAAGAAAGACATAAAGAGCTTATGGGTAAAAAGAAAACACTTCTTCCAATTGTCAACAAAGTACAAGGAGCCCAAATAATTGTCCTACTTTGTGACAAATGGCGGATCCATCCTGGGGGTCCCCTCTCTAAACATGCCATAAAGTATCAAAACTGTGTGGGTTGGAGCGCTATCCTGTAATGGATAATGCATACATGTAATATACGCAGCAAGGTCTGTTCGACATTTACTTATAAAAGTATTCAATTGTACTTTGATATGCCAGTGACTCTGCATGCCAATTTATTGGGAGAGTGGCAGGTCCTGGTGAGTGATTGTGTCGGGGTAGACTCTACACACTTCAGGCCAGTCCGCATGAGACAAACCTGCAACCGTGGTCACGTGAACTTCTGAACCAAATAGTGAGGTTGTCAAAAATGGGGGTCGGTGGTCACGGTCTGTGAGATAAACCTCACGTCATTGTGGTTCCGTCTCATACAGTGAGAGGGGGTAGTGTTAAGAAAGGGAGGTGAAAGAGTGGGAAGAAGGTACCCAGAGAAGGGCCTCCAGGTCAAGTGGGGATGAATCTTGTTGGGGTTGTACTACCCATTTGTATGTCCATTTTTAATGTGTTAACACAGCCAAACCAGGAAATCTTTTGAGAGCACGTTGAACTATCAATGACATCCCAAAAAATTAACTGGTACACAGCTGAGAGATTAGCAGAAATATGGGTACCTAAATAGGTTATATAGTCTAAATTAATTTAAGTTTGAAACGAAAATCCTGTCGAAGTTAAGCTTGTAGCGATGGAGGGACAGTAATGTTTAAAATTTCAGACTTGGAAGCATTTACTTTAAAGTCTATAGATGCGGTTGCCTTTCTTTGAGCTATTCGGTAGACTAATGAAGGGTTAAGTAATAAAAAGCAAAAGATTGTTGGCGAAAAGGGCCAATTTATGTGTATTAGAACCCACCTGGATGCCTCTAATAGAGTCATTAACGTTCAGGGCTTTGGCCAAGTGCTCCATGACTAAGACATGTAAAGCAGAGGACATCCCTGGTGGGTCCCATTGCATATAGGGAGAGGTTCTGACAGTATCCTGTTTGTTTTGATTCTGGCAGAGGGACTGTGATAGAGGGCCATGAACTTATCAGTAAAAGAATCACCAAGATCAACCTGGTGCAGGGAAGCTTCTGGTAAGTGCCAACTGACTCTATCAAAAGCTTTCTCTGCATCTACTGGAGACACAGAGGAAGGTGCTGAGAATGTATGTACAGTGATGAACCGAACACCCCCGCCCCCCCCCCCCCCCCCCGGTTCGGTTTGCACCAGAATTTGCGAACAGGATAAAAATTTGTACGATCACGCGAACACCGTTAAAACCTATGGGACATGAACATGAAAAATCAAAGGTGCTAATTTTAAAGGCTTATATACAAATTATTGCCATAAAAATTGTTTGGCTACCCGGGTCCTACCCCAGGGGACATGTATCAATCCAAAAAAAAGTTTTAAAAACTGACATTTTTTCAGGAGCAGTGATTTAAAAAAATGCTTAAAGTGAAACAATAAAAATTAAATATTCCTTTAAATATTGTGCCTGGGTGGTGTCCTTAGTATGCCTGTATAGTAGCACATCTTTCCTGTTTTAGAACAGTACCACAGCAAAATGACATTTCTAAAGGAAAAAATTTAATTTTAAACTACTACCGTAGCAGCTGTAATGAATTGTTGGATCCCAGCATATAGATAAAAATCATTGAAAAAAACGGAATAGGTCCCCCCCATTCCATTACCAGGCCATTTTTGTCTGTTATGGATATTAAGGGGAACCCCGATGCAAAATGGAAAAAAAATTGCGCTGGGGTCCCCTCAAAATCCATACCAGGATCTTCAGGTCTGGTATGGATTTTAAGGGGAACCCTGCAGCAAAAATTTTAAAAAAATGAAGAGATCCCCCAAAATCCATGCCAGACCTTTATCTGAGCGCACAACTTGGCAGGCTGCAGGAAAAGGGGGGGAGAGCGCCCCCTCCTCCTGAACCATACCAGGCCACTTGCCCTCAACATGGATAGCTGAGGCCCCACCCACATAGAAGAGGGCGGGGCCACCCAGTGATGTAATCATTTAACCCTCCCCTTCTGACGTCATTTAACATCAGAAGGGGGCGGGGTCACCCATATACATAACCGGTTGGCCCTGCCATCAGCTATATTACAGCTGCCATTGCAGAAAGCCTGCAGTCAGCGGGAGTCTCCCATGGAGGCAGATTTTTTTACGTTTTTTTTTCTTGGGTCGTTGGACGCTGTGATCGAAGATGAATAGACATCACGGGACAGTCTTTTTTTCTTTTCAAAGATTTTTATTAGAACAAAATATAAAGTACAACAAGAAGTAGTCATAGTTGGTGAATAAACATTATTCACGGTGCATACAAAATTTAACCATTACAGAACATCAGAAAAAAGTGGGACAGTCTTTTTTTCAATAAAGGACTTGTCCCAAATTGTTCACTGTCATTTTTACCATTTTGACACTTTTTTGGTGAATGTGTAGTGGTACAATGTACCTGATACCCATTCACATGGGGGGGGCGGGATCTGAGGATCCACTTGTTAAAGGGGGCTTCCAGATTCCAATAAGCCCCCCTGCCCGCAGACCCCCACAACCACCGGGCAAGGGTTGTGGGGATGAGGCCCTTGTCCCCATCAACATCGGGACAAGGTGCTTTGGGGGGGACCCCAAAGCATCCACCTCTTGTTGAGGGCATTTGGAGGGGGGGCGCTCTCTCGCCCCCCTTTTTCTGTGTCCTGCCAGGTTGTGTGCTTGGATAAGGATCTGGTATGGATTTTGGGGGGCCCCTATGCCATTTTTTTTTACATTTTGGCTTGGGGTTCCCCTTAAAATCCATACCAGACCTGAAGGGCCTAGTATGGATTTTGGGGGGGACCCCAATGCCATTTTTTTTTAATTTTGGCACAGGGTTCCCTTTAATATCCATCTATATTGTGGGGATCCAACAATACATTACAGCTGAGAGTAGTTTTAAATTACATTTTTTCCTTTAAAAATTTAATTTTGCTGTGGTACTGTTCTAAACACGGGAAAGATGCGCTACTTTACAGGCATACTAAGGATACCCCCAGACACAGTATTTAAAGGAATATTTAATTTTTATGTTTCAATTTAGGCATTATTTAAATCACTGCTCCAAAAAAAACATCTGTTTTTAAAACTTTTTTTGCATTGATACATGTCCCCTGGGGCAGGACCCGGGTCCCAAACACTTTTTATGGCAATAACTTGCATATAAGAATTAAAAATTAGCACTTTTGTCCAAGAAGTGTTCTCTCGCTTCTCTTGCCATGATGAATCTGACCAGGTCGTTGTATATTAACGACGGAAGATAGGGTTGAAGGCAATTCATTTGGCAAACAATTTTGCATTAATATTAATAAGCAAGAACAGAATGCATACAGTATCTCACAAAAGTGAGTACACCCCTCACATTTTTGTAAATATTTTATTATATCTTTTCATGTGACATCACTGAAGAAATTACACTTTGCTACAATGTAAATTAGTGAGTGTACAGCTTTTAATACACTCAAAATAACACAACACACAGCTATTAATGTCTAAACTGCTAGCAAAAAAAGTGAGTATATCCAAATTGGGCCCAAAGTGTCAATATTTTGTGTGGCCATCATTATTTTCCAGCACTGCCTTAACCCTCTTGGGCATGGAGTTCACCAGAGCTTCACAGGTTGTCACTGTAGCTCCGCAGTGCCGGCAGCACTCATGCAGCCCCAGAATACTTGGAACAGTGCCCTGCGGCCCAGTCTCCGAAGGGAGGGAGTCATGCTCTGCTTCAGTATGTCACAGTACATATTGGCATTCATGGTTCCCTCAATGAACTGTAGCTCCCCAGTGCTGGCAGCACTCATGCAGCCCCAGACCATGACACTCCTACCACCATGCTTGAATGTAGGCAAGACACATTTGTCTTTGTACTCATCACCTGGTATCTGCCACACACGCTTGACACCATCTGAACCAAATAAGTTTATCTTGGTCTCATCAGACCATGGGACATGGCTCCAGTAATCCATGTCCTTAGTCTGCTTGTCTTAGCAAACTGTGGGCTTTCTTGTGCATCATCTTTAGAAGAGGCTTCCTTCTGGGACGAAAGCCATGCAGACCAATTTGATGCAGTGTATGGTCTGAGCACTGACAGGCTGATCCCCCACCCCTTCAACATCTGCAGCAATGCTGGCAACACTCATACGTCTATTTCCCAAAGACAACCTCTGGATATGATGCTGTGCATGTGCACTCAACTTCTTTGGTCAACCATGACAAGGCCTATTCTGAATGGAACCTGTCCTGTTACAATGCTGTATGGTCTTGATAAAGGAAAAGAGGTTTTGGACTTCATATGAGGCCAGGACATAGAACATGAAGTGTCCCCATCCCTAGTTGCTATTTGCAACATAGGCAACATAAACAAGGAGTGTCTGGCGGGTATATGATGAAAAGTAGCTTAGTAGCGTTATGTCATATCATGTGCATAATATCATAGCATAGACTAAATGCATACAAATATATAGTTTATTGCATATAAATCACATAATAACATAGTAACATAATGTCATGTACTCTATATTATTACTATATCTCATATTACTAACAACAATAATAAAAAAACACCAGACTCTGAGATCCATGTTCACATAGTCAGTAAAACAATGTTTAAAAAATATTTGGTAATACTCTTGGATTGTATAATCATACTATTGGCATCTATATAGCTTGACGCATTTCATCGATAAAATCCAATCTTCAGGATCAGATGCAAAATCGGTATCTATAAACATAATGTATAATTACAGTAGGGCTAGCCAAAGAAGATGGAGGGAAAAAAAACGGTAAATAATTAGGATGATAACCATGAACCACCATGTCATAGAACTTACAGTACCAATGCCCGTCTTCGTGCAGCAGTGGCTAATCCCCATGCTGCTGGTGTCAGTAGCCATGCGCGGTGTCCCCAACGGAACCGAACGAGCTCCGGAACGTGCGTGCGTACCCGCGCAGCAGTACAAACCTGTGTGTGCCCTCACACTCCAATGCGAACGTGTGCGCGCACTCGCACGCCAATGCGAATGTGTATGCGCACTCACGCACGTACGTTCACTTCCACCAATCCTGGCACATAGCGCCCTATATAAACAAAGTCCTTGCATGATGCCAGTGCTGGATCGTCTTCAGCGTGTTCCCTAAGTGTTTGATTACTTGCTACCTGTTACCTTGCTCCTGACAAACCCGGCTTCCTTTGACTATTCTCCTGGATCATCCCTGCCTGTTACCTACCTACTGTTATACTGACCTCGGCTTGGACTCTCTACTACGGCTCTGCTTCTTGATTCTGCACCTCACCGTCAGCCGTTGCCAACCTCTGCCTGCCCTTGACCACAAACTTGTCTTCTGCTTATGTACCCTGTTGCCAGTCAGTTGCCGACTCTTGCCTGTCCTGACGTTGCAGTTTCCATACCTACCTGCCCGGCTACCGCTGGATAAAGTTCTGGTGATCAGTCTCCACACCTTCTTCCTAGAGGGACCGGTATCTCTGAGCTCCAGTCTTCAGGCTGCAGGCACCTGCACCCTTTTGTTCCCCAGCACTCCCTGTTCCCACTACCAGGGTTGTTGGGACCGGAACCATGCACGAGGCCACCCCCAGCATTCGGACTCCGCTGTAAGGTACGTGATAGTACGATCCAGCCAGAATGGAGTCCGAAAGGGGGGCCTCACCCTTGGAAGCTCTGTGCCAGCAGATGGCGGCTCTTACCCAGGCAGTCCAGGGCCTGCGAGATGGCTGTCATCAATTTGAACAAAGAGTGGAGTCCTTGTCCCCAAGCTCTGCAGCTCATCAGTCGACCATAGCATCCTGGACCTCCGGCCCTGCAGCCTCAGCATCAGCACCCACAGTAGTGGTGCCACCCCCAGAGCCTCGAGTACCCACTCCAGAGCGGGTTTCAGGGGATCGTAGCAAGTTCTGTGCCTTCAAGAATGCCTGCCAGCTATACTTTCTGCTACAACCCCGCACATTCTCTTTGGAGAGCACTAAGGTGGGGTTCATCGTTTCGCTACTCCAAGGGGAACCCCAAACTTGGGCCCACCACCTATTGGAACAAGCCAGCCCCCTGCTGGACACTATGGACTCTTTTCTGAATAAAATGGGCAAACTGTATGACGACCCTCAGCGTGCCACAACCGCGGAGGCCAGTCTCCATGCCCTTCAGCAGGGTCGTCGGCCAGTGGAGGACTATGTAACAGACTTTAGGCGGTGGAGTTCTGATACATCATGGAACGATGCTGCCCTCCGCTATCAGTTCCGCATTGGCCTCTCTGAGGCGCTGAAAGATGAGCTGGCCCGTGTTGGAATCCCTAGTTCCTTGGAGGACCTGATACAGTTGTCTATTCAGATAGACCGTCGCCTGAGAGAGAGCGGAGGTCTGAGAGAACCAGCCTAATGCGTCCCACATGGATGTTGCCTAGAGTTCCTAGCAATCCTCCTATTCCTGCCTCCCATGTACCTGCTGCCACCCCTGTGGCGCCGGAGCCAATGCAGATAGGCCTGCTCCGTTCACCACTGTCACCAGAAGAAAAGCAGCGGCAGAGCCAGAACAACCTCTGCCTCTATTGTGGGGAAGCCGGACACTACGCAAATATGTGCCCAAATAAGAGCCGTAAGTTCAACTCATTATCTCGTGAACCTTGTTCATTGACTCTAACAAAATCCGCTCACATTGCCGTCCCTGTCTCCTTACAGCTTCCAGAAGGAACACTCCGGGTCCAGGCTATAATTGATTCTGGTGCCTGTAGCTGCTTCATTGACCATGCCTTCGTCCTGCAACACAATATTCCATTAACACCCAAACAGCAACAACTCTCCATATGGCTAGCAGATGGTTCAAACATCAAATCCGGGCCTATTACTCATGAGACCCAGCCACTTTCCGCCAACATACTACCTGATCACCAGGAGCTGCTCTGTCTGGACGTCATCTCCTCACCCCTATTTCCAATCATTTTGGGGATGCCATGGCTACAAGCCCATAACCCTCAGGTTAACTGGGTTACCGGTGAGGTAGTCTTCCAGTTCACCTACTGCCTCCAGAACTGCCTTCCACCACATGGCCCCAGTCATCGGCTGCTTAAAAGCGGCCTCTGAATCCAAAGAACTGGTCCCATTCGTGTACCATAGCTTCCTGGACGTATTTGACAAGCAGAAGGCGGACACTCTTCCCCCCCACTGGGTTTATGATTGCCCAATCGAGATACTACCCAGGGCCGAAATTCCTTTCGGAAGGATCTTCCCTCTGTCAGAACCTGAACTCCTGGTCCTCAAGGAGTACATCGACGAGAACCTCAAAAAGGGGTTCATCCAACACTCCTCCTCTCTAGCTGGTGCCAGGATATTCTTCGTCGAGAAGAAGGACCACTCCCTCCGCCCATGTGTGGACTACAGGGACTTGAATAAAATAACAATTAAAAACCGCTACCCTCTCCCACTGATCCCAGAACTGTTCCAGAGACTCCATTCAGCGAAGATATTTACAAAGCTGGATTTACGAGGTGCCTATAATTTAATCAGAATCCGCAAGGGGGATGAGTGGAAGACGGCTTTCCGGACACGTTTTGGCCACTTTGAGTATCTGGTTATGCCATTTGGACTCTGTAACGCACCGGCCACGTTCCAACATTTTGTAAACAACATTTTTAGAGACTTTTTGGACTCATTCGTGATTGTCTATTTGGACGACATTCTGATATTCTCAACCTCCCTAGAAACACATCGCAACCACATGAAACAAGTTCTGTGCAGATTAAGACAAAACGGACTTTACGCGAAGGCCGAGAAATGTGAGTTTGAGCGCCAGACCATTGACTTTCTCGGCCTGGTAATATCAACCGGGGGTGTGGCAATGGATCCTCAGAAGGTCTCAGCCATTATGTCCTGGCCACCCCCAAACGATAAAAAAGGAGTGCAACGTTTTATTGGGTTCTCCAATTTCTACAGAAAGTTTATCAAAAACTTCTCCAACACCATAGCACCCATCACGCAGCTCACAAGGAAGCAAAGCCGTTTTCAATGGACCACAGCAGCTCAAGCTGCATTTGACAAATTAAAAGGGGCATTCACCTCCTCTCCAGTGCTAAAATATCCTGATCCTGCCTTGCCCTATACCCTGGAAGTGGATGCATCGGAAAGTGCGGTGGGGGCCATCCTGTCCCAACGCCAAAGACCCAAGTCCCTAATGCACCCTGTGGCTTTTTTCTCCAAAAAGTCATTTGTCTCATCTCTCCATCATACTTATGTTAGGTGAATCATTCAACTCTATTGAGGGAACTCTTGAACCTATTAGCCAACTGGTGGTCCATCCCTCTTTCATAATATGGCAGAATACATGATTTCAAAATGTCCTACTACTCAAAGCTCCTCTATTCCTTCCCCTGCTCCTCTATTACTTCCAAAGCTCCTCTATTACTTCCCCTGTATTGAACAGAATCCCATATCCCCGCATTGAATAGAAGACATTTCTATAATTCATATGGCAGTGCCAAAATCAAAATGATTGATACCAGTATACAACTTGATCAGAATCCTCCATAATAGAACACTCACAAGGTATAAAAGAAAACTAGTAAACTTTAAAAAAAACGAATAAACATTATATGACAAACCATAGCCAAAGCTTGGAGACAACCTGCCTTCCAATTTATGGAGAGGAAGCAGAAGGTGATGAGCACCATGATTTACCTAACAACATGTTTAACAATACTAATTCCAATTTTCTTAACCCCTTCATGATGGAGGGTAAAACAAAAATGCCTGAACATAATTGTTTAACTTTGACATGTGTTAGTAAAACTGTAAATATCATTGAAACTATTTAGTGCATCCAGGTGAAATATGCCTTGTTTTTCAGGACAAATTGAGTATTAATTTGATGGTAAATTGAAAACTGGCACAAAATAGTGAAGGGGTTAAAACTACTTAGATATTTGGAAGATCAGTGAAACTTCTCGGGCCCCCAGGAGACACTCAAATCATCACACAAAGTCAGGTTGTTTCAATGAATGCTCAAATGTGTTGACAGGTGAACGAAGTTTTATACAGGATATGGAAAAGGAACATTGCACACAAAGGAGGGAGGGAGGACAAAGTTTATTACATGAGGCATAATTCCTATATAAACATGTGTAGCATCTCAGACATAAACTTAAAATAGTATTTTATCTGACAGGGGATATTACCTGAAAACATAATTTAACTATGTAATGCTGATGTTCTGACTTTGTCTGAAGACATCATTTCAAAACCAGTTCTTACCTTACTCTTGGATTGTATAATCATACTATTGGCATCTATATAGCTTGACGCATTTCATCGATAAAATCCAATCTTCAGGATCAGATGCAAAATCGGTATCTATAAACATAATGTATAATTACAGTAGGGCTAGCCAAAGAAGATGGAGGGAAAAAAAACGGTAAATAATTAGGATGATAACCATGAACCACCATGTCATAGAACTTACAGTACCAATGCCCGTCTTCGTGCAGCAGTGGCTAATCCCCATGCTGCTGGTGTCAGTAGCCATGCGCGGTGTCCCCAACGGAACCGAACGAGCTCCGGAACGTGCGTGCGTACCCGCGCAGCAGTACAAACCTGTGTGTGCCCTCACACTCCAATGCGAACGTGTGCGCGCACTCGCACGCCAATGCGAATGTGTATGCGCACTCACGCACGTACGTTCACTTCCACCAATCCTGGCACATAGCGCCCTATATAAACAAAGTCCTTGCATGATGCCAGTGCTGGATCGTCTTCAGCGTGTTCCCTAAGTGTTTGATTACTTGCTACCTGTTACCTTGCTCCTGACAAACCCGGCTTCCTTTGACTATTCTCCTGGATCATCCCTGCCTGTTACCTACCTACTGTTATACTGACCTCGGCTTGGACTCTCTACTACGGCTCTGCTTCTTGATTCTGCACCTCACCGTCAGCCCGTTGCCAACCTCTGCCTGCCCTTGACCACAAACTTGTCTTCTGCTTATGTACCCTGTTGCCAGCCAGTTGCCGACTCTTGCCTGTCCTGACGTTGCAGTTTCCATACCTACCTGCCCGGCTACCGCTGGATAAAGTTCTGGTGATCAGTCTCCACACCTTCCTCCCAGAGGGACCGGTATCTCTGAGCTCCAGTCTTCAGGCTGCAGGCACCTGCACCCTTTTGTTCCCCAGCACTCCCTGTTCCCACTACCAGGGTTGTTGGGACCGGAACCATGCACGAGGCCACCCCCAGCATTCGGACTCCGCTGTAAGGTACGTGATAGTACGATCCAGCCAGAATGGAGTCCGAAAGGGGGGCCTCACCCTTGGAAGCTCTGTGCCAGCAGATGGCGGCTCTTACCCAGGCAGTCCAGGGCCTGCGAGATGGCTGTCATCAATTTGAACAAAGAGTGGAGTCCTTGTCCCCAAGCTCTGCAGCTCATCAGTCGACCATAGCATCCTGGACCTCCGGCCCTGCAGCCTCAGCATCAGCACCCACAGTAGTGGTGCCACCCCCAGAGCCTCGAGTACCCACTCCAGAGCGGGTTTCAGGGGATCGTAGCAAGTTCTGTGCCTTCAAGAATGCCTGCCAGCTATACTTTCTGCTACAACCCCGCACATTCTCTTTGGAGAGCACTAAGGTGGGGTTCATCGTTTCGCTACTCCAAGGGGAACCCCAAACTTGGGCCCACCACCTATTGGAACAAGCCAGCCCCCTGCTGGACACTATGGACTCTTTTCTGAATAAAATGGGCAAACTGTATGACGACCCTCAGCGTGCCACAACCGCGGAGGCCAGTCTCCATGCCCTTCAGCAGGGTCGTCGGCCAGTGGAGGACTATGTAACAGACTTTAGGCGGTGGAGTTCTGATACATCATGGAACGATGCTGCCCTCCGCTATCAGTTCCGCATTGGCCTCTCTGAGGCGCTGAAAGATGAGCTGGCCCGTGTTGGAATCCCTAGTTCCTTGGAGGACCTGATACAGTTGTCTATTCAGATAGACCGTCGCCTGAGAGAGAGCGGAGGTCTGAGAGAACCAGCCTAATGCGTCCCACATGGATGTTGCCTAGAGTTCCTAGCAATCCTCCTATTCCTGCCTCCCATGTACCTGCTGCCACCCCTGTGGCGCCGGAGCCAATGCAGATAGGCCTGCTCCGTTCACCACTGTCACCAGAAGAAAAGCAGCGGCAGAGCCAGAACAACCTCTGCCTCTATTGTGGGGAAGCCGGACACTACGCAAATATGTGCCCAAATAAGAGCCGTAAGTTCAACTCATTATCTCGTGAACCTTGTTCATTGACTCTAACAAAATCCGCTCACATTGCCGTCCCTGTCTCCTTACAGCTTCCAGAAGGAACACTCCGGGTCCAGGCTATAATTGATTCTGGTGCCTGTAGCTGCTTCATTGACCATGCCTTCGTCCTGCAACACAATATTCCATTAACACCCAAACAGCAACAACTCTCCATATGGCTAGCAGATGGTTCAAACATCAAATCCGGGCCTATTACTCATGAGACCCAGCCACTTTCCGCCAACATACTACCTGATCACCAGGAGCTGCTCTGTCTGGACGTCATCTCCTCACCCCTATTTCCAATCATTTTGGGGATGCCATGGCTACAAGCCCATAACCCTCAGGTTAACTGGGTTACCGGTGAGGTAGTCTTCCAGTCCACCTACTGCCTCCAGAACTGCCTTCCACCACATGGCCCCAGTCATCGGCTGCTTAAAAGCGGCCTCTGAATCCAAAGAACTGGTCCCATTCGTGTACCATAGCTTCCTGGACGTATTTGACAAGCAGAAGGCGGACACTCTTCCCCCCCACTGGGTTTATGATTGCCCAATCGAGATACTACCCAGGGCCGAAATTCCTTTCGGAAGGATCTTCCCTCTGTCAGAACCTGAACTCCTGGTCCTCAAGGAGTACATCGACGAGAACCTCAAAAAGGGGTTCATCCAACACTCCTCCTCTCTAGCTGGTGCCAGGATATTCTTCGTCGAGAAGAAGGACCACTCCCTCCGCCCATGTGTGGACTACAGGGACTTGAATAAAATAACAATTAAAAACCGCTACCCTCTCCCACTGATCCCAGAACTGTTCCAGAGACTCCATTCAGCGAAGATATTTACAAAGCTGGATTTACGAGGTGCCTATAATTTAATCAGAATCCGCAAGGGGGATGAGTGGAAGACGGCTTTCCGGACACGTTTTGGCCACTTTGAGTATCTGGTTATGCCATTTGGACTCTGTAACGCACCGGCCACGTTCCAACATTTTGTAAACAACATTTTCAGAGACTTTTTGGACTCATTCATGATTGTCTATTTGGACGACATTCTGATATTCTCAACCTCCCTAGAAACACATCGCAACCACATGAAACAAGTTCTGTGCAGATTAAGACAAAACGGACTTTACGCGAAGGCCGAGAAATGTGAGTTTGAGCGCCAGACCATTGACTTTCTCGGCCTGGTAATATCAACCGGGGGTGTGGCAATGGATCCTCAGAAGGTCTCAGCCATTATGTCCTGGCCACCCCCAAACGATAAAAAAGGAGTGCAACGTTTTATTGGGTTCTCCAATTTCTACAGAAAGTTTATCAAAAACTTCTCCAACATCATAGCACCCATCACGCAGCTCACAAGGAAGCAAAGCCGTTTTCAATGGACCACAGCAGCTCAAGCTGCATTTGACAAATTAAAAGGGGCATTCACCTCCTCTCCAGTGCTAAAATATCCTGATCCTGCCTTGCCCTATACCCTGGAAGTGGATGCATCGGAAAGTGCGGTGGGGGCCATCCTGTCCCAACGCCAAAGACCCAAGTCCCTAATGCACCCTGTGGCTTTTTTCTCCAAAAAGTCATTTGTCTCATCTCTCCATCATACTTATGTTAGGTGAATCATTCAACTCTATTGAGGGAACTCTTGAACCTATTAGCCAACTGGTGGTCCATCCCTCTTTCATAATATGGCAGAATACATGATTTCAAAATGTCCTACTACTCAAAGCTCCTCTATTCCTTCCCCTGCTCCTCTATTACTTCCAAAGCTCCTCTATTACTTCCCCTGTATTGAACAGAATCCCATATCCCCGCATTGAATAGAAGACATTTCTATAATTCATATGGCAGTGCCAAAATCAAAATGATTGATACCAGTATACAACTTGATCAGAATCCTCCATAATAGAACACTCACAAGGTATAAAAGAAAACTAGTAAACTTTAAAAAAAACGAATAAACATTATATGACAAACCATAGCCAAAGCTTGGAGACAACCTGCCTTCCAATTTATGGAGAGGAAGCAGAAGGTGATGAGCACCATGATTTACCTAACAACATGTTTAACAATACTAATTCCAATTTTCTTAACCCCTTCATGATGGAGGGTAAAACAAAAATGCCTGAACATAATTGTTTAACTTTGACATGTGTTAGTAAAACTGTAAATATCATTGAAACTATTTAGTGCATCCAGGTGAAATATGCCTTGTTTTTCAGGACAAATTGAGTATTAATTTGATGGTAAATTGAAAACTGGCACAAAATAGTGAAGGGGTTAAAACTACTTAGATATTTGGAAGATCAGTGAAACTTCTCGGGCCCCCAGGAGACACTCAAATCATCACACAAAGTCAGGTTGTTTCAATGAATGCTCAAATGTGTTGACAGGTGAACGAAGTTTTATACAGGATATGGAAAAGGAACATTGCACACAAAGGAGGGAGGGAGGACAAAGTTTATTACATGAGGCATAATTCCTATATAAACATGTGTAGCATCTCAGACATAAACTTAAAATAGTATTTTATCTGACAGGGGATATTACCTGAAAACATAATTTAACTATGTAATGCTGATGTTCTGACTTTGTCTGAAGACATCATTTCAAAACCAGTTCTTACCAGACCTTATCTATACTGTGGATAAACAAACTAAAACTCGCGCCAAAAGAACCAATATAAGTATAAACCAATGTGACAAACGAAAACCACTGCTGCTGTTTGCAAAGGTATAGACCTTATGAATGGATAACATACAATATATAAATATATATATATATAAACTGAGCTAGCGGATATAGTGCTTAATACAGTGCTTGATATAATGATTATAGATCACAAAAGTGACAAGTGCAATACGTGAAACAAAAATAAATGAATTGACAATCATAAATCTCATAAAGTGCTGGGTGCAATATAAATGAAATTAATCGCAAAAAATGCTAAATGCGATAAAAATAAATAAATTGCATAAAGTGCTAAATGAAAAAAATGCTTAAATATATGACAAGTAAAGTGCTTAGTGCATTCAAAACGGACAAGAGAAGCAGGATCCTTGAAATGAAAATCCCCTCGAGTTGATCGACCCGCGGCTTTTCAATCCTGGGGTCAAATAAAGCTTTGTGAGGGGATTAGATGATAAGTGAAGTTTCCTTTCATAGATGCTCCCAGAGTGTTTTCAGAGGATGAACATTTCCAGGGGATAAGTATGCCGTAAATGAGAGAGAAAAAATCATGCGAAGTACTGCTATTATAAAACTGTCACACCGCTGTTATTTGGATCACTCACAAAACAACAAGCAGGTATCAGCGTGTTTCCAGGTGCGCACATGAGTTCTCAACACCGGAAAGTACGTCGATGCGTTTTGCCCCTCCTCCAGAGCGTCATCAAGGACATTACTTCCGGTATTGTTTGAATAATATATATATGCTGTATATAGTAATAAATAGTATAGTTATTTTTTTAAGTGGTTTCATAGTTCTTGTTATTACCATAAGACCCCTTTCACACCGAGGGCATTTTGCAGGCGCTATAGCATTAGAAATAGCTCTTGCAATCTGCCCTCAAACTGCTGCTCCATTGTCTGCAATGTGAAAGCCGTAGGGCTTTCACACTGCAGCGGTGCGCTGGCAGGGCGTCACAAAAAGTCCTGCCAGCAGCTTCTTTAGAGCGGTGAATGAGCAGTGAACTCACTTGAAATCAATGGGGCAGCGCTGTAATACCGCCGGCAAAACGCTGCTATTGCGACGTTTTGCGGGGGGTTTTAACTCTTTCTCGGCCGCTAGCGGGGGTAAAAGCGTGCCGCTAGCAGCCGAAATGCACCGAAAATCCGACGGTAAAACGCTGCTAAAAATAGCAACGTTTTACCGCCGACGCTATGGGCGGTGTGGTGTGAAAAGGGTCTTACTTACCACCAAAGAACAACCCAAAATAAGTTCTCCTGTACCTGACAATAAGCGATACCACATATGTGTATGTTATTTGTTGTATGTACCCAGAAACATTTAGCTTTTTTTTAATCTTAACTAAAACACACTAATACTTGTATGTATGTATTTTTTTATCCTACCTAAATTACACTAACCCTGACCCCTGACCTTGGCCCTGACCCTTACAATCACCTAGATCAAACCCTGATCTACCTATTTTTTTTTTATTTTTTTTTTTATTTCCTCTAGCAAGGAGAAACAATGCATCTTTTTTTCCATTAAGGAGTAGAAACACACACAGGGAAGTTGTACAATGACTGATCACTGTGATAGCCAATCAGACGCGCATATATGAATCCCCATGGGTAAAGACCCAATTCTTTGAGGCCACTTATACTGTATGTGCATGGGTATTAGGAAGGTGTTAAAATGTGGTCACCATGGCTTGATTATAGCCACAACCTAAAACTTGATCACTGCCTACTGTCACTTGGATGATAATATAATGCAGGCTTAATACAATGGGTGGCTCTATACCTACCTTTCACAATCATAATAAGCCCCCTTCCCAACAGCTATATTTTAGGCTCTTCTCCAAGTGCTTTGCACCCTTTTCTACAATTGGACCTACCAATGCTACCTTCCTTGCCCCACCCAATCAACCACTGTTTATACATGTATATTCACTGCTGACACCTGTTTCTCACAGGTATATATGTCTTTCCCTACTTACCTTTTAACTATTGTATTTGACATTTTACTATTTTAATGCGTATACTCTAATTGTCTTTTTTTAATGTACCTGTACAGTTTCTTGAAAAATCAATAAAATACATGAGAGGAAAAAAATGCTCCCCAAGCATTTGTTTAAATGTGCATGATCTACTTTTGTTACCATTTGTGAACAAGAGAAAATTCACTGGAATGACTTGTTTGATATCATTGTATATGCAGAGTGCTCAGTGCCTGCATGTATCTGGCCTGCACAGAGTCCTGACCTCAACCAAACACCTTAGGTATGAATTTGAGCAAAGACGCAAGCCGGGCCTTCTCACCACATCAGTGCCTGACCTCACAAATGGGCTACTGAAAGAATGGTTAAACATTCTCATAGACACACTCCTAAACCTTGTGGACAGTTTTCCCAGAAGAGTTGAAGCTGCTATAGCTGCAAAGGGTGGGCCAACCCTATGGACTAAGACTGGGATGCCATTAAAGTTCATGTGCGTGTAAAAGCAGGCATCCCAATACTTTTGGTAATATAGTGTAGTTATCACGCCAGCCGACAATGGGGGTGCTATTGTAGTAATGGATGCTGAGAAATATGAGGCTGAAATTTGGAGACAATTGGCAGATAGAGATACTTATATGCCTTTAGATGTAAGCTGCGTATTTTGGGTGCAATCAAAAATCAAGAAGGTGGTAACACAGGTGGTCCGGTAAGGAATTATTGATAAAGACACCCAATCATTCTTAATTTCTGAAAATCCGGTGACACCAGTCATGTATGTATCACCGAAGATCTATAAAGATCCTATTAACCTGCCCAGACAGCCAGTTGTGTCAGGAATGGAACCGTTCACAACACCTTTGGCTAAATAGTTTGATAGATGCTTGACACAATCAGTGTTAAATACTAGATCGTACATAGAGGATACTAGTGACTTTTTGAGAAAAGTAAAGGAGATTTCTGCTGTGTCTGATTCCTTTCTGGGAGATATCCAGCCTGTATCTATTGGATGGGATGTATCCAGCTTGCATACTGTAATTCCTCATGAACTAGGCATGGAAGCATGTCACCGGTCGTTAACTCACTCCCAGATATATGATAATACACACATTTCTTTCTTACTATAATTATTAAATATTATGCTCAAAGAAAATTACTTTTCCCATTTTTTACAACTAAAATGGGCAGTGATGGGTTCAAATGTTGCACCCACATATGCTAACACGTTTATGGATATGATTGAAACATCTCTCAATGACTATCTGAACTATCTTGTACCAGGTCTTAAGTTTAATATTACATTCAGCCAGACCAAGATTTTGTTTTTGGACACTTATTAAAAATTCAGGATGGCAGCATTGGTAGTGATCTGTATATAAAGTCTACAGATCGCAACCAATTGCTGCATTTCAAGAGCTTCCATCCACCTGGGGTGTTTAAATTCATCCCTAAAATTCAGTTGTCCCATGTAGAAAGAATCATCCGTAATCCTGTTAGTCATGAGAAATGGTTGAATGAGATGGAGGGAAGGCTTGTACAGAGAGCTAACCTATTGAGATTGATAAGGAAAGAAGTTAGAGATTTATCTAATCACAATTCTCCTCTGTGTGAGATAAGAGAATATCCTATGTCCCAAATCCATTTGTGTTCTTCTTATATACATTATGAGAAAACACTGATCCATCTTAAAGGAGAATTATCACTTAACTGTCTCTGGATTTTTTGTCACTCCCGCTTCCTTCATATAGAAGAGGTAAGACACTCCATGACAGATTAGTGATGACTGATCAATATTGTCCTCTAAATCCTATTACTAACTTTCTGGAACTGCGTAACATTGTTCTATGTCCCTATTTGAATTATGTACAGTGTAATTCCATGATAAAAGGAAAAATATTTGTCTCACCCTTATAGAGGACATAATATTAGCATTAAAGGTTTTTTTTTTTATCTGCCAGTCCTCATATGTTACTTATGTGATTAAAGTGGTTGTAAACCTATGAAAAAAAAAACCTGCAAGACAAAGGCATAATGAGCTAGTATGCATAGCATACTAGCTCTTTATGAAATACTCACCTTAGATCGAAGCCCCCACAGCGGTACCGGCACCCTGCTCTGCCTGGCAACAAGTGTCCCAGAGTTATTTCCAGGTATCGCGGGCTCCGGCACTGTGATTGCCGCTGTGATGTGCCGTTACCGCGCAGGAGCCACCGGTAACGGCACATCAGCTGAAGCACTGGCACGAACGAGCCGTTGCTTCAGTGTGCATGTGCTGTTTACGCTGACACATACTAATACAGGGATATCTACTAAACCATGCAGGCTTAGGAGATATAAACGGTAGCTACAGGTAAGCCTTATTATAGGCTTACCTATAGTGAAAAGTGGTCTGTAAGGGTTTACAACCACTTTAAGTGCCTATGTGGGCTTCTTTATGTGGATGAAACAATAAAAGATCATGTTGCCCATCATAAATATTCAATCAGTGATAAACTTGTGCAACTACCTCTTGCAAGACACTTTGTGGAGAAAGGACACATGGTGTCTCAACTTAAATTGATTCCAAACATATTTGAAATGTATTAAAGTATTCATATGTGGACTATTATGTATATATGTTCCTATCTGAGAAAGTGTGCAGTCATGTTAGCCTGAAACTGTTCCTGGAATACCTTGTTTATATTAAAAAAAAAATATCAATTTATTTATGTGTAGAAATTATTTTTGAACCTTTTCTATATATGGCCAGTGGGATGGCCTGATTGAGACTATAGTAGTGCAGTTCATCACAACTGATTTGTATACATACACTCACTGGCCACTTTATTAGGTACACCTTGCTAGTACCTAGTTGGACCCCTTTTGCCTTCAAAACTGACTTAATTCTTTGTGGCATAGATTCAACAAGGTGTTGGAAACATTCTTCAGATATTTTGGTCCATACTGACATGATAGCATCACACAGTTAGCGCAGATTTGCCGGCTGCACATCCATCCTCCCGTTCAACCACATTCCAAAGGTTTGAGATCTGGTGACTGTGGAGGCCATTGGAGTACAGTTAACGCACTTTCATATTCAAGAAACCAATTTGAGAAGATTTGAGCTTTGTGGCATGGTGCATTATTCTGCTGGTAGTAGCCATCAGAAGATGGGTACACTGTAGTCATAAAGGGATGGACATGGTCAACAAAGATACTCAGGTAGGCTGTGGTGTTTAAGCAATGCTCAACTGGTACTAAGGGGCACAACGTGTGCCAAGAAAAAAATCCCCACACCATTACACCATCACCACCAGCCTGGACTGTTGATACAAGGCAGGATAGATCCCCGCTTTCATTTTGTTTACGCAAAATTCTAACTCTATCATGTGCATGTTGCAGCTTATATCGAGACTCATCAGATCAAGCAACGTTTTTCCAATCTTCTATTTTCCAATTTTGGTGAGCCTGTGCGAATTGTAGCCTCAGTTTCCTGTTCTTAGCTGACAGGAGTGGCACCCGGTGTGGTCTTCTGCTGCTGTAACTCATCTGCATCAAGGTTTGATGTGTTGCGTGTTCAGAAATGGTATTCTGCATACTTTGGTTGTAATAATTTGTTATTTGAGTTACTGTTGCCTTTCTATCATCTCAAACCAGTCTGCTTATTCTCCTCTGACCTCTGACATCAACAAGGCATTTTCGTCCACACAACTGCCATTCACTGGATATTTTCTCTTTTCTGACCATTCTCCGTAAACCCTAGAAATGGTTGTGCATGAAAAATCCCAGCAGATTAGCAATTTTTTAAATACTTAGACCAGCCCATCTGGCAACAACAATAATGCCACATAAAGTCACTTAAATACCCTTTCTTTCCCACTCTGATGTTCTGTTTAAACTTCAGCATGTCGTCTTCACCACATCTAGATGTCTAAATGCATTGAGTTGCTGCCATGTGATTGGCTGATTAGCAATGTGTCTTACCAAGCAATTGAACAGGTGTACCTAATAAAGTGGCCGGTGGGTGTGTGTGCATATATATATAACAAAAGTGAGTACACCCCTAAGTGAAAATGAACAAATTGGGCCCAAAGTGTCAATATTTTGTGTGGTCACCATTATTTTACAGCACTGCCTTAACCCTCTTGGGCATGGAGTTCAACAGAGCTTCACAGGTTGCCACTGGAGTCCTCTTCCACTGCTTCATGACACTGAATCAAGAAATGAACTCTGGACCTTTTATCTGCTCCTTGTAAATGGAATAATGAGGGAATAACACACACCTGGCCATGAGCAGCCAATTGTCCCATTACTTTTGGTCCCTTAAAAAGTGGGAGGCACATATACAAACTGTTGTAATTCCTACACCATTCACCTGATTTGGATGTAAATACCCTCAAATTACAGCTGAAAGTCTGCAATTTAAGCACACCATGTTTGTTTCATTTCAAATCCATTGTGGTGGTGTATAGAGCCAAAAAGATTAGAATTGTGTCAATGTCCCAATATTTATGGACCTGATTGTACACTGTTATACAAGCTGTACACTCACTACTTTACATTGTAGCAAAGTGTAATTTCTTTAGTGTGGTCACATGTCACAGCCACATATGCATGTTACAGAGACTGGTGCAGGGGCTGAGGAGTTGAGCTGAGGGGTGAGCCTGATGTTGAGGCACTGTTTTCATGTCAAGGTCTAGTGGGAGGGGCCTAGTGGAAATGCTGAAAGGATAAATGCCCATCAGGTCAGCCTTTCTATGTGATTGGCAGCTGATGGCAGTGGGCAGATTTCATAACATTTCATAGTAGTCCAAGATATCATGTTGTCAGGAGCATCTAGTGCTCCTGCTCCTTATTTCATCATCCGGGTTTTGGCTATCGCATTCTCCCTGTTTTTGTCCACCTGCATGGTGATTGATGTGGTCAGTCACCTGTTATAAGCAAGCCAAGCACTCAGTCTCATGCTTGTGATAGAGAGTGATACGTGTTTTGATCCTGATCAAGCTGCCTGTCTATCTGCCCTGCTAGATTGGATTTCCCTGTCTATGACTTTGGACCAGATTTTGAACTATTCCCTGAACTCAGCCTGCCTTTTACCTAGACTGTCATAGAACCACGCTATCTGTCTGCTAACTGCAAGTGTCTGCTTGCGTTTCTCAGTTCGCACCTACCCTGGTGTGGTGGCCAGACACTATAGCATTGTGTATAAGTCCTGGGGGCAACCGCGTATAGGTAGGCCTGCTTGCCTTGTGGGAAATGGGGCTGCTATAGAAGAACACAGTAGCCAGCTATAGTGTTTGGCCACCTGCATTGGGGTAGAGGTGACACATGTTAACTTACATTGACTATAAAGTTAATAAAGTTACTAGGAAAATAGTGTAAAGTTTCTCTCAACATTCTCTTCTTTCAATTGAAAAAAAAATAGGAGGCCCTGGCTAAATGGCCATAATTGTTTTCTAAAACCATGTGCAAGACAAGATGGAAACCTACTTCAGACACTTTTAGACGGCTCTTGGAAGTATTACCAATCTACAGGATTTATGTCAAGCCAGAGAATAATACCAGTAGCTGTTACTTTCAGCCTTCTATTCTCTACAGCCATTCAAATTGCAGAATGTATGTTGCTTATGTGAGATTTCAGAAAGCAGGGGTCAAGGTGCGGAAGGTGTACTCAGCGGAGCTCAGTGAGGGCTGATTGAAGGGAAGGGACACACCCCCTTCACACAGCACACAGGAACAGAACTGAGGCTGTCAATCACTGACTGTTTGCTGGAGCTCCCTTCCCATCACCTTTTCATCTCATGGTATCAGGAAAACTTGTCAGACGTGACTCATGCTTATGGAAGAGGAACAAGGCAGCGGAAAGAACTGACACTTAGTATTCTGGATTGAGACAAATAAACACTAAAGAGGGATATGCTTTGCATATATTTCATGTCATAGGTTTACAACCACTTTAATATACATTTTATAACTGTTCTAACTTTTTTTTGACAATAATTATTTAATAGGATTTTTAGGTTTGCTTTCACATTAAAATCAATCCTGCCACCTCTCCACTGACAAAATCTTAAAGTCATTACAAATAGATGGGAGACACATAAATAAAAACACACTGGATGCTGCTCTAGCCGCATTGATAAAAAAACACAAATATAGTATAACTAAAGGAAGTCAGTTGTAAATATACAGTACAGTGGAACCTCAGATTGCAAGTAACGCGGTTAGCGAGCGTTTCGCAATACGAGCACTGCATTTTTAAAAATCGTAACTCGGTTTGTGAGTGTTGTCTCACAAAACAAGCATAATTTAGGCCAAAGCGCGTGCAGTACCGCGTTTGGCCTGAGGTGGGGGGGCGCCAGAGCCGAGCAGCGCTGATTGGCGCCGTTCGGAAACTCGTGTAAAGGCCCGAGGACAGCTCGGCTGACCTCGGCAAACCTCGGGAACTAAGTCTTTCCAAGGTTTGCCGAGGTCAGCCGAGGTGTCCTCAGGCCTTTCCGGACGTTTCTGAGGCTCTCCGGTGCCCCCCCACCTCTGGCCGCATACGTTATTGCATGCCATTGAAGTCAATGCGGAACAAATTATTTTCATTTCCATTGACTTCAATGGGGAAACTCGCTTTGATATGCGATTACTTTGGATTACAAGCATTTTCCTGGAACGGATTATGCTCGTAATACGGGGTTCCACTGTAGTGTGTTTTGTAAGAGCAATACAACTCTGTAAAAATCCAATGTTCCGGTGTTAAATTAAGCTATAAAGAGTGCCAAGACATTTAAATTAAAATTTACTAACTGTGTTTGGTTTAGTAATTACGAAGTGAATTTTGAAAACAAAAACAAATAAATAGAAATTTAAATAAAAAAGAATGCATTGCAAGATCAAGAAAGTGGGGTTATTTGTAACATCTATTGTACTGCAAATGGAATGGATCATGTGCTTGTAATATGTATGCACAATTTTAATTGAATGTCATAAATATTTACTGGAATGCAAACATTGGTAAGAAGATATTGTATCAGTGTTTTAAATTGATAATTATTCCTTAACTTAAAAAGCACTTTAGCAAGGCTATTAAATTGGAGAAAAATAATAAAAGAAAATGCTAGATGGAGTTTTAAACCTAAGTTGACATTAATAAAAAAAAATCGTACATGTTAAAATGTAAATAAATACAAAAATAAACTTAGCATAATATTAAATGAAAAGTATATGGTTAGCTGTGTTGTGTTAAATGTATTAGTGTGCTATGGATTTTAGGTCTCGTGGAGAGTGTAGGATCACAATCCACCCAGCTCCAAGTTTCATATGTCTTAAGGTCAAGCAATGTTTTATATATGCCCGAATGCGGGGTAATTGTTGAGATCAACAAAAATGACGATGATTTAATGGAAATTACATTAGATTAAGTATAAACATCTACAACATAATATGTAAATCCATACATTTTTAAACCAATTAAACAATAAATTAAAAAGAGTTTATATTTAGAACTTTTGACTGGTGGTCTAACAAAGGTTTTCTACGTATAGCTGAATAGAAGTCTCTACACAGAGGCTCCTATTCATTCAAAAACTGAAGCACAGTAAACACAGTTTACTATGCTTCAGTAATGAATGAACACAGGAGCAATCGGTACCGATCGCTCATTGTGTCCCTTCAGGAAAGGGCTAGTAAACATGGCATGTTTACCAGCCCCCTACTTTCCATCTCTGACAGCTGCACTGATTTCCTGCCCCAGCAGCAGCTTCAGCTGGTAGGAGGGGGAGGAAGGGAAGCCGGTCAGCAGCTGCAGGGGGGTGGGCATGGGTCGGTGCTGCAGTGGAGAGCCCAGTACAGGAAGTGCTGGAAGGCCATAGAGGTAAGAGGATACTTTGACAGATTTGGATTTCCTGGCCTGAAGCTCCCCTGCAGTAGCTGAAGTCAGCCACAGGGAAGCCGGGCAGCAGCGCTGCAGGGAGGTGGCATGGAGCATCGGTGAGGGGGGGTTAGTACGGGGTCGGAGCAGCGCTCCAAATTGGTGGTAAGGGCGAGGAGCCAACAGTCACAGGGCATCGGTGGAGGATGTGGTGGAGGAAAGGAGGAGCATAAGCAAGAAGGGGGGACATCTGGAAGCACAGGTGGAGCAGCAGCATCTCCTCCATGTGTGCTATATCACAGTGGCTGTCCCACCCCCCTCATGGTTGATATCCCACTGACTATGCCCACCATACACATCCTAAATGGACTGTACACTGTGCCCACATGACATGCAGACTCCATGCAATACAAGTCACACTCAGTCTATAGCCACAGCTTCCCATATGCAAACATACACAGCCCAGTGGGAAGGTGCCAAGTACAGATCTATTATGCCCATACTCCCAGCACACAGCCGGTGGCTGTCTGATTGCCTGCACTGCATACTAATTCCATTGAGAAAAGCTTTGCCAAGGGGTTACCCACATTATCCCCCCCCCCCCCAGGTGCCCACAGGTACCCTTACTTGTGGCACAGGGCAGAACGATGCAGTCCAGTACAGTGACAGCAGCCATGTCCCAGGGCTCCCTTCCAGAGGTTCCTCGTGTACCTGACTGGTCTCTGCTCAGCTATGTGTGAGGCCCACACAGGAATGAAGATTGCACACTGGAATCTTCCACTACGGCACTCAGCGGAAGGGGGAGCAGTGCTGCATCAGTGCCTAGTACAAGGCTCCCAGGTGGAAGATCTCCCTGCACACATGGTACGGCCTGATATAGGCACAAGGTGGCTCAGGAAGGATCAGAGCCCGCATCAGGGACACATGGTGGGCTACGGGGGCTTTCCCATAATTGCCCACTAGAGCCTTAGTAACCGTCTTTTATTCCGGGGAGGCCTTGCTTCTTCCTGACCTGCCTTGGAAGAATATTTTTTGTATGCTAACAGATGGCCTGTTCTTTTTGGACAGCTGGGTTTAAAATTAGGTAGGAGCCTGGAGCTGCAGCTCCAATAGCCCCTACGTTAATCCAACCCTGACTCCAGCCCCTTATTGCACACTTAGACCTACACAAAATGCCAGTCCCAATATTAGGTATATATACACAGATGTATTAAGCCCCACTAACTTGGCATGTACAATCTCTTTAAAGAGGAAGTAAACCTTGATGGGTTTACTTCCTCTTTGTTTCACTGCAAAGGTAAAGCATAATGGGCTACTATGCATTGCATAGTAGCCCATTATGTGTCACTTACCTGACACAGGAGCCTGCGATGTCACCTCTTCCACAGAGCGTCCATCTTCTTTCCGGGTATCGTGGCTCCGGCGCTGTGATTGGCCATAGCCGCGATGGCGCCACTCCCACGCATGCGCACGGGAGCCGCCACTAACGGCATATCGCCGTTAGCAGCGGCATACTCAGTGTGCCTGCGTGCCGTTTTCTACGGCACATGTGGCGTAGACAGCGGTGCCTGTCATTTGCAAATATCTCCTAAACCGTGTAGGTTTAGGAGATATTTCTTGGACCTACAGGTAAGCCTTAATCTAGGCTTACCTGTAGGTCAAAGTGGTCTGTAAAGGTTTACAACCACTTTAAATGGTGAGACTCCCATCAGCACATATACATGAAAACAATGGGGAGACCATCATGGTGCAATACTAAATGTATGTGTCAAAATACTCACAAAAGGAGCATGAACCTGACCCATGTTAGTGCTGAGAGCCAAACACTGTTACAGACCCAGTCCTCGTGCGTCAGAGGGGGCGGGGTCACCAGGTGCCCTCCATTATAAAAGACCAGTCAGCCGAAGCGAAGCCTCACACAGCGGGAGCCTCCCATTGCGAGGAGCGGCCTGCGAGAAGAGACGCCGACACCGACGCCGGACGAGAAGGACGAGAAGACCGGAGCAAAAAGAAGCGAATCGAAGGAAGAAGAAGATGGAAGAAGATGGAAGAAGATGACAGAAGGAGAAGATGAAGAAAGGAAGACCAGAAGAAAGAAGAAAGAAGATTTTAATAAAGGAATTGTCAAAGACCGTCTCCTGTCATTTTTACCATTTTTGACACTTTTTTGGTGAAATGGTAGGGGTACTTTTGTACCCCCTTACCATTTCACACGGGGGGTGGGATCTGGGGGTCCCCTTGTTAAAGGGGGCTTCCAGATTCCGATAAGCCCCCCGCCCGCAGACCCCCACAACCACCAGCCAGGGTTGTGGGGATGAGGCCCTTGTCCTCATCAACATGGGGACAAGGTGCTTTGGGGGTCTTAGACCCCCAAAGCATCCTCCCAATGTTGAGGGCATGTGGCCTGGTACGGTTCAGGCGGGAGGGGGGGCTGCTCTCGTCCCCCCTCTTTTCCTGCGGCATGCCAGGTTGCGTGCTCGGATAAAGGGTCTGGTATGGATTTTGAGGGGGACCCTACGCCATTTTTTTTTTTTTTTGGCCGGGGTTCCCCTTAAAATCCATCCCAGACCTGAAGGGTCTGGTATGGATATTTGGGGGGGACCCCACGCCATTTTTTTTTTTTTTTTTTTTGGCTGGGGTCCCCCTTAATATCCATACCAGACCTGAAGGGCCTGGTTATTGAATATGGGGGGACCCCTACGCTTTTTTTTTATATCAATGAATGACTGTTCTGCAATAGCCGCAAGTGATTTTAAATAGCTTTTTTTTCAGCAAAAATGACACTTTGTCATTCGAATCATTTGAATTCATTCGAATTCATTCGAATTCATCCGTTATATCTGCTATAATAATTTCTTTCGAATTAGTTGAAATTCGATATTGGTAGTTGGATTCGAATAATTTGGAGCTGAAATTCGTAAACGGAATTTTTCCTGCAAAAATGACACTTTGTCATTCGAATTCATTCGAATCCATTCGAATTCATTCAAATTCATTCAAATCATTCGTTATATCTGCTATAATAATTTCTTTCATATTAGTTGAAATTCGATATTTGGTAGTCGGATTCGAATAAATTCGGCAACGAAATTCGTAAACGGAATTTCGTATTCCGTACGGAATTCGGATTCGAAAAAATTTGTACTACGGATTCGTAAATTCGTACGAATTTCGAAAAATTCGTACGAATTTCGAAAAATTCGTACGAATTTCGAAGAATTCGTACGAAACAAATCGCACATGTCTAGTATTTTGTGAGTGCAATTTTGTGAGATGATGACCGACGAGGAGCGGAGCTGGCACGCCCGCCACACACCCCACCGCCATCACTGAGGGACCCCTTCCCCCGCCCGCCTCTGACCCCCCGCCAGCCGCCCTGGAGCAGGTCAAAACATCCGCGTCTGGACAACGTCTTGCAGCTCCTATTATAGCCGGACTTGATGCCTATAAAGACGCCACGGAAGGTAGAACTTGAAAACAAAGGGGGAGCCCTCGTAGAAGCATCTGCAGAAAGGACTGAACTTTGATCCAGCACTCCACGCCAGGAGCGGTGAGTGGCCCTCGGGCTAACTATAATTTGTCCCATCGTATTCTCATACTGGAGAGAAGCTCCCCAGTGGACATGAACACGCATAGATGTTGTCACCACACCTGACGAATATTTTGCTCCATAAACCTTCCTGACAGTTAAAACTCTGAACACTGTGGACATATGACAGATTTAGTAAAGCTAATATTTGGCATCTTTGTAAAGGCTCCATGGATGTGGTAGGGGTCTTTCTACCTCCCCCCCTAATCAGCTGATATATTATAAACCCCCGTGCATGGGAACGGCTCTAGGTGAGACGTACAATAAGCCATAAGGAAGATACCTCTGCCCCCCAAAAATAAAAGGGGGAGGAAGAGGGCCAACATAATATTTAAACCAGGATTAACCTATTGAGGGTCTCCACCTGACTTCTACACCAACTTTTTTTTGTTTTTTTCTTGCCGGGGTCAGGAAGAGACTAGTGCTCCAGGAGGTGAACTTACTATATATATCCTGTACCCCACACTCAACGGACTGGGATTCCCCCCTACAACGATAGTGACCAGAGAAGTAGCCCTATGCGGAGACAGCCCTGGAGATGCGGAGGCCAGAGGTTTAGGTCGCCAGAAGGTGAAAGAGATAAGAGATAACCCCACCGGGGTCTGGGACACTACCTCAGCCCGCTAAAACTCCTGTAACCCCAAATCATCAAGGCTCATCACGTCCGGGACCATCGAGAGTAACATACTGCGGACAGACGCTTGAGAGGGGTACCCCTTGGGGCAACCAAGCACGTGCTTTTGCAGGGCCCTGGAACGGACCCCCAGGGGACCCCCCACCCTAGAATTAGGAGAACGTGTACAGCGATACGGGGTGGATGCCCTACTTGGGACTGTGCTTCGCCCTCCCCTTCGCTTGGATCCTTGTACATCCCTTTGTCCTTCTCTTTTTTTTTTTTCCTTCTTCTTTTTTTTTTCTCCCTTGCCCCCCAATTTCATCTCTCACCCCCCTTGAAAGAAGGAGCAAGAGATATTAAGAGACACTCCAAGCTCTCTGGTCGAACTTTTTTATAAATACAGTACAGACTCATTTTGTGTGTGGGTGAAGGTGGGGGTAAATGTATGGTATTTGTATTGTATTGTATTTGATTTGAGGAGGACTGGGGTATCTAGGGGCGGGAAAGGGTTAGGAGAGTAGCTATAGCGGGAAATCACACTATAGATATATGTATAAAATATAATTTATAATATAATATATAATATACAATATATATACCCCATCCCCCTCTAGGTAAAATAACTTAATTAAGAAAGGGGTGGTAGAACTGGGAATAGAAGGGAGACTAAAAGACCCCGTAATCGATAGCTAGACCACCCTAAACAGAAATAAAGACTGTAATAAATATGAGGGGCAAAACAAGCAAGACTGCTAAACCCATCCCTCCAACTCAAAGCCCGGGAGGCATCCAGAGATACATGGCCACCAATAGTAGCACAGCAGAGGAAGGACAAGGGGGCCTTAGATTGAGCCAAGGAGGAGTACCCTTACGATCAGGTTTAAACAGACAGAAAGGCCCGGAGGATAGTAAAGGTGGGAAAGTAAATGGGGTAAATCCAACGGGACCAAAGGTAGATGACAGAATCCCACTAAATAATACTCTAGGACACGAGGAAACACAGAGCACTAGGATGGAAGGGGGAGCGGTGGGAGGAGATACTGAGATAGGAAGAACCATGCAACCCACATCCCAAGAGGGGATGCCACAAATAAGAGAGATGCTCTCAGAGATATTCTCAAATTTGGAAACATCCCTGAAAGGGGAAATTGCAGCCCTAAGGGGAGATATTGGATTAGTTCTAGGGAGAGTAGAAGAGGTGGAGGACAGGTTAGGGGCCTATGACCAAAAGCTAGTAGAAATATCAGAGCAGATAAATACCCTACAGAGATCTAATAGGTCGTTGCTATATAAATTAGAAGACCAAGAGAATCGAAGTAGAAGGAAGAATCTACGTATAAAAGGTCTCCCTGAGTTATATGGCAACACGGAACTGAGAAGTATAGCGCAGCAACTATTCAACCCTTTTCTAGACAGAGAAGTTACAGAGACTTTGAAAATAGATAGAATACATAGGTTGGCCCGGACACCGAAAGGTAGACCAGACGCCCCGAGGGACGTAATAATAAGGTTCCATTATGCTGAAGAGAAGGCCCTGATTATGAACAGAATTAGAACACTTAAGGGAGTAACCTTCGGGGGAGCAGAGCTCCAGATCTATGCAGACCTGGCACCCGAGACGTTGAGAAGAAGGTGGCGATTAAAACCCCTGACCTCAACGTTGAGGACAGCAGAGATCCCCTATCAGTGGGGATTCCCGGCATGTTTAGTTGGGAAAAGGGATGGACGATCTGCGGTCCTGCGTTTCCCGGAGGATATGGGAGGGTTCTGCGAACGTTTAGGTATTGACCCACCCCCAACCCTCTTGGAGTGGGCAGAGGAGGAAGGTATTTGGCCCCCCCAACACGAACAACCTGCGAGGGGCGACGGGGGGGGGAGAGCCGGGGGGAGGGGGGGGAGTTGAAGGACCTTCTGTGCTTGGTGGTAATTAAGCAATAAAATGGCTACTCAAAAGTGAAATATGGAGGGCGGGGGGGAGTGGGGGAGGTGGGGTAGGGGGGAGCGCGGAGGTGGTTGGGAGGAGCTACATAGCTGCGGAAATGAGCCTCAGGGAGAATATGGAATACAGGCGATACCGTGAAGGAATTAGCCTGGTCCATACATCAAACGACTATGGGGGGTTCTGTCCAACCTATCAGGGTGTATCGTTTCAGAAGGGGAGGGGGGGGGAGGGGGAGGAGGAGGGGGGGGTTACGTATGGGGGTTTTTCTTTTTTTTTTTGTTTGGGGTCTCGCTCACCCTCCGCCACCACAGTACGGAAATTGATCCCGGCTCCACAAGACGCGTCTATAGACTGCCTCCCTAAAAACCCAATATGGTGGGGATAAATTTTATTACATACAATGTAAGAGGGTTAAATACAAAAAAAAAAGGCATAGAGTAACTGACGAACTACTCTTCCTGGAAGCAGGCGTTGTTTGCCTGCAGGAGACGCATATAACGCATACTTCGATAAGAAAAAATCCCCTAGAAGTGGGACTTTAGATAGAACACCAGTCTCACAAAGTTTTTAATAAACCATAATATAAATGTTTATTTTGATAAAAAGTTCCTCCCACGATATTTAGCAGCAGGATGCACAATATACAAAATACATGACAATATGCGTGTACATAAAATACGAAAAGAAAATATACAAAAATAACATAATACAAAATAACATGAAAGAAAAAACACAGATACGGTACTAATACTCTCCCGGAGGTGTGAGTCCCCCGTAAACTCGACGCGTTTCCAGTTACCCAGATGCGGGAACCTTCGTCAGGAGTAGGGAGTAGGATTTATATCGGAGAAGTACCTGTCGCTCACATTCAAGGCGACATTCATGGACCGGTGGGCTGTACACCAGCGGAAGAGGAGGATGGAGTATGTATCCCCCAAAAGAAGAGGAAGGAGAAGTAAGTGTGACAGCACACACTAGGTTTGTATTAGAGGCGATCCTGCATACGGACTTTCTGTGGTAATGACCAAATATATATCTCACTTGTATACTTAGGAAGACAGTCCTTGTCCCCGAGAATTAGTGTCTCGAATAGGTGGAAAAAAGGGTGATCCCAATGATGGGTGCTTAAAACCCTGTCCTTGTTGTGGAAAGTCCCCTAGGTCAATGCCGTAGCGATACGACCCTCGGTGTTCCTCTGCTGCCAAGGACAGGGTTTTAAGCACCCATCATTGGGATCACCCTTTTTTTTCCACCTATTCGAGACACTAATTCTCGGGGACAAGGACTGTCTTCCTAAGTATACAAGTGAGATATATATTTGGTCATTACCACAGAAAGTCCGTATGCAGGATCGCCTCTAATACAAACCTAGTGTGTGCTGTCACACTTACTTCTCCTTCCTCTTCTTTTGGGGGATACATACTCCATCCTCCTCTTCCGCTGGTGTACAGCCCACCGGTCCATGAATGTCGCCTTGAATGTGAGCGACAGGTACTTCTCCGATATAAATCCTACTCCCTACTCCTGACGAAGGTTCCCGCATCTGGGTAACTGGAAACGCGTCGAGTTTACGGGGGACTCACACCTCCGGGAGAGTATTAGTACCGTATCTGTGTTTTTTCTTTCATGTTATTTTGTATTATGTTATTTTTGTATATTTTCTTTTCGTATTTTATGTACACGCATATTGTCATGTATTTTGTATATTGTGCATCCTGCTGCTAAATATCGTGGGAGGAACTTTTTATCAAAATAAACATTTATATTATGGTTTATTAAAAACTTTGTGAGACTGGTGTTCTATCTAAAGTCCCACTTCTAGGGGATTTTTTCTTATCTATACAAATAGGGATGAGATCACCACTTTTCTATATCTATCTCACTGGGGGAGCCAACCTTAATCTTTTCCTATAACGCATACTTCAGGAATTAGACTAAATTCGTTCCATTTTCCACTATGGTATTATGCAGACTCTCCATCACCTTATTCGAGAGGTATAGCAATTGGCCTTAGTAGGTTAGTAAAGTTTAAGCTAGAGGAGCGTCTTGTGGATCCGGAGGGAAGATATTTATTCATAAAAGGTATGCTATATAATATGAAATGTACAATAGTGAATGTCTATGCACCAAATAAAAACCCGGACAAATTCCTTAGAAGAGTATTAAGTAGACTGGAGGGGTTTAAAGAAGGCAAACTTATTTTAGCAGGAGACCTCAATTGGAGCATAGATCCAAAATTGGACACTTCACTGGGTAGGTCTCAAGCTACAGAACAAAGGAAGAAAAAAGTTATTAAAGCATTGGGAGATTGGCAGTTACAAGATACTTGGAGAATATTAAATTTAAAAGACAGAGATTACACCTGTTTCTCCCAGGTCCACGGTTCCTTCTCCAGGATAGATTACATCTTTATAGAACATCAGCTGGTCCCGATACTCAGGAATGCAGAAATAAAAACAATGACCCTATCAGACCATGCTCCAATGAAAATCCAACTGGACATAAAAGGGGACCGTGGACCTGGAACAAGCTGGAAACTCAATGTCACATTACTGCAAGACCAAGAGACAATCATTAAGATAGAACAGGAATTAGAAACTTTCTTCACCTTAAACGAGACACCAGAGGTTCCAGCCTCAATAATCTGGGAAACCCATAAAGCAGTGATAAGGGGTAGCTTAATAGGTATTGGAGCAGGTAAAAAAAAAACAAGGGAAAAAAGGAAAAGGGAGCTATACAAGGACATACAAGAACTAGAGCAGAAAACAAGACCCAAAGGAATGCTGGAAAAACAAGAGCTGATAACCAAAAAAAGAGAACTAGCAGAATATGTAGAGCAAGAGAGGATAGCCGCAATACACATTTTAAAGAGGGAAAGATATCAGTGGGGGAATAGAGGAGGTAAATGGCTGGCTAATAGGGTTAAGGAAAAAAAGAATAGGACGTTTATAGAGAGGATTAGAGACACAAATGGCGAGACCCGGATATCATCTCCTGAAATAGTGAGCACATTTCATAAATATTATAGTACCTTATATAATATTGAACAAAAAGAAAATGAAGGAAAGCGGCGGGACGAAATCAGGGAGTACCTTCGGAATATGGACTTTCCAAAGGGCAAAACGGAGGAAATGGAGGCACTCGGCGCACCTATATCGGAAGAAGAAGTAGAAAGAGCTATAGTTAATACAGCCCCAGGAGGTAGTCCGGGTCCTGACGGATTCTCTATTACATACTATAAAAAGTTTTCCAAGCAGTTAGTACCAAGACTATGCAAATACTTTAATGCAATAGGGATAAGTGAGAAATTTAGAGACGAGACACTTCTGGCACATATTACTTTGATTTTGAAGGAGGGGAAAGACCCGTCGGCAGTGGAAAGCTACAGGCCAATCTCCTTACTAAACTCGGACATAAAGCTATTTGCAAAAATAATTGCCGAGAGATTGAAGTCATATCTGCCAGAATGGACCCATATTGATCAAGCTGGGTTTGTACAGGGGAGGAAAGGTAGAGATAATTCTCTGAAATCAATAATGCTGATCCAAGAAGCCGTTAGGAGGGGCGTGCCTACAGTCCTTATGTCAATTGATGCCGAAAAGGCCTTTGACCGGGTCAACTGGGTATTCCTGTTCGAAACATTGAGCTATATGGGACTGTGTGATAGGATGATGAAATGGATCGAGGCCCTTTATCAGCATCCGACAACAAGAATAAGAGTCAATGGGACCCTGTCTTCTCCCCTCGACTTGTTTAATGGGACAAGACAGGGTTGCCCACTTTCTCCTCTTTTGTTTATAATTACCCTAGAACCCTTATTGTCAGCGATGCGTAAAAATCCCGATATCCAGGGAATCCGAGTGGGCAATAAGGAGTACAAGGTATCGGCATTTGCGGACGACTTGTTGCTCTATATTTCCAACCCCAGAATATCAATCCCAATGACCATGAAAGAATTAAAACAATACAGTAAACTGTCGAACTTCAAAGTGAATATGTCTAAATCCGAGATATTAAACTTAACCTTATCAACCCAAGAACAGAGTGCCCTACAATCCAGATTTCAATTTAAATGGTGTAAAAATGAACTTAACTATCTGGGAATAAAATTAACGCCTCAAGTAGATAACCTTTTTAATCATAATTACATTCCATTGATTAATAAAATTAAAAAGCAACTTAGAGGAATGCAATATAAAGCCCTGTCTTGGATTGGAAAGATAAACGCTGTCAAAATGTTCATTCTCCCCACATTCATTTATACCTGCCAAATGATCCCAATCTCTCTCCCTCAGTCATACTTGAAGAAAATAAAGTCAATAATAACAAAATTTATCTGGGCGGGTAAACGGGCGCGCATCGCATTCGACACACTAGTAAGAGAAAAAGGAAGAGGGGGGTTGGCCGCCCCGGATTTCAAAAAGTACTATGAAGCTGTCGCAATCTCTAGAATAATAGATTGGAGTCATAATGATGAGGGGAAAGGTTGGGTGGAACTAGAAAGAAAGTTAAGCAGAACAAGAATAGGAGAAATTACATGGATACCCCCGCACTATAGACACCTCGCACCAAATACATCCGCTCTCACAAAGCACTCACTAAAAATTTGGGATGCAGAACACAAAAGGCACAATTGGGATTATAATTCCCCACTAATTCCACTATTAGATACACATTTTTTTCCCCCAGGTAAGGACGAGTTTATATATTTTAGTAGATGGTCCAATAAAAAGAATTTGAGATTGATAGATGTAATGGAAGGGAATAGAATCAGCACTTATAATGAGATTATTATGAAGTGGGGACACAGAGCACTAGATAAGTGGCGCTACACTCAAATACAACACTTTACACAGACACTCCCCAAACCCCTACGCGGTAAGAGAGATCTTAGACCCTTAGAAAAATGAATAGAATCCCCCAATAACCGCGAGAAAAGAATTTCAAAGACGTATAAAATCTTGTTGCGAGCGGTGGAGCACGAATACCCCCCGTATTTAGGGAAATGGGAAAGTGAGATTGGCCCATTAAATAGCGAGGACCAGAAGAACAAGATCTTAGGACGTGTTTTTTCAACAGCAAAAGACATACAGTCAGTAGAAATGTCCTATAAACTTCTTGCTAGGTGGTATGTAACTCCTCAAGGAGCGAACGCTTACAATGGAGATAATTCTCCAAACTGTTGGCGAGGGTGCGATGCAGTGGGGTCCTTCTCACACCTGTGGTGGCACTGCCCGAAAATAAAAAAATATTGGGAGCAAATAATAGAAATAATTTTTAATATAACACGAGTTAGGGTGAAGAAACTTCCTTGGGTTTGTTTATTTCACGATACAGAGAGGGGAGAGGGACGGAATGCTAGAAACCTTATCCCTTATCTATTAAACGCAGCCAAAGCCTTAATTCCTTGCTACTGGAAATCCCAGGAGATACCCTCAATGAAAGATTCGGTAGTGAGGGTGGAGAGGACAAGAATAATAGAACAGTCACTATTTACCCTAGAGAATTTAGAAAGAAAATATCAGAGGACATGGCAACAATGGATTCAGTTTAGGGAAACAGAACAATATCTTAGGATAATGGAAGAAAATACTGTGGGGACCAGGGGGGGGGGGGGGGTGAGCGAGACGGGGTAGGCTTTTTTTTTTTTTTTTTTTTTTCTTCCTTTAGACGGGGAGGGGGGTGGGGCGGGGTTTGGTGAAAAATGTAATTTGAATAGATGTATTTGTCTAATATTTGATTATAAAATTGATGAATCATGTGTATAAGGAAAATTACGAAAATAAAGAATATATAAAGTGCCTCTGGGACACTAATATGGGCCCCAATCTATTGTGGCTGATGTAACACTACACTACTTGTACTTGGCCTTTCATCTGGTTGTACTGCATTGCTGGTGCTCACCTGCTGTTCAGAACAACTGTTTTTTTTTTTTGTAGGGACCATTTCCTATAGCAGAGACTGAATAAGTATTGCAGAGAAATAAGTTTTTTTTTTTTTTTTTAATTGTTTTGAAATTTGTTTTAAACCTAAAGTGGGCCATTCATTATCTTTTGGGTCCCGGACTGTGTCTCTTTGGCATTGGATCACTTTGGGTTTCACTTACTGTTGTACCGCGAGGCATGCTGTTTACTTTCACTGTTTGTGAGTATGTTTGCATTTGCCTTTATTAAATCACCATTGGGATAATACACTAGGCTGGTGCGCCTTCTTTTTTGTATTTTGCAGTTACTGTTTGGACTACCCCAGTCGTTAGAGGGAAACAAGGCCGGATTTGTCCCCAGGTGATATTTTAAATCGAATACACGCGAAGATTGCCCCTAGTCCACCACACTCATGTGCAGGAGGTTTTGAACCTCAGTCTGCAAAAGACCGAATCAATTCTTGAAATGTTTAAAAGTAAGAAATGAGTCACCACAGATACACATTAAAGCTCCTTCAGTATGGCAGTGCAAAGAAACATTTTATGCATAGCCAAAACTTTATTTACATTTAGGATAGCGTAAGGAAGAGTTAAAACCCTTGTCAGTGTGTATTTTGTTATTGTCCTCTCAACTCTAAACTTGTGTATATCCTCACTGACATTGGTTACCAGTACAAAAAGAGGTGTCAGTCTCCCAAATTGGGACACAGATAGCAATAAAAAGATTGAAAAAAAGGTCCAAAACTTCCCTAATCTATCCAAAAAAAATGAAGGGATACACTTTAAGTCTTTAATAGCGCTTAGTAACATGATTCTAAATATCATATTGTGTAAAACAAGAAGTGAACATGCCCAGCAGTATTGCACAAATAATACAAAAAACAAATCGTCATTTCATGCAGCGTTCTTCTTATGCTGTGACCCATAACCAGTCATTGCAGTGTCACACTTGCTGAGCTGGATAGGACATTTAGATGTCCTACATATGTCACTTGCTTTGCGCATGATTCAACATTGTCTGGAGAACCCTAACAGCAAATCATAAATTACTTATACTGCATATTAACCAAGGTTATAAATAAACAATAAGCTTATGTGCAATGCTGATTTACTGCAGAGCTAAAAGAATACTAGGCAAGGTCAGGCACAATGAACAATCCCCCCTGACGCTTTAATTTCTCTTTGAAGAGCCACTTTGAAAGTCCAGGGAGATTTATGTAAAATGTATATTTGTAGCTTTCATACACTGAGAATTATCTTATGTCATCCTGCTTCTCTAACGTGTAAACACAAATCTTAATTGTTATGTTTCTTTTTTTTTTCAGTGTGGGCTCTGCTTCAGAATAAGACTTCATCCTTACAGTATCCTAGCAACTATTTTTTGGTCAACTATTTTATAATTAAAACCAAAAGGCTGACTACTGTCATTTTTATCTTGAGCGATCAGATAATGGTAATGCATATTATTTTATTCAGTGCCCTTTATGTGGAGCATTTTACTCAACATAAATATGTTGTCTAGCTTATATTAAAAGTAATTTACGAATGTAATGAGAACAAGATGAAAGTGAGAATGGGCATCATTTTTTTAAATTTATTTTGCTTAGCCACACAAATAATTTTCAAGATATTTTTCTTGTGCCTCTGTATATAACAAATTTTAATGAACTTCCCTGAAATGAACTGAGTCTGAAAGCCTATAAAAATTTACTTTGGTTAAGTTAGAAATGTTATATTTCCCTGCATGCCTTTTTGTCCACTTGCAGATTAAAATAGCAACATTCCTGATGTACGACATGGACTTTTGCTGTGCCACCCACGGTGTTTGTTGATTTTATATATAAAGATTTTTTTTTAATGATATTTCTTTTTTTTTTTTTTTTTAAATGCTCATTGCAAAGAGACAGTATGCACTGATTTTTGTATCTACATTATATTACTACTAGAGAACATGTCATCACTAGGGATGAGCTTCAAGTTTGAGTCGAACATTGCCTGTTCGCCTGTTCAGCGAGGTGTTCGCGGCAAATTCGAAAAGCCACGAGCAACCTGTAAAAGTCTATGGGAGAAATCTCAAGTGCTAATTTTAAAAGCCTATATGCAAGTTATTGTCAAAAAAGTGTTTGGGGACCTGGGACCTGCCCCAGGGGACATGTATCAATGCAAATTTTTTTTTAAAAGAAAGCAGTTTTTTCAGGAGCAGTGATTTTAATAATGCTTAAAGTGAAACAATAAAAGTGTAATATTCCTTTAAATTTCATACCTGGGGGGTGTCTATAGTATGCCTGTAAAGGGGCGCATGTTTCCCGTGCTTAGAACTAAAAGTGTAATTTTTGCAGGAAAAAAAGCTATTTAAAATCACACGCGGCTAATGAATTGCCAGCTCCCTTAACACAGAGAACAGTCATTCATTGAAAGTCATTCATAAAAAAAAAAGTAATTGATAAAAAAAAAAAATTCAATTACCAGGCCCTTCAGGTCTGTTATGGATATTAAGGGGAACCCCGCTTCAAATTGAAAAAAAAATGACATAGGGGTCCCCCTAAATATCCATACCAGGCCCTTCAGGTCTGGGATGGATTTTAAGGAGAACCCAGGCCACAAAAAAAAAAAATGGCGTGGGGTCCACCTCAAAATCCATACCAGACCCTTATCCGAGCACGCAACCTGGCAGGCCGCAGGAAAAGAGGGGGGGACGAGAGCGCCCCCCCTCCCTCCTGAACCATACCAGGCCACATGCCCTCAACATTGGGAGGGTGCTTTGGGGGTCTGTGACCCCTCAAAGCCCCATGTCCCCATGTTGATGGGGACAAGGGCCTCATCCCCACAACCCTGGACATTGGTTGTGAGGGTCTGCGGGCGGGGGGCTTATCGGAATCTGGAAGCCCCCTTTAACAAGGGGACCCCCAGATCCCGGCCCCCCCCTGTATGAAATGGTAAGGGGGTACAAAAGTACCCCTACCATTTCACCAAAAAAGTGACAAAAATGTTAAAAATGACAGGAGACGGTCTTTGACAATTCCTTTATTAAAATACTTTTTCTTCATCCTTCGGTTTCTTCATCTTCTTCTTCCATCTTCTACCACCTTCTTCCATCTTCTTCTTCTATCTTCTTCTTCCTACGATCCACTTCTTCTTGCTCTGGTCTTCTCGTCCGGCATTTTCTTCCACGGCGTCGGCGTCCCTTCTTGGGCCGCTCCGCTCAATTGGAGGCTCCCGCTGTGTGAGGCTTTGCTGCGTCTGACAGCTCTTTTATAACGGAGGGCGGGGCCACCTGGTGACCACGCCCCCTCTGACGCACAGGGACGTCATGGGGACTTCCCTATGGCTTTCCTCACAACGTCAGAGGGGGGCGGGGGACCCCCAAAGCACCCTCCCAATGTTGAGGGCATGTGGCCTGGTACGGTTCAGGAGGGAGGGGGGGCGCTCTCGTCCCCCCTCTTTTCCTGCGGCCTGCCAGGTTGCGTGCTCGGATAAGGGTCTGGTATGGATTTTGAGGGGGACCCCACAACATTTTTTTTTTTTTTTGGCTGGGGATCCCCTTAAAATCCATCCCAGACCTGAAGGGTCTGGTATGGATATTTAGGGGATCCCTACGTCATTTTTTTTTTTAAATTTGAAGCGGGGTTCCCCTTAATATCCATAGAAGACCTGAAGGGCCTGGTAATTGAATTTGGGGGAATACCCACGCTTTTTTTTTATTTATTTTTTTATTTTTTATCAATGACTTTTTTTTTATCAATGACTTTCAATGAATGACTGTTCTCTGTGTTACGGAATCCGGCAATTCATTAGCCGCGAGTGATTTTAAATAGCTTTTTTTCCTGCAAAAATGACACTTTGTGCAGGGACAGGTCTAAGCACGGGAAACATGCGCCCCTTCACAGGCATTCTATACACACCCCCCAGGTATGAAATTTAAAGGAATATTACACTTTTATTGTTTCACATTAAGCATTATTAAAATCACTGCTCCTGAAAAAACGTCAGTTTTTTTTTTAAAAAAAATTTGTATTGATACATGTCTCCTGGGGCAGGACCCAGGTCCCCAAACACTTTTTATGACAATAACTTGCATATTAGCCTTTAAAATTAGCACTTTTGATTTTGAACGTTCGAGTCCCATAGACTTTAATAGGGTTCTAAAGTTCACACGAGCTTTAGGTCTGTTCGCAGGTTCTGGTGCGAACCGAACAGGGGGGTGTTCGGCTCCTCCCTAGTCATCACTTTGTTACTCCAGTTTTAAAGTTATGAAATGTATGTCAAATGCATTTTAGTAAACATTTTTCATAAGAATCAACTCACAATTGAAAAAAATGTTAGACTGGAATTTAACTTTTAAACAGACTCGTTTTTTTATGTACAGTAAATATACCATTCACATTTTTGTAAATATTTTATTATACCTTTTCATGTGACAACACTGAAGAAATTACACTTTGGTACAATGTAAAGTAGTGAGTGTACAGCTTGTATAACAGTGTATTTTTTTTGCTGTCCCCTCAAAATAACTCAACACACAGCCATTAATGTCTAAACCGCTGACAACAAACGTGAGTACACCTCTAAGTGAAAATGTCTAAATTGGTCCCAATTAACCATTTCCCCTCCCTGGAGTCATGTGACTTGTTAGTGTTACAAGGTCTCGTGTGTGAATGGGGAGCAGGTGTGTTAAGTTTGGTGTTATCGCTCTCACTCTCTCATACTGGTCACTGGAAGTTCAACATGGCACCTCATGGTAAAGAACTCTCTGAGGATCTGAAATAAATAATTGTTGCTCTACATAAAGATGGCATAGGCTATAAAAAGATTGCAAAGATCCTGAAACTAAGCTGCAGCACGGTGGCCAAGACCATACAGTGGTTTAATAGGACAGGTTCCACTCAGAACAGGCCTCACCATGGTCGACCAAAGAAGTTGAGTGCACGTGCTCAGCGTCATATCCAGGGGTTGTCTTTGGGAAATAGACGTATGAGTGCTGCCAGCATTGCTGCAGAGGTTGAAGTGGTGGGGGGTCAGCCTGCCAGTGCTAAGACCATATGGCACACACTGCATCAAATTGGTCTGCATGGCTGTTGTCCCAGAATGAAGCCCCTTCTAAAGATGATGCATAAGAATGCCTGCAAACAGTTTGCTGAAGACAAGCAGACTAAGGACATGAATTACTGGAACCATGTCCTGTGGTCTGATGAGACCAAGATAGACTTATTTGGTTCAGATGGTGTCAAGCGTGTGGCGGCAACCAGCTGAGGAGTACAAAGACAAGTGTGTCTTGTCTACAGTCAAGCATGGTGGTGGGAGTGTCATGGTCCGTTCGGTCACTGGGAAGCTACAGTTCATTGAGGGAACCATGAATGCCAACATGTATTGTGACATACTGAAGCAAGACAGAATCCCCTCCCTTCGGAGGCTGGCCAACAGGGCAGTATTCTAACATGATAACGACCCCAAACCCACCTCCAAGATGACCACTGCCTTGTTAAAGAAGCTGAAGGTAAATGTGATGGACTGGCCAAGCATGTCTCCAGACCTAACCCCTATTGACTATATGTGGGGCATCCTCAAATGAAATGTAGAGGAACGCAAGGTCTCTAACATCCACCAGCTCCCTGATGTCATTGTGGAGGAGTGGAAGAGGACTCCAGTGGCAACCTGTGAAGCTATGGTGAACTCCATGCCCAAGAGGGTTAAGGCAGTGCCGGAAAATAATGGTGGTCACACAAAATATTGACACATTGGGCCCAATTTGGACATTTTCACTTAGGGGTGTACTCACTTTTGTTGCCAGCGATTTAGACATTAATGGCTGTGTGTTGAGTAATTGTACAGCAAATGTACACTGTTATACAAGCTGTACACTCACTACTTTACATTGTAGCAAAGTGTAATTTCTTCAGTGTTGTCACATGAAAAGATATAATAAAATATTTACAAAAATGTGAGGGGTGTACTTACTTTTGTGAGATACTGATATATGTTTTTCAGGGGCTCTGTTTTTTCTGAGATACCCCCTAATCTGTGAATATTCACAGCACAGCCCCTAACTGGATGCAATATGTCGGCATTAGCGAGATGACCATGAATCTAGCACCTGTTCTTTAATCTCCGGATTGCTGTATTGGATGTTTAAGCACATCAGGTTGGTTTCTGATACACAGATACCCATTTTTTACATCTTCTCTTTTTTCCCCTTTTTTTCAGTTTCTTTTTTCTCCTCCCCCCTTTTCCATTTCCCTTTCTTTCTCCTCTCCCCTCCAGCTCCCCCTTCCTTTCCCGTCCTCCTCTTCCCAGCTCATCCCCTCCAGCTAACTGTTGGGGAGAGAGGCCAACTGCCCCAGCTCCCTGGAACTCCGCAGCTGTTGATGGTGCTGGACAGAGGTGGGTAGCACTCTGCCCTGTTGCCAGCACTTCTGCTGGGGACTCCACATCCTCCGCTCTGGTTAACCGTTGGGGCAGGAGGCTGGCTTCCTCCACTCCCACATCTGGCTGCTGGGACAACATGTCTCTGGTACTGTCTCCCAGGTGCACAAATCTTTGCTGGGGAGGAAAGATCGTTTTCTCCACCCTGGCCAACTGTTGGGGAGGACGACAAACACCTCCTCTCCCTTCTCCCCCTGTATCTGCTGCTGGGAAGTGATTGCCACCTTCTCACCCTGAGCCTCCATAACTGCCACCAGTGTGGGGCAGAGGTCTTGGACCCTCTGTCCGGTGACCTGCGCTTCAGCTGGGGAAGTTCCTTGTAACTCCACGGATACTGCTGTTGGTGCTGGGCAGAGCTCAGTGAAGTTTGGCCCTAATACCAGCTCTTCTGATGGAGGCTCATCAGGTTGTTTTTCCTCAGCAGAAAAGTCTATTAAATCCCCTGTCTCTACAACTGATGGCTGGGGATAGAGGTTCACCATCTGTCCGTGGAACCTAGAAGATGCCATCGGTGCTGGGCAGAGGTTAGCAGAGCTTTGCCCTGTTGTCAGCACTTCAGCTTTGGGGATGGCAATCTCCAGATTTTCCACTGCCGATTCTCTGGCATGCTGATGGACAGGCACATTCCTCCATCCAACCTCATCTTGTGCAGTAACAGGTTTTTCAAGGTCAGTCAGCACTTGCTGCATCCGCCATAAGACCTCCGCGTCCAGCTGCGGGGGCAGGTGGGCACTGGGCTCGTCGCAAGTGAAGGCAAACATGCCGTCACTTGCGGCTCCCGCGCGCGCGCAGGCACGGGACTGACGTCATCGCGGCTTAGGCCAGTCACAGCGCAGGAGCCGCGATACACGGAAAGATTATGGACGCTCTGTGAAAGAGGGGGCAGCAATGACATTGCTGGCTCCTGTGTCATGTAAGTAACACATAATGGGCTACTATGCGATGCATAGTAGTCCATTATGCTTTACTTTTGCAGGGAAACAAAGAGGAAGTAAACCCAGGGTTTACTTCCTCTTTAAATGCACTTAATATAGTGACACATTAGTAATTGTTTGTATAAATTGTTGCCCAGATCATTTTATATTAAAATGTGAGATTTACATTATTTAAAAGCTGAGCATGGTCTATGTTCTCAGCCATGTTATGCTAAACAGGCTTATAAAATCCAGTTTTATTCTATGGGATTACATTAGAGGAAGTCAGCTGTGTGCAGGAAAATGTCTTTTGTCAAGCCAAGAATGTTATCTGACTTAAAGTATGCAGAGCTTCAGCTCAAAGTGAATTTAAGATTTATGTTTTAAATGTCATTTCCCCTTTTATAAAGAAAATGTTTAATTTACTAGCTCTTAAATCGAATTTATCAAAAGATACAAAAATTGAGCTTGTGTGTTTTTCTTAAAGCAGTATTATATTTAGGAATCAGTGAATTATTTTTAAAAGATGCGCGCAGCCACTGATTCACCCAGATTGCCTCCAAAGTTATGATTTTACCCCTTTGGATTGTTTGGCAAAGAGCAGAGAAAAAATATTTCTGATAAGTTCATATATACGCCACACCCTTTTTGTACTTATATATATGTATATATAAATTCAATTTTGTTCCCTTTATTTAAATGGAATAGTTAAGGTTTTAAACTGTCTTTGTGCTGTCTCTTTTCCCTTTTTTGAGATTTACCTCCTTTTCCTGTCCTCTAGATACAGCCAGAAGTTAAGGTGAAGTAAGCAGCTTCTTGTGCAGTTGTCATGGAACATGTGACCCCATTGTAATATTTTCTCTCATCCTGTTCTAGTGACAACTCAATATTTTGGATTATATCATCACTTTCAGTCCAATTGACAGTGGTCTGAATCTATAGCAATAGCAACCTGTCAGGGGTCCAAACCCTTCTAATCAAAATCGAAAAAAGATGTGCCTTTAGACAAGCTTTCAAAGGATTTTTGATTAAACATTATAGGGTAAAGAATATATTTCACTAAGGGAAATTTCTTTTTTACAAGTTTCATTTGTTCTTTCTTTATCGCTCTTTGTTTATTGCACTTTTGTATGTAGACAAAATAAAAGATGCTAGAGGAGTGTAACATCATTCGGCACATATTAACAATTAACTCAGACAAGGTTTGCATTAACATAGGGATTCCTAATTCACAATGCAATATATGTCATGGCAAAGTTGGACAATTTTGTCCAGCTATCTGACATTCCCATTTTATTGATGGGGAAAATGAGTATGGAAATTTAATAAAATTAGCACCTTTTATATATTCAGAAGGCAGAGTTGGCAAGCTTTGATTTGCAAGCAATATGTGTGAACCTGTTTCAATACATTTCTTCAGTTATTTCCTGGTCTCTATGCCTAGGCAAATTATGTCATACATCTCAGGAGCAGTACCGGCTGATCCACAATGGGCGCAGGGGTGCCACCCCCTAGTTTGCATGCAGGGATCATTGGTTTCTATGAGTTTTTTTTTTTCAAGCCACATGATTAGAGCCTGATGCTCTAAGTGGCTTGAAAAAGGTTAGGCTTGGGGGCACAGAGCACTGCACCCTGAACCTACCCACTGGTGATTTGTCTTCAGCTTCTCCTCTCGGCCAATCAGGACAGGAGGTGGATCGGGTTGGCCGGGAGGAGAAGCCCAGGAAGCCGCGGCACAGCGACCCACTTGGGAGACTGCGATTGCTGGTTAAAATGGAGGGCTGCAGATCAAGCGGATCTGGACTGATGAGACTCCGCTCCCTTGGGAACCCATGAGTACATGACTGCCTGCTATATCTTCTGCAGTTCTCAGAAGTATCTCCTGATACTTTGATTTATTTCCCAAAAAATTTAGCTCCAGCCACCACTGCTCAGGAGGGGTTTTCCTCAGCTAAGTGTACCTTCCTGCCTGCAATCCTGGGCTAAGAGCATATAAATTCTAGTAAGTAAATGCTACATAAATCTTCTGCCATTACTTAAATTGGAGTTGCATCAAAAAAAAAAAAGCCATGAATGTTCCTAAAAAAAAATTTAAAAATAAATTTGGAAAACATTTGTTTTTTACTCACCTTGTGACAGGTCCCAGATGATTGCGCGGCAAATTACGGTGCGCGGCACTGCTCGCACATGCGCAGTGGGTGCCCGGCTGTGAAGCCACAGCCGGGCGCCCACAGTTACAATGTCGGCGCCGCTGAACGGAGGGGGAGACGAGCGGGGTTTCCCCCGCATCGCTGGACCCTGGGACAGGTAAGTGTCTGATTATTAAAAGTCAGCAGCTGCAGTATTTGTAGCTGCTGACTTTTTTTTTTTAAATGGCTATGGCCAGAAATACTAGGGGGTGCTTTTCTACGTGATTTATCAGCAAAATAAAGCATGGAGACAAGCTTTTCTACAAAAACCTTTCATGGACTATTCTTGACTAACAGAGAAATGTTCAAAGCAGACTTTTGTTGGTGAAATCTTATTGCATGATGTCATATACATGTTTGCGCAAATGTATTTTCCTAACCAGGGACAAGTAATTTGGTCTTCATTCTATTCCTTCCCACACAACACATTAGATTGGACTAAATTTTCAATTAATCAAACCTTTTAGACAAATCACCATCAGTTCAGATCAATCCAATTTTCTGCTTCAATCATGCACCAATTTTTGCTAGTATTGATATCTCAACATTTGATTCGCACCAGAACACAGCGAACAGGCAAAAAGTTCTAGGGAACCTGCAACCCCTATTAAAGTCTATGGAACATGAAAAAAAAAAAAGTGCTTATTTTAAAGGCTTGTATGCAATTTATTGCCATAAAAAGTATATAGCGACCCGGGTAATGCCCTAGGGGACATATATCAATGCAAAAAAAAGTTTTTAAAACAATAGTTTTTTAGGAGCAGCGATTTTAATAATGCTTAAAGTGAAACAATAAATATGAAATATTCCTTTAAATATCAGCCGCGGCTGTAATGTATTGCCGACTCCCGGCAATATAGATGAAAAATCAAGGAAAAAAATGTTGTGGGGTGCCCCCCCAGCCCGTGTTGGACCCTTTGCCAAAATGTAAAAAGAAAATTAGGTTCCCCCCAAAATCCATACCCGACACTTATCCGAGCATGCAGCCTGGCAGGTCAGGATGGGGGGGGACCCCTGGGGGGATGGGTGCTTTGCTCTGCGCCCCCACCCCAAAGCACTTTGTCAAGAGCCTCTTCCCAACAATCCTGTACATAGGTTGTTGGGGTTCTGTGAGCGGGGCCTTATTGCAATCTGGAAGCCCCCTTTAAGAAGGGGCCCCTCACATCCCGCCCCCCATGTGAATGGGTATCAGGAATATGTACCCCTACCCATTCACCAAAAAAAGTGTCAAAAAGTAAGAACCACAAGAAACTGATTTTGACAATTCCTTTATTGAAAAAACAAAAACAAAAACAAGTGTCCCGTAATGTACATCCATCATCAATCATGCCACCCGATGGACCTGAAAAATATAATAAACGAAAAGTCTCCGCCTCCATGGGAGGCCTCCCAGCTACTACTGTCTTTTCGTTTTGACAGCTCTTATATAGGCAAGGGCGGGGTTACCTGCTGATGTAACCGGATGACACCGCCCCCTCTGATGTCCCATGGCATCACATAACGTCAGAAGGGGACGTGGTCACTCAGTTACGTTACCGGGTGGCCCTGTCCTTGCCTATATAACAACTGTCAAAGCCAAGAGACAGCAGTCGCGGGAGGCATCCCATCAAGGCAGGGCTTTTTGAATTTTTTCTATTTTCCGGGTCTGTTGGGTGGCGTGATTAAAGATGGATTTACATTGCGGGACACTTTTTTTCTTCTTTAATAAAGGAATTGTCAAAAACTGTCTGTTGTGGTTTTTACATTTTGATATATTTTTTGGTGAATGGATAGGGGTATAATGTACCCGATACCCATTCACATGGGGGTTGGGACCTGGGGGCCCCCTTGTTAAAGGGGGCTTTCAAATTTCGATAAGCCCCCTACCCGCAGACCCCGACAACCACCAGCCAGGGTTGTCAGGAAGAGCCCTTTGTCCCCAGCAGCCTGGTATGGTTCAGGAGGGGGTCGCTCCCTTGCCCCCACTTTCCTGGCCTGCCAGGTTGCTTGCTCGGATAAGGGTCTAGTATGGATTATGGGGGGGGGTGCCAATCTTTGTTTTTTATTTTGGCGTGGAGTTCCCCTTAAAATCTTTGCCAGACCCAAAGGGCCTGGTGTGGATTTTGGGAGGGACCCACACTGTTTTTTTCTTAATTCTGTCATAGGGTTCCCCTTAACCACTTCAATACACTGTATTATATACCCCGCACTGTATTATATATACTAAACTGACTGCACTACATACTCTGCAATGTACTATATATATACTACACTGATGGCACTATATACTCTCCACTGTATTATATATACTACACCAACTGCGCTATATACTCTGAACTGTATTATATATACTACATGGACTGCATTATATACTGTGAACTGTATTATATATATATATATATATATATATATACTACACTGACTGACTGCACACTACACTAACTACCTGCCTAATCTCTATTCATTCACTATATACGGCCGCCGTGTAAGCAGCAGCCTTATATAGTGTGGGGGCGTGGACTTAGCCCCTGAGCCATGATTGGCCAAAGGCACTCTGCCTTTGACCAATCATGGCTCTCATAGCACGGCGCTGTGATTGGGCAAAGCATACAGGTCATGTGAATGCTTTGGCCAATCAGCAGCCGCATTATGGGGCACACCGGAACGGGCGAATTTCCCACGAATGCCCCAATTGTTCCTTGGTTCTTACGAACAAACGAACAGCCGACGTTCGACTCAAATATCCAGCCCGTCCCTATCCAGAAATATCCACCCAATTCATGGCAGCCCATGCACATGGAAACACTTCCTCACCTGTTCAATAGGAAGCATTAAAATCGGTCCCGTTTGGAGTGTTCATATCTCTTTGTTCTAAACCCAAGAAAGAGACATAAAACCAAATAGCTTCTATATCACCAGCTTCATAGTATTTGCCCCACAAATCTTCATACTTCAATGCAACACTCATTAAACATTCCAATACAAGATCCCAATTACTTTAACTCATTGACCACCTCTTCTTTATTTCAGTACTCACTGTACACTGCAACATGCATCTCAGGACAGTACATCTTATTATGCTTCCTTACATGTGCTCTAAGATGGCTACTATGCCCCTTGTCATCACTCCTGGGTGGAGCCAGCCTTAAAGTGACAGTGCATGTGGAACCCTTCAGGTATAACACCTTCCATCCATCCCTAAAAAAAAAAAAATTACAACAAAACAAGAAAAGGCACAAAACATTAACTAATAACTGTCCAATAACAGTCCTCCAAACACAGGAGATGCACAGGACTTTTTTTCCTGCATCCAGATGTGAAACCAAGCTTCCAGGGACAGTTGCGGGGATACAATGTCATCGGATCACTTTCGGCGACCCCGTCGAAAGTCTCGAACGGGTCTTGAAGCTGAAACCGGTCAGGAGGGTGACAGTGTCGTTGAGGGCGGGCACCCAGCGACTCGGGACCGGAGGAAACAGGGCTGTCCGGAATCGGCCCCGGCAGGGCCAAGAACGGATCCACCAGCTCAGTGGGTGAACAGACCTCCGGACCAGGGCTGGAGGGCTCTGTTGGAGCCGAGTGCAAAAGTTCAGAGTCCCCCCAATCATCAGTCCCCGTGAATTCTGATCCGCTGGGATCAGTTCCTTGCGACACTGGTGGTTCAGCCGGCGTCAGGGATTCGGGCAGTTGACGCAGTTGGTCCGCATGCCGTCTGCAAATGGAACCATCTTCCAGGCAGACCCTATACACCTTGGGTCCCAAAGTCTCTGCAATGACAGCAGGAAGCCAACGGGTGTTGGAAGCCCCATAAGATCGGGCCCATACCGTTTGTTGGGCTGTGAATCGGGGAAGCTCATGGTGTTTGACCATCTTGTCTTGGGACTGCAGTACATGTTCCTGGACTGTTTGAGGGAGGAGCATGTCCAAAACAGTCCATGGCTGCCGACCCAGAAGGAGTTCTGCTGGAGTTTTCCCGGTGGTTGCATGTGGTGTGTTTCTGTAAGCAGAAAGGAAGGAGTCCAGCTGCTGGGGTGACAGGGACTGTTGTTTACTTGCAGCCACTGTAGCTTTGAAATAGCGTTTAAAAGTCTGCACAAACCGTTCTGCTTGACCATTTGTAGCCGGGTGGTAGGGTGCGGTCAACTTGTGCTTGATGTTGTTGGCAGTCAGGAAACGCTGAAACTCCTGACTGGTGAATTGTGCACCGTTGTCTGTAACGATTTCTCTGGGGTATCCATACGTAGCAGCGAGATGCAACAGTATGGAAAACGTTGCCTTAGTCGTTGGCTGAGTAACTGGAATTACCTCAGGCCACTTTGAATGGGCATCCACTATGATCAAGAAGGTATGTCCTCTGATCGGGCCTGCAAAGTCCAAGTGTAGGCGAAACCAAGGAACCGTGGGCCAAGTCCAGGGCTGGAAGCACCCTCGAGGTGGGTCTTTTGCAGTTTGTGCACATCCAGCACAAGCATTCACATATGTCGTGATATCTGAGTCTAGGTTTGGCCACCACACATAGCCTCTGGCCTTTTGTTTCATACATGTGCCCCCGGGATGACCAGTATGTAGCAAGTCCAGAATGTGTCTCCGGAGGGTCTGTGGAATGATCACTCGGTCTCCCCATAAAACACAGTTGCCAGCCACAGTTAATTCCATACGCTTACGGAAATAAGGTTCATAATCCTGTGTGACGGTTGCAGGCCAACCGGACCGTACCCAGGAGAGTATTGTTTTCAGAAAGGTATCCTTGGCTGTATTGGCTGCTATCTCCCCAGAAGACAAGAAGGACAGGTTGGTGTAACGACAACTCTTGACCGGTGGAGAAGAGTCCATCGACCTCCCTGTCAGTCGGGACATTGCATCCGCATTAGCATTGGCATCATGACCACGATACTGGATTTTGTAGCTGTATGCTCCCAAGAATAGGGCATAGCATTGGAGGCGGGCCGCAGTAGTCTGAGAGATGCCTTTGTCAGGGCTAAAGATCTGAAGGAGTGGTTTATGGTCTGTCAGTATGGTGAATTCCCTACCATACAGGTAAAGATGAAACTTCTTAATTGCCCATATCAGTGCAAGAGCCTCTTTGTCAATGTGTGAGTAATTGCTTTCTGCTTTTGTCAAAGACCTGGAGGCAAATGCCACTGGTTTTTCTGACCCATCTGGTAAGATGTGAGATAGTACAGCCCCCAGACCATAGGGTGAGGCATCACAAGCCAAGGTGAGAGGCTTCTGGAGGTCATAGTGCAAGAGCATGCTTGACGCCAACAGCTTCCGCTTAGAGACTTCGAAAGCACGTTGGCATGCAGCTGACCAGTCCCATCTGGAGTGTTTCTCCAAAAGCTTGTTCAACGGAAACAAGGTGCGTGCCAGATCTGGCAGGAATTTGTGGTAATAGTTCAGCAAGCCAAGGTATGATCGCAGCTGCTGGATGTTGGTTGGGGCAGGAGCTTTGACTAAAGCATCAACCTTGGCTTCCGTGGTGTGTATACCCTCTGCATCCACAAGGTGGCCACAAAACTCCAATTTAGGCACCATGAATTGGCATTTTGCCAAGTTCACTTTCAGACCCTGCTCTTGGAGTCTCACCAACACAAGCTCCACGTTCCGCTTGTGTTCCTGGTCCGTCCGTCCCGTGATGAGCATGTCATCTAGCAGGCACTGCGTGAAAGGAATGTCTGCCAAAATCTCATCCATTTTTCGTTGCCAAATGGCTGGGGCAGAGGCTACACCAAACACCATCTGATTGTACTCATACAGCCCCTTGTGGGTGTTGATGGTCAGAAACTTGCGGGAAGAAGGATGGACCTCAAACTGTAAATATGCTTGTTTGAGATCAAGCTTGGTGAACTTTTGACCCCCTGCAAGAGAGGCAAAAATGTCATCTACTCTGGGTAGAGGATACTGGTCTATTTCCAGTTGGGAGTTCAGTGCCATGCGGAAATCGCCACAAATGCGTAAGTCCCCATTCGCTTTCTTTACGGGTTCAACCGGTGATGCCCACTCGCTGTGCTCTACCTTTGTGATGACACCTTGTTCCTCCAGCCGACTTAGTTCTGCTTCCACTCCTGCTCGGAGTGCAAAAGGTACTGTCCGAGCTTTGAAGAACTTAGGCTGAGCGTTGGGTTTCAGCTTGAGTCTCACACAGTCATGCTTTATTTTCCCCAACTGGTCATCAAAGATCTTTGGGAACCGCTGCTTCAGGGACACCACCCATCTCTCATTATCTCCTAATGGAATTGTAACAGTGTTACAGGGATTTATGGCGATGTCTGGCATACCAAAGTGAGCAATCCAGTCTCTCCCAAAGAGAGGGGGTCCCCCATTTTCTAGGATATATAATGCAGTCTCTTTGTCTGACCCTTGTACAATACCTGTACTTTCGAGTAACCCAGTGGGTGGAGTATCTGTTTTGAGTATGTCTGCAGTTTGATTGGTGTTGGGCGGACAGTTGTTCGGGTCTGAAGTTGTCTCCATTGTTTTTGAGTGATAACTGAAACTGCTGCTCCTGTGTCTACATCCATCTTGAGTTTCTTTCCCTCAATGGTTACCTCTACAGTCATTGCGGAGGGTGCTGAATGCATATGATGTATGTCTAATCTGTGGAGTACTTCCTCATCCTCTGACTCAGATGTATATCTTCCCACCATATATGTATTTGTCTTGGGGTTCAGAGGTCTTTTATCTCGCACCTTCTTGCTACAGCAAACTCATTTCAGATGGCCTGTTTTACCACAATTATGACAGGTCTGATCCTTAAACCGGCAGACTTTATGATCATGGTCTGTATTCCCACAACGGTAGCAAGCTGACTCCCGACTTGGTGGGGGTCTATTTTTCCAGTTTGTGACTGTGGGCTTGACTGCTGTTCTGAAAACTTCCTGTTTCACCTCTTCCCTTCTGCCCTGGGGGTTCAATTCCTCTGTATCTTTCACAGCCATTTCCATCACTGAAGCTATCTCAATTGCCTTTGTAAGGGTAAGGTCTTTCTCTGTTAGCATTCTCTTTTGGCTAGACTCACTGTTCAGTCCCATGACAAACTTATCTCTCAGTGCAGTAGGTAAGTACTCCCCAAAAGAACAGGTAGAGGCTTTTAATTTCTTCACCTGGCTGCTGCTGCCTCTGATAAAACCGAAATCTTTCTGCAATCTCTAGTGGTTTAGGCTGGAAGTGATCCTCTAACAGTGTCAGTAGCTCTACCAATGTCTTAGTTGCTGGTTTTACAGGGGAAAGCAGATCTCTAAGAGTGTCATATGTCTTAGCACCAACCACTGGCAGAAATACTGCTACTTGCCTGTAATCTGGGATGGCATTTGCACTGAAATACTGTTCCAGTCTCTCAACCCAGGAAGTCCAGGATGTCTGTTCTCCATCAAATTCACTTAATGTCCCGATTAATGCCATTGTCTTGCTGGGATCTGTGATTGCTTTTATCTAGGTGACAATCCACACTGCCTTTGTCTCTCTCTCAGACTGATAGACACTTTGTAAATCCCATCCTTGTCGCCACTGTTATATCCTCTGAGTTGTGAGAGACACAAGACTCTGGTCTGGGACAATGGATGTTTATTTCAGTACTCACTGCAACATGCATCTCAGGACAGTACATCGTATTATGCTTCCTTACATGTGCTCTAAGATGGCTACTATGCCCCTTGCCATCACTCCTGGGTGGAGCCAGCCTTAAAGTGACAGTACATGTGGAACCCTTCAGGTATAACACAGGGGGGCTCTACATTCCCCATGTTAATGGGGACAAGGCCCTCTTTCCAACAACCCTGGGCTGTGGTTGTGGGGGTCTGCAAGCATGGGGTTTATCGGAATCTGGAAGCACCCTTTAACAAGGGGACCCTCAGATATTGGCCCCCTATGTGAATGAGTATGGGCTAACCACCTACTGCAAGCTCTGCCATTGACAGTTCTCATATAGGTAAGGGACCTGGGGATTTCACCTGGTGACCCCCACCCCCTTGTGACATCACTGACCCAGCATGCACCAGTTGGTGATGTCAAAAGGGGGAGGGGCACTCTGCATTATTACTATCACTTAAAAGTGATAACAAAGGTACCCTAACTCAGCATAAAAAAATGGCCTGAGTGGCCCCAACAGCCCATCCGACATCACCGAAGGTCCCCCATCACCCACGGGACACAGATGGAGTGCTTTCTTGAAAAAAAACGGCGTCCGGTCGCACGCGGCCGTGATGGCCCTCCGGACAGGTCGCAAATCGAGCCCCCCGGCTCCGGCCTACACACACGCTGTGGCGGACGCCCAGCCAGGAGACATGGAGGTCAGTGGCTGCTCCACTCAGGCACTCTCTGCCTCACCCCAGGGCCCAACTCCACCATTCTCCCTGCCAATCCTTCCAGGGGACAATACCCCTGACACCCCCTCTGGGGAAGATGGGCACACATTGCGTATAGCACAAGCAGTAGCAGCCCTCCTGACCCCTATGATCGCAGCCTCTGTGGAGAAGGCAGTTAATGCAGGTATGAAGCAAATCAAAGCCCAGCTGACTGAACACACTAATAGGCTGAATGAAGTTGAACATCGCTTATCAGAAGTAGAGGATGAACTCTACCAAGCACAGGCCACAGAGCACTCCCAAGATAAAACTAACCAATGCATTATCCAGAAATTGGAAGATCTGGAAAATAGATCCAGACGGAGCAACCTGCGTTTTGTAGGTGTCCTGGAGTCGCTACCTTCTGCAGCCCTTGCAGACTTCTGTTCAAATCGCATACCCAAGGCCATGGGCCTTACAGGCCCGTTCACAGTGGAACGTGCACACCGCATGGGATCCTTCAATCCTGAACGCAAATCCCCCCGCCCCATCATTGCCAAGTACCTCAACTACGCGGATAAATCCGCTCTCCTCCAGAAATTCCGGCAATCCCCGGCTCTTCAAATAGATGGGGTAAAAATCCTTATCTTTGCCGACTACTCTATAGAAGTCTCTAAGAAGAGGAAGGCCTTCCAACCGATTTGTTCTGAACTATTCAAGCAGCAAATAAAATTCACCCTGCAAATAAAATTCACCCTCGGGGAACAGCTTTCCTTCCAAGATCCCTCGGAAGCAGAATCCTTCATTCACTCTCTCCGCCTGGATTCTCTCCACCAGACGCCTTCAAAATCTGCCGCCAGTCTCCGCTCTCTGGAACAAAGAAGCCAGCGTAAAGATTCCCCCAAACGACTTATCTCCTCCTGTTTACCTCTCAGGCGACTTGCCCTACCCTGTTGCAGGGTCTTTTTTGAAGCTACCCAGGGCCAGTACCTAATCACTGTCCCCTGTTCGGTCCATTTGAACACTATGCTGCTCCAACCCGTGTTCTTTATTACAGCTACCATAGTCCCTGTGATCTCCACTTTATTTATTGTATTTTATAAGGCCTCACAGGTGTTAATACTACTAACAGGCCTGCCGGCTTAGAGACATCTGCAGATGTTAAAATGTCACGTTTAACTATTTTCTTCAGTGCTAATACTAATAGCCTCTGTGTTTTACTTGTTTTCCTTTTTCACCATGAGTCCGCTGTGCACCACTCCCAATTCTCTCTTCTATAACCGCACTGGGTGCCCCATATGTCGTGCCAGTAGTCCTGGGGCTCTCAGGCACTTCAGTTATCTCTCCTTCCTCTTACAGGGTCCTGTATGGGGAGCCGCCTGCACAGTGAATTCATGCGGAAAAAAGTGAAGTTCGCAATTATGTATGCTTTAGTTATTCTGTTTTTTTCCCCTGTTTGGTCCTCTCCATCCCTCCTTTCCCTCCCCCTCCTCCCCTTCTACACTACCTCCTGCATTGTTTACTTAAGGGCTAGAAGTTCATATAACTCCCGCAATCCCAGGCCTCAGTCGAGTCTCCTTTATTTAACTTTTGATTCACCGGTTACAGGTCCCCTCCATAAATTCCTTTATCCCATAGCCCCTTAGGGTAGTTTCATGGAATGTGAAGGGTCTCCGTTCTCCTCACAAGAGAATGAAGATCTTTCGTCACCTTAAAAGGTTAAAAACTGACATTGCATTACTACAGGAAACCCATCTCCACACTTCTGACTTTCATCGTATGCAGAAACTATGGGTGGGGACGGTTCTGGGCTCAGAAGCAGTGGGGCGCAAAGCTGGTGTCCTTCTGCTGATTCATAGAAACCTCCCATGCTCCGTCCTCTCTACCCACACAGATGACCAGGGGCGCTTTATATCAACCCGAGTTAAGTTGGGCTCCAAGGAATTATTAATATCTAATGTATACGCTCCTAACAGCCCGACAAAGTCCTTTTACTGTCAATTATCCTCACTGCTCCTCACATCTACCCATCTACCTCACTTGGTTGGGGGGGATTTCAATGACATTATGCACTTATTAGATGAAATTTCCTCACCAAAACCATCATTAACAACTCCCTCTCGTGACACCCCCACATTATTTGCTTCAACCATGGACTCCCTTCATCTCCCAGATTTATGGCGCTTATCTCATCCAACAGACATGGACTTTACCTTCTTCCCCAACCCCCAGAAGATCCTTACCAGGATTGACTACTTTTTTGGCTCTGACAATCTTATTCCCTTTGTCTCGGACACCGGGATAGAAGACATAGCCATATCTGACCATGCCTCAATAACATTTACTCTTGACCAACTCCCACCTCACCCCAACCTCTGGCGCTTTCCTTCATTCCTACACAACAACACTGACTTTAGAAACTATATGGAGCGCTCCTAGGAGGAATTTTCCTCATCCAATGGAAAAAAATAAATGTGTGGTGTCGCGCTCCTAAAAATGGTATCAGTATAGATACTGCATAAAATGGCTGTATGTGTCAAAACAGCGGACAAGGGATGGTATGCAGGTTTAAGGTGACTGTGTGCAACTCTGGCTAAACCATCAATAAAACAGTCAAATATATAAAATAAAATACGCTAATATCAGTTAAAAGGCAACAATCAATAAGAGAGAGTACATAAAATGTATACGTATATAAATATATATATAAAGTGACTAATGTGCAAAAAACCATAGTAAAAACACACTAAAGTGCATAGATAAACTAATGTGCAAAACGCATAAACGAATAAATACAGTGACTGGAATAAATACAATCACTAGATGGCGGTGGAGATAAAGTATTAATGAAGTGATAGTGAGTGGTTCAGGTTGGTATAAATAACAGAAAACTGTATACCAAGGGGGGGATGGGAAGGGGAAGGGGATGAAAACCAATAAAGTGTTGGTGAATACGCTAGCAGCAAAAGGTCGGTGATAGTGCTAGTGATAGCAATAAATGTGAACAAAAATTGGCAACAAAAAGAGAGGTGATCAAAATAATAAGGATTGCAATGTGATTAGAGATCAACATATACAAAACAATAAAATGACAGTCCATAAGGCATAGGGTTCTGTGAACAGCGCGAAGCTGGTAATGACAGGTATGATCCAATCTGGGCTACACTCTGGTGCCAGGTGACAAGTGGAGGTGGGTGATAGTGATTGAGCTTGCCCAGGGTGATGACAGTGCTGGGGTCTTCGGTGCTGGTGACACCCGTAGGTGTACTCCCTAATTACCTTTATACTGCAAGGTATGCAGCATGTAAGTGGATGCCAGGAGGTTGGGCTCTCTCAGGGGGGTACTTCAGTGGTCTCTCTGGGGGATGTTGCTCAAGGGGTCTCTATGTTGGTCCTCCTCTCCTGTCCGAGATGTATGGAACCTATACAGTGGTTGCTACCTGGTGCTCAGGACCACGTTCCGCTCAGCATGTACCAGGGTATAGTGGGTGAGGGGGAGGAGAGAGTAACAAAAGGACTCGTATAGTGTAGTAATCTTGGAAAAACAGTGAATGAGCTTTAATGTTTAAAAAGGTTACTCACATAGACAATGGAGATACAATGTGCATTCAAAACGAGCGCCGAGCTCGTAGCCAGTGCGTCACTTCCGGGGTCCGTATCCTACGCATGTCGTCACCGTCACGTGACTTCATCGGGGATGAAGTCACGTGACGGTGACGACACGCGTAGGATACGGACCCCGGAAGTGACGCACTGGCTACGAGCTCGGCGCTCGTTTTGAATGCACATTGTATCTCCATTGTCTATTTTGTTTTATTGATGGTTTATTGATGGTTTAGCCAGAGTTGCACACAGTCACCTTAAACCTGCATACCATCCCTTGTCCGCTGTTTTGACACATACAGCCATTTTATGCAGTATCTATACTGATACCATTTTTAGGAGCGCGACACCACACATTTATTTTTTTCCATTTCTCCTTATTTGGGTTTTTGTTTTTAACCCTTTCGGTGTTCGCTGCACCCCACATACTGTATATCATTATTCTCTGTTGTAGCGCGGGAATACTATATTTATATCTTACTGTTTCCTCATCCAATGCCTTCCATTCAGGTGACCCAATCCTCCTCTGGGATGCCGGCAAAGCATACCTGAGGGGCAGGATCATATCCTATGCCATCACATTAAAAAAAATGCTTTATCCAAGTTTATGCTGGCCAGTACTAGATTACACAGAGCGCAACTCAAACTTGCCACCTCCACCACATCCGCTGACAGAGACGAATGGTCGGTGGCAAAGTCCTCCTTTGACGCCTGGGCAACTACCCTTGAACTTACCAAAAAAGCCCACCTAGACGCCACCCTACACAAATTTGGGAACAAGTCTGGTAAAATTCTGTCCAAGCTCTGTAAAGGTTTTATTCCGACCGACCCACATTACCTCACTTCGCGACCACTTGGGGACAGTACATTCCACCCCTCCCGATATAAACAAAGTCATGCTGCAGTTTTACACGGCCCTCTATGGCCCAGATCATATTGATAAAAACGCTGCTCAATCCTTTTTAGACAAAATGCATCTTCCTACCATCTCTCCCATCCAGTTAGAATCCATAAATGCCCCCATCACAACAGACGAAATAACTCACGCCATTAGGAATCTTCGTCCCTCAAAAGCTCCTTGGCCCCGACGGCTTTACTAGCAATTTCTACAAAAC